>JAYEPQ010000005.1:6445000-6902500 GCA_036321105.1 Dracaena cambodiana
CTAGCTAGGGTCGCAATGTTGGACTGCAAGCTCTCATGTGCATGATTTAGGGAGCGTGTTTTCTAATATCAAAACCCCACTCTCTCTCTAGTCTTTCTATGCCTCTACCAAATACTTTGAAATGGGGACACCGCCCATCATTTAAAGCTCCTTTTGGAGCTAATCTGTCCCCTGCTAGGTCTACCCCACCCTTCCATCGTTAGTTGGTGGGGATATTTGGTCTATATTTATTGTGAAATGACTCTGAGGCGCGGCAAGTGGGCCGTGTCCGGTCCAGCTTGAACATGGTCCGTGCCAGACACGGCACATCACATCACGATTTTAGGACATGTCGTGCCTGTTCGGGCATTGGCCCGAGCTCGGCACGGTCCGTCGGACACGTGCTATGTCCAGACCAAAGCGTGTCGGTACGTTTTTTTTAATTTTTTTAAAAAAATATTAAGTTGATTATTAAGTTTAATAGAATAGTTAGCTTAATTTAATTAGTTTTTGACAAAAAAACGATAGTAAAAATAAAATTTTATTATATTAAATCTCATTATATTGACATAATTGCTCTATAAATCTCTTTGGAAATCATACAAAATCCAAAAAGAGGGAAGATACTCCCACCGTCACGTTTAAATTGTTCTTAGTATTTTTTTCAAGAGATTTATGAGTTTAAAAAAAATTATTTAAAAAAATTTACAAATGTAGAAATTAGAATTCGAATAGGGAAATACAAAATTCTTCAACTTTCATTCATCCTCTGCTAAGTTCTCTACTTCTACTTCATTAGATAATTCTTATTCCATTTTTTCTGCGTCGAGTCAGTCCTTCAACCAAACATATATCTCCAATGTGTCTGCTGCCATTGAGCTCTTCCACTCCGTAAGCACTCTACTATCTGCACTAAAAGCAGACTCTGATACTATTGTAGACACCGAAAGAGTTAGTAAATTATGGACCATGTTGAAAAGTATAAGATTTGTTTTTTCCTGTGATTTCCGCCGTGCCAAAATATCAAAGGTTTCATAATTTTCAAGGGACACGTCATATTCATAGTTGACCCTTTCTAAATAATAATGAAGTTCATTAAAATATGTACTAGATTGCCTAAGTTTTTTTCGGTGAAATACGGATGATATTATTGGGTTTTAGATTTCTCTAGCAGTTGATTCTTTTGTAAATTGTGTTTTATCACCATACATATCTTCATATGTATGTTACATAATATCTAAATAAATTTTAATATTATTAACTGAATCCTTAACATTATCTTTATAACACATATTCTATAAAATAAATCTATTAAAATTTCAAGTCTATTTAACTTACAATGCAGATCTACAACAGTTGCAAAATATAGTAAGTATGAGAAATTCTAAAATATTTATTAAATTTAGTTTTCATGAGTTGAACAATATCTTCAAGTATTGGGTTATTCCTACTTTCATTAAAAACTGAACTAATTTTGGTTATATAATATAGGGCAACTTGTGTACTTGGGTAATAAGTGCCTGACAATGCTCAAGTTGTATTTTCAAATTTGCTTAAAAATTTACAAATGCAATACAAATGGTATTATTCATTAAAATCTAAACTACAATATGATAATTCTATTTCATTAAACATATTTATTACATCTTTATATTTAATTGCCGCGTTTAACATTTTATATATAAAATTCCATCTTGTTTTTATATCTAGAGGTAAAATTTTAGATGAGATTTTAAAATTCCTACATATTTATTTAAATGATTGTCTTCTTAGCATACTATTTTTAATAAATACTATTGTGTTTCTAAGTTTATTTATTGAACCAATTACTATTATTAATCCATCTTGTACACATAAATTAAGTATGTGACAAATATACCTAATGTAAAATAATTTCCCATCTAAAATTGGTTTAGTAATATTTTTAGAATTTATATTACAGCCGTATTTTTGGAAGCATTATCAAAAGAAATGAAATTTTTTTCTTTCTATTCCAAATGGTGCAATAATACTAAGTAGGGATTGTGATAGATTATGTGTATTATGAGTAAATTCAAATCTCCTAAAATCAATTATTTTTTTTTATATACACCAATCTTGATCTATATAGTGCGCCGTTACACATAAATAATGATAACTATTTAAGGCCTCCTAACAATTTGTAGTTATTGCTACTCTATAAATTAAAGACGTTAAAATGCCAATTAAAGTTTTCCTCCTATCTTTATATATTTTAAAAATGTCGAATTTACATGTAGAATGTGGGGCTTTTTTACACTCAGGAGCAAAAGATTGTTTTATAATTTTTTTTAATTTTCGGTCTTCCGCCATACAAAAAGGTTGCTCGATATGTACTATATATGTTGCTAATTCTTCTTTTGTGCTCATATGATTATATTTAAAAGTTTCTAAAGTTCCTCCGTAGGTGTTTAATTGTATTTGTTGTGGTTCATTTAATAGGTGTGTTTTATCTAGGTGTTTTTTAAGGTGGCCCAATCCACTATCTAAAAGGAAAGAGTAGATTTTTTGACAATACTTATATCTAGTTTTTTTAACACCATTTTCCATGATTTTTTTAAATATTTCCATATATCCGATTTAGAAGTCCTACCGGGGATGGTTGTTTGGGTTTCGAGTATGGTTGTTTCGGTTGGCTCTTTTTCGGGCATATTGATTGATTCCATATTTTCATATGATTGTATAGAAAATGACACTTGAGGAGGGTGTTCTAAACGTTAGCAAAGTTTTAGTATTCTTCATTTGTTAAAAAAAGAGAAATAGTACCCGCGGCTTGAGAGTAAGAAGCGCTGGACAAGTATGAATCCATTTAAAAAAACCTCGAAAAAACTAAATAAAAAAAATTCAAATTATAAATATCTCTTGAGCAGTGAACCACTTGAGAGATATAGTAAAGAGATGAGTACTAGAGAGAGGAAGTCAGAAGAACTAAGAAAACTTGCTTGAGAGTTAAGAGTTGAGACATACTTGATGCTTGAGACTTCTTGATCACTTGATATTTACTTGAAACTTGATTGAATATAGAAGAATTTATTTGGAAGAATTTTATTTTTAGAAATTTTTGAGAGAGTTGAAGATTAAGAAGAGTTGTGAGAGAATTAAGATTTTTGTGTGAAGAATGAAAATGGAAGAGATGAGTGGTTATTTACAGGTAAAGAAAAGTTTTTTTTGCAAAAAAAATTTACAAAAACCCTCTCAACGGCCATTTTGACAGTTGGGGGGCAAAATTTGTAAATTTAAATTGCAAGAATCTCCCAGCCGTTATAAAAATAGTCGTTGGAGTGTTTCGTGTAAAAAATTTTTTTCAAAACCCCCCCCAACCCCCCCAAATAGCTATAAACGGCTAGTTTTTTTTTTTTTTAAATAATAATTTTCTAAACGTGTTGGACCGTGCCCCGCACATGCGACCGAACTGTGCCGACAGCTCGAGTAACCCCGGCTCGGGAAGTATTATGACGAGCCGGACACATGCTCAGCACGTGTCAGGCTGAGCGTGCCCAACGGGCCACCCGGCCCACTTTCTACGCCTAATGAGTCTCACTAATACTCACTATCATATGATTCAAAAGTTTAGTCTTTGAGGGTTTAATATGAGGAACAGTTCACGGTTGGGGATTATATGCATTCATATTTGACTGTAATTGTCGATATACTTTAATATGGACCAAAACTTTGAAGCTATGACAAAATTAAGGGATTGATGTATGGTTCTACTACACGATAACGTATACAACAGATGTGGGAAAAATCGAGATGCATACATTTCTTTGCCCGATCAACAAGTCCATTTGCTGCGATCTGGGTTAACATTGTCATCCCATATAATTCATTATATTTCATTATTTGTGCTTCACTATTGTGTCCTATGGAGTAGGCCGTCCCCGTTGGCCAAACCACATGCGTTGGTGATCTTCTCATCTCATGTGTTTGATGCATTGCGATTAATTTCAGAACTATTATGATCAGAAAGACAGTGATCCCCCCAGAAGAACCATGCGTTTCCATTTGAATTTTCACCAATAAATAGTAGCGGTTAATAACTAATAAAAAGGAAAAACCTTTTTACTCTCGTGAAAACAAAACATATTTCTCTTCATCATTACAGGTGAAGTCAATAACAACCACCACCAGACGAGGAGATAGAAACTTGGTTACAACTTCCATTGTGACATAAAAGCCAAGTTCCTGAAACAATCCAGTTCAATAGGGCATTACTCTCGAAAATTAAATGACCATGGACTATATTGCCTTAGAAATGTAAATCAGACTATTAGCGCAAACATCTCCTGTGTACATATGAGAAATGATAAGGTGCGCTTCTTGGGGGTAATGTGTACCGAGTATTTGAACAAAAAGTTAACACATGCTAGAATCATAATATAGAACCTGAATAAACAATCAGAAGTCGCGGCTTCAGTATGCTGCAAGGAGATAACAAGAGTAATTTTATCAGGAACTCACGTTTAATCAAAGACGAGGAAGGCAAAACAAAGTTAAAAGTGCGAGAGGCAAAACAGCTTACAGTGAAAAATGCAGGCTCAGGCTCCATCATCGTCATCATCCGAAAGCAAGCAATCCTTTATTTGCTCCCTAAACATGACAACATGTAAAACTCAACTCACATTACTGGAATCATCCAGGCATACACCTAAAATAACAGAGGCTGATGCTCAGGTATGTAGGAGATTATAAGAAAACAAATCCAATCCCCCCAAAAGTTCAAATGTTATGTGAATGCATCAGATTATATGCAAACCATATTTCTATTCTTTTATATATAATCATAAAGACCAATTAGGATGGCAAGTTAAATTTTCCGCAAAAGAGAAACGAAAGAAAAATGAATGAGGTTTTTATCCTTCCGGTTACATTAACAACAATGTGAATGGTGATATCAGTTTCCCATTTAAACAACAAATTCATTTTTGAAAGGAAAAAAAATTAAGATAATGCATATGCGAATAAATTGAATCTTATCCAAACAGGCATTGTGCCCTGAAGAAGCTCCCCTGGTAATGTGAAATATACCATTGCATAAGGCAAACAGTGAGGACCGAGGACAACAGAACTTAGCATATGATCAGATGGTACAGAAGTGACTCTACTTTCATAGTCTTCTGTGGGCATCCAAGCATGTCTTTCAAGTTCTCCATTACCATAACTTTTAGTATCAAACATCCTAAGTTTAGATATGTTATACTTGTCTCATTTCAGCAACCAAAGGCGAGTGATGCTACCAAGAACAATAGTATAAGACCTCTTTCTTCAGTTTACTGTGTTCTTTCTCAATTGAGTTCCTCCGATGAATTTACGAAAGAGACACATACCAATTTGAACTCACTTTACTAGACAAAAAGGATCGAATATGATGGCTCTCACCTTAACCAATTGCGATCAGCACATTTGTTGCCCTTCACTCTGTCAGTCATTGATCCTGGCAGAAGAGAATAGAATTGCTCAAGAGATACCGTCTCCTTTGGAAGGATCTGAAAGCGACAGCTTTGACAACAATTTGAAACAAATATTTCAGTTCTTGTAGGGGACTTCCCAGTACTGCCATTCATACTCTGCAGATCCGACTCGCACATTGGGCTTCCACATATTGGGCATAGGTCCTCAGAAGGATTGGATTCACTATTTTTAACATTTTGAAACTTGGGGCGTAGCCGGGATGGCAGAAAATCATGATACCCATCTTCAGAAAATTTATTAAAATAAAAGGGCATGAGTTTTTCTGCTGTTCTTACAATGGTGCGCTCTCGAGATGGATTCTCATCCTGCAAGACAAAAGATTTTTTTTATTTTTAAATATCAATCACTGATCAAACAATTAGATCTATAATGCTAATACATGTTTATAGCAAGATTTATTACTCAATAGTAAAAGCAAAGGATGATACCTGCAAACGTGCAACAAATGATGAAACCAAACCATTGATGCCAGAGCAGGGCCTATCGAGCAATTGCTGTGTCTTCAAACTATATAGTCAGTTAGAGTGAGCCATCATAACACAATATATTCAAAGAGACAAGGAAAAGATATCTGACCTGTCAAGATGACAGAGCATGCTAAGCTCCTGAGTAAGACAGTCACGAAGAGGAAGCACAACCGGAACTTTCCATCTTGCATCAACATACTGTAAATCAGCAGGCAAGGAGTAACCTCGACCCTGAGACAAAATAACAAAAAGAGAAGTGAGTACCCTATAACTTTAAACATGTAGAAAAATGAAAGTGCCCTATAACTTTAAACATATAGAAAAATGAAAGAGGGACATTTTCCAATCATGGGAATCTAAGTTAGTTGTTTTGCCCTACATAAGATGGAGCTAGCTGCTGACAAACCTTTACAGTTGAAGAAATTATATGGCGTGCTAATCCAGATGTACATGACCCTAACACAATTTTGCTGTATTTGTTATCCAAAGCAATCTGAGAACAACTTAAATCACAAAAATGTGAGAAGCATTGTTTCTGACTCATTCATCTAACAATGAAAAAAACTGAATGAGCAAGGGAAAATTCAGAACCTTTTGCAGAGAACACATGCGCAAATGCTGGAGAAAATCTTCTTTGCCGGTAGAATCACTAATGTTAAGTAGCAATTCTTTCAGTTTGTTTCTTCCTTCCATGAAGTCTAGAGAATAAATACTTTCAATGGGAGTAATGTGCAATTTTTTCTGAGGAGGATCTAAATGTAATACAGTCATTCTGATCTCTTCAATTGATTGGTCAACTTCATGAGTTGTGTTGAAAGAAAGCATACTCTCATCAATAAAAGCAACACCAACACTGAAAACTGGTAAAGCTTGGGATTTACTAGCATCCCAGCTCTTTAGGGCCTTGGATTGCATCTCATGAATAAATTGTAAAGCCACTCTGCCAAAAACCATAGAATTACATTAAACACTAATGACAATGAATGAATGAGAACACCTTGATAGAATATTAATAAAACATTATAGGACGCTGAACCCTGACACAGGGTCAGAACATCTCCAATGGAAAAACCTACTTAATGTAAAGTCCAACAGGAAAAATGACGGTAGTAACTTGCATAATGAAAAGACCTTTCATGCATCTTTCTCAAATGTAATTCAAATAAGAATATAGTATGCAATGATGTAACTGACTAATCTCCCCCAATAACACAAAAAATAAAATAAAATAAAAATAATCAAAAGGGCAGGTTCAGATAAATATAATTCGAAAATAAGGCCCACTTCACATCAGCAGAATTCAGACAACGGTATAACATGATCATTCTTAACTGGAATGCCAAGTCACAAGCAGAGGATGCATCATGCAAACACAAAGATGTTATGGTTCATATGGATTTTGCTTGTTCCTTCTATGATGTAAAAATGATAATTGATTTTGAAGTTTTCAATTGAAAGAAACTACCAGAACATAAGCTTTTTTTAATTAAATGTCATTCAGCCTTCCTCAATATGTTTTCGTTTTCAAAGACTTAGTCTTTGAACATCAGGACATGAAACAGGTGTCGTGTCATACATGGAACGAAACTTCAAATTTTCAATTAGAGAAGTGTCCTAGATATCATAGCATTGTCCACTTTATCCTATTTATTCTTTCTTTCATCACTGGATGTTACAGATTTCCTAATTGCAGCAAATAAAAAGTTTTGCTGGTTTCGTGTCAAAGTGGATAAAAAACTCCCTGCCATTTGTGGATCTTGTTTTCATTCAACTAGAGTTTTGGTAGGAGACTTCTTTCTTAAGATTGCTCTTGACTCGCATCAAAGTAGGCTGCAATTTATACGTAACATACATATTATGAAATATATTTCTCTAGATTAGGTATCAATGATTAAGGTCATTTTGCTAAATCCTACCTTATTTGCATCTTTACTTATCTATTGGGATTTGAATTCAGCTAATTAAAGTCACCAAAAATGAAAACCTAATAACATGGAATTTGAACATGCCTATTTAAAGAAAACTAGGATTGACAAGGCTCACCAAGTTAATTTTCATTATAAATTGAAATTTAAATACAATTAATTGAAGCTCATTAAGTTTGAAGCAAATTTCAGGTAGAAGGGAAATGAAATTAGTAAGCTAGTTGAGATTCTTTTAATGACCCAAGTGTCTTGCATATTGCAGGTAAGGCACAATAGAAAACTTTGGGAGGAAACAAGCATATCGGGCCATATAAATTGCAAGTTCAAACATTTAATCACAATCTACAACATCTAAAATGCCCAAGGACAAATATGTTGGACATTTCTTCTTATTGAGCAGTCACAAAATAAATGACTGCTCTGCGTCACACACACACACACACACACCCCTAAATCAAGAATTCAAATTTTGATCACAATCTACAACAGCTAAAATGTCTAGAGGCAAATAGGCTAAACATCTTCTTATTAAATAGAAAGAGAATTAAAAAAAGAATATTCAGTGTCAAATACAGGCGCACACACATACATACTAGTACACATAAATCCTATGTATATTCCACTTTATTACACCATTTGCAACAACAGTTTAAACTGACCCCCAAAACTCATTTAAAAAAAAAAAAAAAGTGTGCTCACACACATAAAATAACAACAATAATTATTACAAACAAATACTCCACATATCCTACTGCCAAGTAGCCTTTTCCTTTGAGAACCAGCAACTAAGCCATCAGTTTCACTTGGTACATCTGTACATTTGGCAATGCTCAAAGCAATTGCTTCATCAGCCCAAACAAATAACATTGACCACTCTAGGTCAAACTCGGACATTTATCCTCCACTAGCAACACCATCCAACAAACCATAGTTCTTCTTGTTACCGAGAGCTGTCTACTCTCTCCATTTAAGTCATAAGTACCAATGTTCTAAGCCTCATTAAACTCGTCCAAATACTCAGAATCGGACAATGAAGGAGATGAGTTAAAGAAATTTGCCCCATAACTCAGACAGAGCAAGCACTTGGCCAACATAGCCGAGTACCCATCCGAGTTCAGCGATGGGAACATAATCCAACCCTCATTTAGTTTAAACTTTAAGATGATGGGTCAAAACCCATTTTACCCAAACCCCAAAGAGTCATTTATAATTCTCATCGAGTGAAATTAGGACTTGATCGAATCCTAACTTACCTTGGGTGTTCTTTCATTCGTTTTTACTATATTGTTTTCGTATTATTTATTTTTCTTTCTTTTGTTTTTCATTTTAAATTACGTGATCCTTTGATTTGAGAGATCCGATTTTTTTTTTCATTTTTTTCACTTTCAATCATTACAAAAGTCACGATCAAATTAAATGGACTAACCCTAATCTTTAACTTAGATGCATACACGTTTTCCAGATTATGTGGATAAATCCTTCGATTTGAGGCATATGGACTTCTAGGATTATGTGGAATAATGGATTATGACGATGCTTGTTGAGCTCAGTGGATTATGTAATTTGATCATTGTGGAGCTCATGGATTGAGTGTTTTGATTAGTGCGACCAATGATTAATGAGCTGAGTGGAAGTAAATTGACCCGTTTTGGTTTGAGCTTAATGTTTTGGATATGAGTTTATTGTATGCTGAACTAGTGCGATCAAGAAATGTTTGGAAGACGGTTATTTTTTGGAGAAACAATTTCAATTAGTATATCTTATTTCGTAATCAAAGTAATTAAATCGAGAAATAATTTATCAATTTTTGGAGTACGTATATGTTTGACGAGTATATGCCACATATACACAAAAAAATATAGCGGACACACCATGCAACATGTCTTATAATAAAAGAAAAATAACAAGGATAAGACATGTTAGGGACATGGGGCGAACACACACGAACAGGAGGTTTGAACTCATACTCTAATAGGATCCAGCTAAAGGGGTGCAATGTTTAATTTCTTCACAGTCAAACATTTTATTAAATTTTAATGAATGTAACATAACTAACAATTAAGTTCATCATGGATTTGTGTTTTTTTTTTTTTTAATTTGGGTGCTTTAACTTTCCTTTTGGATTTTTGAATAGTAAAATTATTATGTTAATAATATAAGAATATATATTTATATTTATATTTTTTTCAGTATCATTGTTGTATCTGCGTCTTCATTTTAATAAAAAATAACTTGTCCCGTATCCGTACCTGTATCTGTGTCCTGTATCCTGATTCCTAAGAAATATGTATAATATTCTAGTTATTAACATCCTGCATTTATTCCTTTAGCTATTATATAGGTAGGATAAAGTGTAGAATGTCCAGCGCAACAGATAAATAGTATGTACAGAAGACAACTGTCAGCACTATCAAGACTTGGATGCTGAAAAGGGCATGACACCAAAAAAAGGGAACTAGTTGTTCTTTTCACCAAGACATTGGTGATTGTTGCTCCTGCAGATTTAACATGTTAGACTATCATATTGCTGGATGAATCATGTTTTACCTAAAGCTCCAATATTAAGATAGTAACTCCCTTTGATGCCAGCTACAGCAAACTCCCATAAATACTAGATTATCTTTTCATTACTCTATTTATTAACACTAAAGATTATCCAACCTTGCATGACTAGTTATCTTACGATAGGCATGAAGCCTTTAGCACATACTACCATTTCAGATGGCAAAATAGGTCAAAGTAAGAATTGGAAGATAAACAACAACAACTAGAACATGCAACAGACTATTACCCATCATACCTAACACATAAAAAACACATCAAGCTAAGGACTGACATACTTCCTAGAATCCCATCTATTTATAATTTACAATTATTTCTATAATACACCTTCGATCCCCTTTCTAGAAAATGTTTCAGGCTGAAAGACACATAGCAATCAGCAACTGATGTGTAAGAAGCTGTAAAAGGGCCAAGCAAATTCCAAAACAACAGTGTAACTCATCTTTCATGGTGAATATAGTGTAGTGATGAATCTAATAAACATCAATATCCATAGTAACATCAAGGAATCACGACTCAAGAAACAGTGGAGAAATGATAATTGCATCTAACATGAATCAACTATGAAGTATACTAGGAATCGTCCGAAATCATTCTAAATTTTCTCTTAGAAAATATCAACAAATGGCCTCTAGACGATCTAGATTGAAGAATGCAACATGTGGGAAGGCCCCCTCTAGCCAAAACCTATATAGTACTTCTAAAATTAGTCGTAACCACACCATTCACATACCTGACATCAAAACTTCTTAGATTCTCCACAGACATAGGTTGAACATTTCTTGATATTGCCCTTAATTTTATAATTTATTTTTCACACTACTCTTATGGTTTCTGGGCGGCCTCGAAGAGGGCGGCTTTGCTCATGCATGAAAGGCAGAAGAGGGGAAGAGCGAAGCTCCAGCATGGAGCGCCGCCGCCGCCGCTTACGAACACGCTGGTTTGGAACCGGCCAACGCAACCGACGGGACCTAAGTGGGCTACATTACTGCTTCGGAGAATGTGGAAAAAGCTTTGCATGTTTCCGTTTTTCAGTTGGCTGCTATGCTATGAGACTTAAGACACTTCTCAAACACTTCTTGGACACATGCACATTACTCACACACGTCTTTTGTTCATTTTACAAATTTAAGTTATATGTTCAATTTAATTTATATATCAAAATTATTTAGTATCAACAAGACAGGCTTGATAATAGTGGATTGAAAAAGCAATGATGATGTCATTTGAAGTATGCTTTCTACAATTGTAGTGTTTGATATCACTTGTTTTCTTTTGTGCAATATACTCTTGCATCCTAAATCTTACAAATTTGATGTGTTCATATACCCATATCTGTCTTCGTTTGCCCATGACTGTGCTGCATAGGTCAAAACCCAACTCCTGATATATTACAATCTAGCAAATACACAGGAAGGAGCCACATAGAAGTTCCAAAACGAACCTACTCCAACTGCCCGAATTGTAGGTTCAAAGATCAAATATAGACCCATATAAAATTAAGCCGGTTCAATTTACTCTAGTTTGTAGCCATTGTAAGGCTGTAGAAATGTTGATCTTCATTCCTCTTCTTTTTAGTAAGGTTCAAATTTCTATTTCATATACAAGTCCCATAAATAAAAAAGTTTCGCTTTAATGTGTTATTCAATTGTTATTCAATACAAATGATAAACGGTTCGAGTATCATCTTTGATTACTTGTGAACTGAGACTAACAACTCAAACATGCAGAATAAAGTTCAGAACTATCAAATAGACTTCAAATATCAGAACAAAGTTGCAAACTTTTTCAGAAATTTTCAGGAAACTGCCATTTGTGAGGACAAGAGAGAGAACCTGGAGGCGGGGCCGCCGGAGAAGGCGACGAGGACGTTGTCGGTGGGGGAGATCATGGCGTTGGTGGTGACGGCAAGCTTGAACTTCCCAAAGAGGAACGTTCTGAAGCAAGCAACGCACGTCCCGTTATAGACCTGCTCCCCCACCCCGCACTTGGAGCAGACCTTGCGGCCGCCACCGCCGCCGTCGCCATTGCCGTTGATGGAGAGATTCAGAGGGGTTTGAGTTTGAGTTTGATCGCCGGCATCGTTCTCCTCTGACCTTACGCAGCTGGATTGGCACCCTCCTCTGCCGCCGCCGCCGCACGATGACGCCATGGATTCCGTTCGGGTCTCAAGAGAGAGGGTTTTAGTTAGGGTTTGGTTATGGCGAGGAATGCTGGGATTGGGATGGGAGTTTCTAAAGAGGCACACCTTTTTTCCTGCTGAGCCCAGTTTTTTTAGTGAACCCACCCTCTCAAAAGAGAGGGCTTCGCCTAGTGAGCACCGCAAAAAATCCAAAATTACCCTCATTTTATTTCTCCCCCCCTCCCCTTCCTTTTCTCTCCCATTTCCCTTCATTCTCTCCAACATCTCTCCTAATACTAAGGTCGGCCTCCTTTCTTTTCCACTTCTCTTCTCTTCTCTAACCCAACTCTACTCTACCATAATCCTTCATCCTCTCCTCTCTAAACTCTCCTCTCATGCTATTTAGGTAGGGCCGACCACATATTAGATTATCGAACCGCACTCCGGTTGTCAAACCACTGTCACTTCGAGCCGCTGCAGCCAACGCTGGTTGTTGCCACCGCCGCCACTTGAGTCAAGCTGCGTTAGATCATCTTCCTCATTTTGTGAATTATTTTTTGGGTTTTTACATATCGGTACCTTAAATCTTTAAAAATTAGACTTTAACCATTGAAATTTTCATATTTTGATTTTAGTCCCCAAAATCCTTTAAATTACTTCACTTTAGTCCCTATGGATAATTTTTGTTCTGAATTTTTCGTTATATCTCTGGAATGAAGGAAAATATCAGTTATTTCCCTCATTTTTCTCTTTCTCCTTTTTTTCTTTTCTTATTGGATTCTCCTCTCTATTATATATAGAGTTAGGAAAAGAAAAGAAAGAAGGAAGAGAAAGATTAACTGTGAGGGAAGAGAGAGAAGAATAACAGAGGGGAAACCAATAAGAAGAGGTAGAGGGAAGGAAGAGGGAAGGGAGAAAAATAATTATTATTTCCTTCACTTTCAGGGGTATAATAAAAATTTCGGACCAAAAATTACCCAGGGGATATTAAAGTGAAATAAGTTAAAGAATTTGGGAGGACTAAAATCAAAATATAAATATTTCAGAGACTAAAGTCTAATTTTTAAAGATTTAAGGGACCGATATGTAAACCCCCTTCCCTTTTTTTTTTTTTTTTTTCTATTTTCGTCTCTTTTCAGGAGCAAAGCATTGTAGGTTCTTAGATCTTCCCATCCTTTAAGATTGAAATTTCAATATTGAAATTTTAATTTATACTTTGATTATTTTTTAATAAAATAATAAAATTATTTTAATGCTAGTTTTAAAAGATTAAAAATTCCATGTAATTTTCATGTTTGGATACTAATGGTAAATTTTAATATATCTTGAATTTTCCACCATTGTCAACTTGATTGATTAGTGAAAGAACCTTTGAGTGTGTTTATTTCTGTATTTTACATTCTAATGCAGCATCATAATTAGACAATAATTGATATTTGTTACCAAATTGAACTCTGCAACTACTAACTTACATATAGAGAAGACATTGTTATGATAGGTGTCAATTATGAATGAAACTACATGTAATGCTATTATCTGTGTATTCTATAGATGGATCCGGCATAATCATTTTGTGTACGACCAACTGCGTCGTTGAGGAGGAAGAAAGCAGTATTTTGGCCATCAATCCGTCGACCAATACGGAAGAGAAAAAATAAAGTTACCGTGCCTCCTAAAGTAAATATAGGGACTCCTAATTTGCTAAGGTATGGAAGTGTAAGGCAAGAGGGAAGTAGTAATGATTTAAGAGATTCTGAAGACGATCTTGAAGGGTCGATATATCAAGAGCTAGTTGATTTGTTATTATTTAAGAGTTTCAGGACGCACATTGCTTTCTTTGTCTTAAATGATGAGATAACTTTTTTTCCATTAAAAACTAGTAACCAATTATAGTGTGTGCATATGTCATGACTATATTATATACACAGGAGCGAGATCCACTACGATATATTAATCACATGAAGAAAATAACTTCATGGTCATTGAGGACTCCACAATCCAACACCTGATTTATGGGATTAATACGTGGGTCGTGTTGGCAGTGAAAATTTTTAAGTTAAAAGAATTTTCCACAACAGAACGCGGAGCCAATTCAGTAGCCCCACATTTGGTAATATTAACCCTGCGTTTGAATAAAACGTGGAGATGTTTAATAGCTCGCATTGATTCCGTAGTCTGGCTTGTATTAGCCTCGCGTTTGAGTAAAACGCGGAGATGATCAATAGCTACGCGTTAGCTCCGCATTTTGGTTATTTAGCACCGCGTTTTAATGCGATTAAAGCTCCGCGTAAGCAGATAACTAGAATCTCAACTTGATTGAGATTATGATTCTGGGCCTATCCGAATACCCAAATTAAGTCTAATCAGAATTCCATCAAAACTAAGATATTTGATTGGAATCCTTGATGAATTCAAGTTCTATTTAGATGGAAACTCTTGCATTAACCTGGGGCTATAAAAACCTTCCTGGTGAAACCCTAGGGATCTTCTTTTCGGCAATTGAGATATTTTTCTGAAATCTTGGAGAATTCGAGTTACGCACAGAGCCTTGAGTTCGTGAAGATCAGAGAAAATCACCATCTTCTTTCTGGAGTTCTTGAGAAGTTCGAGTTACGCGAGAGAGCCTTGAACAAATCAAAACCAGGGAAGATCGTCTATAGTCGGCCGATATCTTCAAGAGAGAAGATTTCAACGTACCGATCGTCAAAAGGAGCTGCTTGACAGATCCCATCGCCACAGATCCCACAATATTGTAAAAGAGAGAGATTGAACTATAAAATCCTCTCGTTTGTTCTTCTTTATATATCTTGTTCACTTCTATTGTAATTTAAGTTAATTCGATGGAAGGAAGCAAAGCTACTTTTGCGGCGAACAAACTGGTGACCACAGTGGGAGCCATCTCTTTCACTGACGAAGAGATAGTGGTGCAATCGGACGTTGACTTGATCGGATCCGAAGTAGACACGCTGGTCGTTGAAATCGACCAGCAGAAGTACGAAGAGTTCCTCTCCTCCGGATCAGGTGACTTGGATGAGACACGGTACTATCGTCGCATGTACTCCAATGCCCGAGTGACGGGTAGAAAGGTATCCACCGAGAGACGGGGATCCTTGGAGACTGCAGCTATAGAGCCGGAGTTCACACAAGAAATCCTAACCGAGGATGAGCTTCCGACTGCCGAAGAAGACCTAGGGACTAGACTGACCAGGACCCAACTCCGGAGCAGGAACCGGAGAGCGAGGCGTAGAGCCCTCAAAGCCCGCCTTGGACGCGGAGCTAACTCTAGAGGACGCGAGGCTATGGTCCCACGCAAACTGGCTCGCGCTACCCACGAGACCAGTCTCTACCGCGTTAAACGCGAAGATACAACTTGCCTTAAAAGCAAGGAAAAACCAGTGTGTGATTTTCTACGCGAGGCTATTACTGAGTCTAGAGAGAGACGCGAAGCCAGTAAGGGTTGCGCTAGTCGCAGAATACCCAACACTCGCGAGAGACGCGAGTATAAAAATTCTTCAAAGCCAGCGTGTGATTCCCCACGCGAGGCTGATACTGAGCCTAGCGAGAGACGCGAAGCCAGCAAGATTTGCGCTAGTCGCAAAATACTTAACACTCGCGAGAGACTCGAGTATAAAAATTCTCTAAAGCCAGCGTGTGATTCTCCACGCGAGGCTGATACTGAGCTAAGCGAGAGACGCGAGGCCAGTAATACTCGCAATAAACGCAAGACTTCTGATACCCGCGAGGAACGCGAGGACGATTAGCAAATAGTTGTCAGTCGTAAAAATCGTACTAGGCGCGAAGCTATGATCTGCGTTAATCGCAAAGATAAGCCAGCGTGTAAGACCTTCCCTTCACGCGGGACTATTATTCCAGAAGCTAAACTTTTAAAGACATACCAAGCCAGCGAGAGACGTGAGGCTAGTGTGGATAAGCGCGGAGCTATTCTTCAGGCCCGCAATATGAAACGCGAGGCTATTCCTAAGCCACGCGAGGATCGGTCCAACCCCAGAGTCAGGGTTGATCAGACAAAGAAGCTTCAGTGGGTTCCCAGATCTTCTCAAGAGTTGGATGGACCTCTTGACTCTATGACTAAAGGCGCTGATCTCAGGGAATATCTCTCTAAGAAGAAAGGCATAGACCAACTTCAGGTTGAGCCTGTCTGTCATTGCCAACAACTTGTGACGGCAGTATCAGCCGTGATGGACAACTGTGGCTGCAGCAAGAACAGGATATCTGTGTTCGACCGATTAGACTAGTCAAACCAGAATCCCGCTAAGAAGACAAGAACCACTTCCCTGAAGCAAGCGAGAGCTGTAACCTCCAACATGGTAGGAAAAGGGAAGAAAATTATAGAGACGGATGATGATTCAGAATCGAGCGATGAAGAACCTCATCGTGTTACTCGACTAAAATCAGGAGCCGTCCCGCCTCGAAGTTATAAGAGGCTCGCAGAGGGTTTTTACGATGAGGACAACGATAATTCAGCTATAGCCTCACCTCGTTCCTCTGCATCGTCTCGACTACAGAAGTTAGCATCTCACATGGCAGATAAATCTGATGATATCAATCAGAGATTTGAAGCTCAAGAAAGAATGATTCGAGAGCAGCAAAAGATGATTGAAGGTCTTAAAGTCATGCTATCGAGATTTGTTGAAGATAATGCCAAAAAGGGTAAGGAAAATCCAAATGAAGAAGAACAGGAGGAGAAAGCCCACTCGATGCATGAGGAAGAAAATAGATTTTCTTTCCATGATCCGCATGAAGAAAAGCTTGAAAAATTACAGAATCAACTCGAAACTTTGATGCGTAAAAAGGAGTTGAAAGAATCAGGGGTCTCAAGACCGTATCCTCCTGAATGGGATACGATACCATACCCACAAAAGTATAAACCGCTCAAGTTAGAGCCTTATGACGGGAAGGGATCGCCCAGTCAGTACATCTATTATTTCTTGTCCCAAGCAGGACATCTGTTGGGTAATGACCCAATTATGACAAAAGTATTCGAGAGTACTTTGCGAGGGCCTGCCTTTACTTGGTTCATGCAGTTGCCCCCAGGATCTATTAATGCCTGGTTTGATGTCGAGAAATTATTTCTCTCACGATTCTTTGAGGATGATACCGAGATTACGTTCATTCCCTCCTTGCAACTAGACAAGGAGAACAAGAAACGGTTAAAGATTTCATAGAAAGGTTCCGGGAGAAGTCCGTACATTGCAAACACGGAATGATCCAGGAAACTCTAGTAGAGACCTGTCGACACAATCTTAAGACCAATGTGCTCCTCAAAATGGGGGCCGTAGAGTCCAAAACGTGGAGGGATCTGCTCAAACAAAGAGAGCAAGCTGAAGACTTGATTCGCCGAGTTGAAGAGTCCCGCGGGCCAAGAAATGCTGGGGGTAATAAGTCATATACCCAAAACAACAGCAATAAGAATAAAGGGAAAGCAGCGATGTCGTCAGAAGCTGCTCCTCAGAAAACCAGTCCTCCGCCAGAGCCGAAGTCTCAAGGTCAGCGAGGGTCAAGGCAAATTAGACCGCAGCAAGAAAGGAATTACACTTTCAAAGCTGAACAGTTACCTGTCCTCTTTCACTTGCTCCAGAAAAAGGGAATGCTAAAACTTCCGGAGAATAAGAAGCCAGAAGACGCTGGTAAGACTAAAGATCCCAACTACTGTCTCTATCACCGGAATGTTGGGCACCCTACCTGGGATTATTTTCCCCTTAAGAACAGAACCAAGTACTAATAGAAGCTGGGGTTCTGACGCTTAAGGAAGAGCAGAAGAAGGTCACTGCCAATATGACAACCATAGTGGTTAGAACCCACGAGTTCCCCGCAGGAGTGACCCCAATCCCAAAGGGTGAGCCAGTTACAAAGAATCTTGATCCTTACAACAAAGCCCAAGAAGGACTTGTCCCTGTAACAACCCAAAGAGGGGAAGTTATGTGGGTTCACCCCGATTTGATAAAAGACGAGCAGTGGACAAAAACAGGGGGTCACAAGAAAAAGCGGACTAGCAATGCTATCTCCGCGGAAATAAAAGATGAATATATTGCAGGAATACCCACAGACTCTGAAGAGGAGCCTGAAGCCATTGCCACTCATCAAGATGGGGCAGGCCCTTCCGGCACTCGGTCTGGGAAAACATATCTTAGAGACTACACCAGAGTAGATCCGAATGATATATATGCGGAAACTACTAATCCTGCAAAGCAAAAAGGTGTTCGTTTCCAGAAGAATCCGCGAAGAGATGAAGGAGTTAAGAATACCTCCTTCCAATTTGATATCATAACTCAGCTGGCGAATATTCCAGCTCGAGTAACGCTATACGAGTTGTTACGATTGTCAAAATCAACTCGTGAGGCGTTAAGGGAAGCTTTGGCAGACTCTGAGTCATTCCTAGCTCAGATTGTCGAGCCGCTTAATGAAGAACAGGATTCTTGCCCCCGCTGTCATCAAGTGAGGACGCAGGTCCCATAAATAGTTTTCTCTCCGGAAGACATGCAGGTAAGGAATATAAAGCACAACAGGCTTTTATATTTCATCGGATATGTCGGATCCACAAAAGTGGACCGAATTCAAATTGATCCGGGCTCTGCACTAAGTGCCGTACCCAGAAGGTTGATGCAGCTGCTAGGGATTTCCCTCCATCGTCTGACACCAACCAACACGTCAATATATGGATTCAATGCCAATAATAGCAGCCCCCTCGGGAAAATTCGACTCCGATGCCAAATTGGAGATCTAAGGACGGAGGTTACATGCTATGTTATTGATGCAGATACCTCCTATAATATTCTATTAGGACGACCTTGGATCCATGCTTACATGATCGTCCCGTCGACTCTTCACCAATGCATGAAATATTGCAATGAGGAAGGAGAAGTCCGGACACTAATTGCAGATAAACAACCTTTCAAAGGACTGGAGAATTACTTCATAGATGCTTCACTCTACAAACCAGCTCATGAAATCTCCAATGATTATCTTGGCAAGTCTTAAAACCCTGATGAAAGTGGTAACGAGGCAAACACGGAGTACGAACCTTTTGAAGAGGATGATGGGGGTGATTATGAAATTAACCCCAACCTAGATTTTATCTTAGTTTTGATAATATAGTGGATGTAATAGAGAGTGAATGGGTTATTAATGAAAATGTAAAGTTAGTCTACGAGTATGCTGTAGCTACTGAGTTCGAACCCTCTTGTACTTCCACTGAAGTGGATGGCCTATCCGAACTTGAAGTTATGGCGGCATATCATTTGCCACTTAGGTCATCCCTCCTCTCCCAGTCTAAAATAGCTGAAGAAAAAGGTCACTACTTTGAAGTGCCTCCTCGGAGAGGATCCCAAAAGCCGATTATGTTCGGCAAGGTAATTACGTCACCTCGGCGAAAACAAAGTAGTGAAAGTGATGAGCAAATATCACCCCAATTTCATATATATGAACAAAGATCCCGACAGATGATGGAAAAAATGGGATATAATTTTACCCAGAAGCCGGGATTAAACTTTGGAAAAGGGCGACGGAATCTTATACCCTCGTTTAGACCGAGAGGAAAGAGTCCTGATTATTATCAGAAGACCCGCAGGGGGTTGGGTTATGTATCTACCCCACCTTCTTCACCATTAAAAGATGAAGAGAGTTCTTCGGCCAAAAAAGAAACATCTTCACCCGATTATGATTCGGATGTAAGTACCGGTGCTTGGTTTCAATCTTTGACTGGTTTCATCCGCGCCAGAGAGCGACGAGAAACCAATTGACATCCAAGATGATGCTTGGGCCAGGCATATGGACACTCACTGGGATGTCCGCTTTGAACAGCGTGACCCACCCACAGAAGACAAATTAATACAAGTTAACATGGGGACGGAAGAAAATCCGAAACCCATTTTCATAAGCGACACACTAACTCCTTTAGAAAAGGAGGAACTTATATCTCTTATCAAAGAGTATATAAATGTGTTCGCATGGAGTTATGAAGATATGCCTGGGCTTGACCCTCAAATTACCACACACCTGTTAAATATTAAAGAAGACGCTAAGCCCGTCAAACAACAGCAAAGGCGTTTTCGACCGGAGTTGATGGAGACAATAGTTGCCGAGGTCAATAAGCTTATTGAATCCGGATTCATTCGTGAAGAGCAACATCCTGACTGGGTGGCTAACATAGTGCCGGTTCGCAAAAAGAATGGCAAAATCCGGATATGCATCGATTTTCGAGATCTGAACGCTGCATGTCCCAAGGATGAGTTTCCACTCCCCATCACCGATGTGATGATTGATAATACTTGCGGTTATGAGAGGATGTCCTTTATGGATGGCTTCTCAGGTTATAACCAAATTAAAATGCACCCGGATGATGAAAAGCATACAACTTTCAGAACGCCGCTGGGGGTAGACTGTTATACGGTGATGCCATTCGGATTAAAGAACGCAGGTGCCACCTACCAACGCGCAATGAGTGTCATATTCAAAGAACACCTGCGCAGAATAGTGGAGTGCTATGTGGATGACTTAGCAGTCAAAAACAAAAATAAAGAAGATCATCTTCATGATTTAACAGTGGTCTTCGATCTTATAAGGAAACATCATCTAAAGATGAATCCTACCAAGTCGTTCATGGGGGTATCCAGCGGGAAATTCCTTGGGTTCATAATCACCTCAAAAGGAATTTTCCTCGACCCTGAAAAGGTAAAAGCGATTAGCGAAATGCCGCTTCCCCGCAATCTTAAGGAATTAAGGGGATTACAGGAAAAGCTCGCCTATATTCGACGCTTCATTTCCTACCTATCTGGACGATGCCAGCCATTCTCAAAACTTATGGGAGTGTCTTTCATATGGGATGAGGCATGTCAGCAGGCATTTAATGACCTCAAGAAGTACCTTACTAAGCCTCCTATACTTATGGCACCAGCCTCTGGGCAGCCCTTCCTTATATATGTAAGGGCCATGGATAATGCTTTAGGAGCATTACTTGCTCAATATACTGAGTACGGCCATGAACATGCCCTCTACTATTTAAGCAGAACAATGATTGGGACCGAACAGCGGTATACCCCGATTGAAAAGGAATGTTTAGCCCTAGTGTTTGCTGTTCAGAAAATGCGACACTACCTTTCGGGGCAAACAATTCATGTCATATCACGGCTTAACCCCTTGAAGATTCTGATGACCAAACCGGGATCCTTAAATGGCCGATTGGCAAAATGGGCGCTCTTACTATCGCCCTATGACATACATTTTGTCCCTCAAAAGGCCATGAAGGGACAGGCAATCGCCGATTTCCTTGCATATCATCCAATTTGGTCCAAATTAAAGCAGACATCAGAAGTCAACACAGTTACCGGAGAACAGCCTTGGCAAATGTTCTTTGATGGTGCCGCGAGACGATCTGCTGCTGGAGTGGGGGTTGTGCTTATCTCCCCACATAAACATATATTGCCTAACGGTTACTCATTAACAGAACCGTGCATGAATAATGTAGCGGAGTACAACGCGCTCATTATCGGCTTAAAAATAGCTCTGCAACTGGGGGTGAACCATCTAGAGGCATATAGAGACTCTAAACTCATCGTCAATCAGATGACAGGTGAGTATGAAGTCAGACATGAAGCCCTCATCCCCTATCATCAGTTAGCTATTGAGCTAGCATGATATTTTGAATAATTCTACATATATCACGTATCTCGAAATGAGAACGTTTATGCAGATGCTCTTGCCGCATTAGCCGCAACACTGGCAATCCCGCCAGGTGAAGTTAAAAGCATCACCATTGGTAGCAGAGAACTCCTCCACCCAGACGCGGTGTCTCAAGCCGAAGAGGTACGCCAGATAGGTTTAAAGTTAGAGCCCCGTAATTGGCAATTTCCGTTTGTGGATTACGCTTTACATGGGATATTACCAGAAGATCCTAAGGAAGCCACCTCTATAAAGAGGAAGGCCCAAAGATTTTATTATGACCATAAACTTCAGACTTTATATAAAAAGTCAAGAGACGGTCTGCTACTACGCTGCATATCAAAAGCGGAAGCAGAACAAGTGCTGAAAGAAACACATGATGGAGTATGTGGAGCTCATCAGCCCGGTCCAAAATTCGGAGACCGTATAAAAAGGCTAGGATACTACTGGCCAAATATGATCACGGAAGTAATGGCATACACTAAACGATGCCATGCATGCCAAGTTCATGCTAATTTTATTCACCAACCCCCAGAATACTTGCACAATACTGTTGCAAGTTGGCCGTTTGAAGCATGGGGGATGGACATTGTGGGGCCAAAACTCCCCCGTCATCCAGAGGACATCGGTTTATTCTTGCAATAACCGATTATTTTTCAAAATGGGCCGAAGCCGTGCCCATGAAAGAGGTGAAAACGACAGATGTGATCAAGTTCATCAAGCATCATGTCATTTACCGCTTCGGCGTCCCCCGACGGATTATTCATGATAATGGTCCGCAATTCATCAGTCAGGGATTCTCCAGATTCTGCAATAAATTCAGAATCAAAGATATCGCTTCTACACCATATAACCCTGCGGCTAATGGGTTAGCAAAAGCTTTCAACAAGACGATCATCAAACTCCTTCGAAAATTCGTCTCTTCCAATAAACGAGATTGGGATGAAAAGTTGGGAGAATGTTTATGGGCTTATCGCACCACCGTTCGCACCCCGACCAAAGCAACCCCGTTCTCTTTGGTTTACGGAAGTGAGGCTGTCTTGCCTCTTGAAATCCAGATACCATCATTAAGAGTGGCTTTAGCCATAAAGATGACGACAGAAGAGCGCCATCAGCAAAGATTGCAAGAACTAGAGGCGTTAGATGAAAAACGTCTCAGGGCTCAACAGCAAATTGAGTTGTATCAAGCCCGAATATCTCAAATGTTCAATAAGAACGTCAAACCAAGGACCTTTAAGTAAGGAGACTTGGTTTTGACTGTTAAAAGGCCAATGGTGCTAACCCACAAGACTAAGGATAAATTTGAACCCAAGTGGGAAGGACCGTTTATTGTGGAGACAGTATACTCCAGTGGAGCCTATCGCTCAATGAATCAAGACGGCGACAGGATGATGATGCCGATCAATGGCAAATTTCTGAAGAAATACTATTCTTAGTACCCTTGGAGATACGCATCTTCTTTTTCTTAGGCATGCGCAGTTTGGCGCCTCTGACCTAAACCTGGTGCGTTTGGTTCTCAAGTTTGAACCACCTCCAGCCTTTTTCCTAGGCATGCGCAGTTTGGCGCCTCTGATCTAAACCTGGTGCGTTTGGTTCTCAAGTTTGAACCACCTCCAGCCTTTTTCCTAGGCATGCGCAGTTTGGCGCCTCTGACCTAAACCTGGTACGTTTGGTTCTCAAGTTTGAACCACCTCCAGCCTTTTTCCTAGGCATGCGCAGTTTAGCGCCTTTGACCTAAACCTGGTGCGTTTGGCTCTCAAGTTTGAACCACCTCCAGTCTTCTTCTTAGGCATGCGCAGTTTGGCGCCTCTGACCTAAACCTGGTGTGTTTGGAGTGCCCAGTTCAAGTTACGCGAGAGAGCCTTGAACCGCCTCCAGTTTGGTTCTCAAGTTTGAACCACCATCAGTCTTTTCTTGGGCATGCGCAGTTTGGCGCCTCTGATTCAAACCTGGTGTGTTCAGTTCTCAAGTTTGAACAGCCCCCAATGTGTAATTAAGCGCCTCTGACCTAAAAAGTATGAATTGCCCAACGCCGACTAGGCAATGGGAAGAGAACCAGTTTCTCACCAACCCATCATACTGGGGTAAAAGTATGAATTGCCCAACGCCGACTAGGCAATGGAAAGAGAACCAGTTTCTCGCCAACCCATCATACTGGGGTAAAAGTATGAATTGCCTAACGCCGACTAGGCAATGGGAAGAGAACCAGTTTCTCGCCAACCCATCATACTGGGGTAAAAGTATGAATTGTCCAACGCCGACTAGGTAATGGGAAGAGAACCAGTTTCTCGCCAACCCATCATACTGGGGTAAAAGTATGAATTGCCCAACGCCGACTAGGCAATGGGAAGAGAACCAGTTTCTCGCTAAACCTATCATACTGGGGGTAAGAGTATGAGATCAACTACCCAATGCTGATTAAAGGCAAAAGGGGGAGAGGAGATTAATTCCTCGATAACTCACCATGTTGAGGGGAATAACATGGCTAGCCCAACTTAAACGGTAGTTGGTAAAGGCCAATCAAACCCGTTGATAGCTGGGGATTTGCTAAAAATCCCATAAAACCTGTCATGTTAAATTCTTACCTCTGACAGTACGACTTGGAACACTTCGCAGAGAACGCTACTTCTTGATGGCAAGTTATTTGTTGTGCAAGAAAATTTCCTAGCCAACTAATAAAAGAATCAAAAAGTAGTTATCCTTATTCATCATTTAAAAAGAATGGAGTTACAAAAGAAGTCTGAGAACCAATAAAGTTCTTTCTTTTAGTACAAGTTCTCATTACAAAAAAGGAGTGAAGAATAAAAGAAAACTATGGATCTCCGAGATGCTTTAACTTACTCATCGCTTCGTCAACCACTCGACGACGAGTTGCCTCTATAGAGTGTTGAGCCTGCCGGAGCAGATCATCATCATTCATTCCAACTTGCTGGATGAGATGCTGGCGAGACTCTTCCATAGTACGGCTTCTTATTGTCTCCTCCTGATCAACTTGCTCCCGTTGAAGGATCAGCGCTTCCCGCTTCTTAACGGCTTCCCCTAATTGAAGCTCGCTCTCTACTAAGATCGCCCGAGCATTAGCAATAGCCTCCTGGGCGGCCTGGCTCCCCTCAATTTTAGAGTTCACCAAATCCAAACCTCTAAGAATGGACTCCCGACTAGCCTGGAACCCTGCTAACGCTCGAGACCACTCTTCTTCTTAGCGCCTCAATTCCTCTCGACGAGCAACCAACTCCGCCCGAAGACGAGCCCATTCGATCCCAGTAATCGACTCAACATCCGCTTGGCGAACTGTGTTGAGTATGTTCATTTGCTCTTCCAAAATTCCAAAACGGACCCGGTAAGGAGCTGCTCGATCTCGTCCCCCAATTTCTTCGATGTTTTCCAGATAGCGGAATAACATTGGCCGTGCGAAGTTGAAGAAATCGTGGCCAGTAAGGACCACCTCGATACATCTCCTTAGCAAACGCATAAAATCGGCGACACTGAAGTTGAAAATTTCTTCAAGAGGATTTGCAGTGCCAACAGACAAAGCAAGTAATGCTAAGGAAGATGTCATGGGCAGGGGAGCAGTGGCTGCCGGTGTCGAAGAAGAAGTTCGTCCTTGTACCAGGTTCATGACATGCGGGGCCAATAAAGCCAATGCAGATCTGGTGGAATCAGGAACCTGAGAAGGAGAGCTGTTAATACAAGTCACCCGGGGAGCGCCACCAACAGGAGAAGATGAGGGGGTATCTCCACCAGAAGTTCCTCCGATGGCAGAAGAAGCTTCAAATGAGAACTTTAAGTTCTCCTCATCCCCGACTGGAAGATTAGAAGCTGGAGGAATTACAGGTGTCTCAACAGCCATTATAGTAGAAGACGTTAGAATCGCTGACTGAGAAACAGAAGGTACGTCAACGACCGTGGGAAATGTCTCAGTGGAACAGACTGGCGTTGGAGATGGCATGCTAGGAGAAGGCGTCGCCTCCCTAGCAGCAGCTGCGATAATGACCTCAATTCTCTCATCACTTTCCAGTTCGTCAATTGGGGGAATTGAAGAGGGAACAGAGGCAGGAGCCGGTGTGGAATAATCAGCCGCAAACTCGCCAGCAGAGCTACCCACACCACCAACGGAGCCGAAATGGTTCATCCTATCGTCAGACTCTACTTGGGTAGTCGAATGCATTGGCGAGAGAAGTTGATCACCTGCATTTCGGAAGACCAGAAAAGCAGTGTTACATTAAAATAATAACGGGCAAAAGATAAAATGCTAAGGGCCATACCAGGCGATACAAGTCCAGTTGTCGGATTTGAAGGGGGAGCCATTGTCGTTTCCAGCAACGTACCCGTCTCGCTACCCGTTAGTTGCGCCACAGGTTCTGCCACAGGCCCTACGGCCAAAGGGGCCTAAACCTCAACAACACTTGGAGCTTTAGCAGGTTCATCCTCCCTTGCCGATGCTGGGGGTAGAGCCGAAGCCAACAAGTCTGAAGCAAGTTTGACAGCTACTTCTTGGGGAGCTATCAAAGTTTCCTGAGCCAATTTTTGCTTCTTACCCGGTCTTCTCTTTAAAGTGCCGCGGTGTTTGAGAGCTGGACTCAAGGGACGACTGACAATAGGCTGGAGAACTCCACCAGCACCAGTATTATCATCGTCATCACCGGCATCGTCGTCGGACTCGCTGGTATTTGAAGGCTCAGCCGCGGCGCCAAGGAATTCTTCCATTCCTTTTATTCTCACTCTAGAAGCACCCTGACGGCTAATGTAGAGGGCTTCAATCTCTTTACAACAACTGCGATTGAGAGAGAAGCCGGGCACGTCAGCATTCGCGATACTGAACCAGTTGCAGAAGCTGAGGGTCATGGCCAATTCTGGCGCCTTCTGGGGCAAGGAGAATTCAGCCTCGGTTCTGCCTGCTGCAAAATGGAACCAGCCACGAGCGCCTTCGTATAAATTTCCCTCATGAGCGAGATCTTTATTTAGATTGCCCACATAAAGTTGGGAGTATCCAAACTGACGAGCAAAGCGACTCGGAGTGTATAACTCGATCCGACACCCGAGATCTTGACGATACACCAAGTGTCCGAGACGGATGTTGAGAAGCCACCAGAATGCTCCTGCAGATAAAGTAGTGAACTTATCTGCTCCCACGGCATCCTTCAGCCTCATCCCATATCCTCCGCCGGGAAAGTCAGGGAAACACCGGAAGATCTCATAATTCTGAAAACTATGAAAAGTCTTCCGAATTTGAGACATAATTCTGCTTCCACGAAGAGCGTTCATACAGCTCTACAAAGAAGCACTTTTCGCCCGAACGACGCTCTGGTGCACTCATTAAAGAAGAACAGTGCAAGACGATCCACGCCATCAAATAGGTGTAGGGCATCTCCACCCTAGGGTTTGGAGTTTTCGGTTGGGCAGTCTCTTTCGATCTGCCATTTTCTTTCCCCTTGACCTTAATAGTGGGGAGGAAATCACGACAGAGCACCCGCAGTCCATACTGTAAATTACACACCATGGCGGGAAGAAGTCCAAGGGGTCGGCCATATGCAAGAAGAACCGCCGGATATACCACGGTCATTGCAATTGCTTCCTTGGGCAACGACGGCACGACGCATCTCTTAAGCCACAGCATCAAAAATCCGGCAATGAGACCTCTGTTGGAAACCGAAAACTGGGTTTGATAGTGATAGCTCTTGAATGAAGTACCGGGACCGTATCCGTTCTCATTGGATTCCGTGGTATAATACAAACGGTAATGGCCCTTGGCTACACGTTGGTCAATCTCTGAAATGGGGATAGGAGAATGACCATGGATAATGGCCGAGCTATCCTTAGAGTTTAAATTGGCGAAGAGATACTCGGCCCATTTCTTATGACCGATACCGTGATTACGCGCACTCGTCAAGTCAGCGCAAATATGATAATGACACATCATCTCCCAGTATGTGGCTTAGATGCGCTCATCCCTCGCTAGTAGCATATTCAGCTCATTGGTGGTGGGGATATACTCTTCATAGGGGATTTCACCCATGGAAAGCCCGGAAACCTCGAACATCTCGTGAAGAGCGAATCCTAGCTTACCCACTGGTGTAAAGAGAGTACAAGTCTCAGGGTTATACATCTCCAAGAGGCAGTAAAAGTGATAAGCACTCTAGGGAAACTCGAATTGGACATTCCTGATAGCTTTATACAAGCCAATATCCTTTAAAATGGGCTCGTGGGAATCCAGCATGTACTGAACAAGGCGGGCCCACCACATATTGTTAGAAGAATGAACCCAGCCAGGCATCCTGAAGTCGCTAGCCGGGTACTGACCATCATTCGCCAGGAACTCACTTAAGAAAGTTCGGGCACGAGATGGGACTTCTCCCACTGGAAGCTCCTTGCCAAATCGGCCTGGAAGCAAACCAGTAATGCATCTGGGGGGACCATCTTGATAAACCCCTTTTGCACCAAATTTTCCTGTTGGGACGCCATCTTGCTCTTCAGTCAGTCCCGACTTTAATTCCCGAGGCATTGCCAGCCTCTGAAGATAGACCAGAGGATAGCTACGAGCCATTCTAGGCAGAAACATCAGCATTTCGACTGAGTTATATAACCAAACACACTCCTCTTCAGAAAGGATCTCATCTGATTGATCCATCTGGTCTCCAAAGAGGAAGGCGGGTTTCTCCATCGCCTCTCTATTCAAAGTTTCGAAGGCTGCATCAGTTATGATTTCTCGCGCAGTAGTGGGGTGATACTTGATCAACTTCTCCTTGCGCTCCTTCGGGTCTGGCTTATATGAAGCCAAGATAGTGGTGAAGAGAAATTGGCCTGAGGGATCAGAACCCCCAGCAAACCCGAAGTAATTCTCGTGAGGAAGAGCTTCCATCGAATACCCTACTGCAAAAAGAAGCACCAGAGTGAGAGAAGTTTCTATAAGACAGAAAAATTCTCTAAGTATGGACGCGCAAAGCTGAAGATTAGACCGCGCAGAAATCAAATAGCCTCGCGTTTCCACGCGACTGCTACTTAAAATAGCCTCGCGTTTCAGCGCGACTGCTACTTAAAATAGTCTCGCGTTTCCACGCGACTGCTACTTAAAATAGCCTCGCGTTTCCGCGCGACTGCTACTTAAAATAGCCTTGCGTTTCCGCGTGACTGCTACTTAAAATAGCCTCGCGTTTCCACGCGACTGCTACTTAAAATAGCCTCGCGTTTCCACGTGACTGCTACTTAAAATAGCCCCGCGCTTTAAAATGCGAGGATGACGCGATAACTTCGCGTAAAGAAGAAAGTCAGAGACTTTTCTTCTTCTCCAAGCCTTACAGCAGGAGTACGGCGGTCTCGCCGGTAAAAAAGTTGATTGATCAGTTAAGATCAAGCCATATCACTCTAGAGATGTTCTAAAAAGTCTCGATGGAAAAATTCTTACCTCCGATAGGCGAAATGTGGGCTGGCGCATCGCTGCCATGGTCGCCGCCACCACTGCTTGCGTCAGTTGCCGATGATGGAGCCGCGCGAGAAGTAGCACGAGTTTTGGGTGCTATTGCTGAGGAAAATCGACTGAAAATCGGGAGGAAACTCGGTCGGAAGAAGCTCGGGTCGCCTGAACTGTGATCGCCTGAATCTCTAAGTTTCTGAAAAGTTTTCAAGTAAAGTGAGAAGAAAAGGAATAGAGATTTTATTTAGAAGAGGGAAACCGCCTCTTAGAGTTCGGCGCGGATTTCGGAGAAAATGACTAGTCAGTTACTCTCCAAAACGCGAAGCTATTAGCCTCGCGTGATAAAGAAAAAAAGTGAAGATATTAACTCCACGCAACTCCGAGAAACGCGAAGATAACTTGGTATTTTAGCTTCGCGTTCTCATGAAAAACTTGGATTTTTGGCTAAGTTGAAGATGATCTCTGTCCGATCACTTCAGGTATTAATGATTTAAGTTACGCAGAAGAGCCTTAGATTATTATACCATAATTATTAACCATTTGTTTGTTGTGCAAGCAAAATCATTGAAGTCAACAGATAGAGAGGAAAATAATTTATCTTTATTCATGAAGCAAGAGATTACAAAGAGGGAGTTATAGTTCTCCCAAGAGCTTTTACATGATCAACTCATCAATAACCGAACAATAAGACTTCTCTACGGGGTGTTGAAGCTCAGTTCCCTCGTTCGCATGCAAAAGAACTCCAGATTTCTCGACGGGGTGTTGAAGCTCAGTTCCCTGATTCACAGGCAAAAGATCTCCTCTGCAAATGTCATTTTGGACCTGTCATCTGAAATGAAGCACGAGAGGAAAGAGAAGTGCTGCATCGAAGCACAAGCTGAACTGCAAGTGCTGCAATTCTGAACTGCAAGTGCTGCAATTCTGAACTGCAAGCGCTGCAGGCCCTCACTTGAGCTTGGAGCTCCTTCAATGGTCCATCTCTAGGAGCCAGAACTTAAAACCTGCAACTATGTTGTAAAGCATATGCTTCTGACTTCCTTAGAGTTACTTTTGCTGATGAAGATCGATGGACCCGCATACATTCCTCTTCAGAAAGGATTGGACTTACTGCAAAAGGAACAGAGTTTCCAAAAGAGTGAAAACGCGAAGCTAAGCTAACTCCGCGCACAGTTGAAGAAATAGCCTCGCGCTTTAAATGCAGAGGATGATGCGATAACTTCGCGTAAAGGGGGACAAGATTTCTTTCTGCTCTTTCCTTCTCTTTCAAATTCATAGCGATTGCTAATCAAAGATAGCCTCGCAAATTCATCACGACTGCTAATCAAAGATAGCCTCGCAATTCATAGCGACTGCTAATCAAAGATAGCATCGCAAATTCATCACGACTGCTAATCAAAGATAGCCTCGCAGATTCATCACGACTGCTACTCAAAGATAGCCTCGCAATTCATAGCGACTGCTAATCAAAGATAGCCTCGCAATTCATCGCGACTGCTAATCAAAGATAGCCTTGCAATTCATCGCGACTGCTAATCAAAGATAGCCTCGCAGATTCATCGAGACCACTAGTCAGATAAGCCCCGCGTTTCAAAGCACAGGGGATGAAGCGATAACTTCTCGGAGAACGGCGATCTTGCCGGTAAAATAAACAGTTGGCTGGATTAAACCAAGCCGAAACATCTCAAGAATGGTTCTTAGAAGCCCAAGAGTTAAGGTTTTTACCTTCGGAAGACGCTGCATAGACTGGTTCGCCGTCACGTCTACCTTTACGGCTGCTGCCATTAACGCCGGCCAACTTGCGCGATGTCGCACTCTTCCTAGATGGTATCCTAGTGATGAAGATCTATGGAAAGGAAAACGAAGTTCGGATGGAGATTATTCTTTCAAAATAAGAAGCTTGAGTCGCCTGCATTAAAGCCCTAAGATTCTTCGGATGAGATGAAGAAGAAGATGAGCCGGGAGCTCTATTTAAACAGAATTTTCATCGCTTGGTATTCGGCGTAGAAATTCAGGGTAATTAATGACATAATTACTCATTTCACTAAAGACGAAGTGAAGCTGATTAGCTCCGCGTAAGTGAGCATAACGCGAGATAGACTTGGTATTCTAACTCCGCGTTTCAATTTAGATATCTAAAGTATTTCAAAATCTGCTGAAGTCCAAGCCATTTTGAAAACTTTGGAGGGGGTTCTGTTGGCAGTAAAAATTTCTAAGTTAAAAGGATCTTCCACAACAGAACGCGGAGCCAAATCAGTAGCCCCGCATTTGGTAATATTAACCCTGCGTTTGAATAAAACGCGGAGATGTTTAATAGCTCCGCATTGATTCCGCAGTCTGGCTTGTATTAGCCTCGCGTTTGAGTAAAACGCGGAGATGATCAATAGCTCCGCATTTTAGTTATTTAGCGCCGCGTTTTGATGCGATTAAAGCTCCGCGTAAGCAGATAACCAGAATCTCAACTTGATTGAGATTATGATTCTGGGCCTATCCGAATACCCAAATCAAGTCTAATCAGAATTCCATCAAAACTAAGATATTTGATTGGAATCCTTGATGAATGCGAGTTCTATTTAGATAGAAACTCTTGCATTAACCTGGGGCTATAAATACCTTTCTGGTGAAACCCTAGGGATCTTCTTTTCGGCAATTGAGATATTTTTCTGAAATCTTGGAGAATTCGAGTTACGCACAGAGCCTTGAGTTCGTGAAGATCAGAGAAAATCACCATCTTCTTTCTGGAGTTCTTGAGAAGTTCGAGTTACGCGAGAGAGCCTTGAACAAATCAAAACCAGAGAAGATCGTCTATAGTCGGCCGATATCTTCAAGAGAGAAGATTTCAACGTACCGATCATCAAAAGGAGCTGCTTGACAGATCCCATCACCGCAGATCCCACAATATTGTAAAAGAGAGAGATTGAACTATAAAATCCTCTCGTTTGTTCTTCTTTATATATCTTGTTCACTTCTATTGTAATTTAAGTTAATTCGATGGAAGGAAGCAAAGCAACTTTTGCGGCGAGCAAGTCGTTGTTATATCTTTTGGTCATCTATTCCCATCAATACATTAGTGTTGTTGAGGTTACTGCATTTGTTGAGAGGTGGCATCCCGAAACAAAACACGTTTCATATGTCGTTCGGTGAGATGACAATTACACTGGACGATATTTCTTGCTTGCTCGGCTTGCCCGTGATAGGAAAATCTGTGTGCCAATAAGAAGTAACAACATCAGGTGAAGTTGCTGATACAATTACTCATTTTTTGGGCGTAAGTTGCTCGGAAGCGTGGAATGAGATAAATACGAAAGGTGGTGCATCAGTTAAACTAGATTGGTTAAGAGAGAATTTTAGTGGTGTGGTTGATACCGACACAAAACATATGATTCAGTGTGCTACAAGGACATATTTGCTGTCTCTTTTTGGATGCACGCTCTTCAGAGACAAGAGCGGTACAAGAGTATTGAGTATCTGACATTACTTCACGACTTCGAAAATGTTCACATGTTCGCATTGGGTGTTGAGCTCTTGTTTGGTTGTATGGGCAGCTAGAACTTGCTTCTCGAGCAAACGTTGCACATATGTCTGGGTATTTGACATTGCTACAGGCTTGGATATTTAGTACCCGCTGAGGTAATTTCCATATGTGTTGTTTATTTTTTGTCTCCCTTAGCATCACGTTTAGCTAATAACCGCAGTTCTTGCTATTATTGTTCTACAGAGGCATACACGCGGTATTGCTATTATTGATCCATTACTTGAGCAAGGTAAAAGGGCCTTTAAGAAGCGATATGTGGTGTTATTTAATACTCTTGTGAAGATTAAACTTGTGCTAACTGATTGCACTCAACACGAGAACCAATCTGATGTGCAACTCGAGGAACAAACCACTCTAAATGCATCTAATACTACTAGAATGACACGAACCATGCGTCACCCCCCAAGGAAGACACGAAGGCAATAAATAATGTTTATAATCTAGGGGCAGTGGAGTGCAAATGTTCGTTGTTTTGTAATTACCGTAAACTTTGTGATAAACTTCATTTTGTATTTGTTTTTTTTATGGATATGTTATGATTTGAAGGTATCTAGACTGACTTGAAGTTATTTCAGTAAAAATTGCAATTATTATATATTAAATAACTTACTATATTTTAGTATAACTTGATAATGGTAACCACTCAACATTCAGGATTTTTAATCTACTGTCTGGAGTGTACACCCCGGACAAAATAGCATATATCTGGACTGGAAGTCCAGACAGTAGACTGCTATCCGGACTTCCAGTCGGGACAGTAAATTCTTTGTCCGGGGTGTACACCCGAGACAACACATAATGGAGCGGTCCCCCCCCCCCCCCCCCCCTCACACACACATACTCATATATACATATTATTATTCAACACTCAATAATTTCAAGTCAAACTAAACTAACTTCAAGAAGTGATTTATCCATTCTTTTTAACTTCATTAACATTTTGTACTAAAGACTTTGGACTATTTAACAAAGATATTGCTTATATATACACAAAATTACATGTTCAAAACAAAATTACATGTCATGAGTCCGTACGCTGCCTACTTTGATTATAGTTCAATAATATCTTGTATTGCTACCGAAGGTGCCACAATCTGCTTGAAGTGTTCAATCCGACCTAAATATGGTATCTCCTTTCCTTGAGCCACTGGATCACGATAGCATTGCCAATTCAATACAATGTTAGGAATGGGATGAAGTGAAGTCAACATGACCTAATTTTGACAATAAAAGTACATTAAGTAAGCTCATGTTATGATTTGATGTTGTATTTCATCCATGGATAAATGTTACTTACGGGTACAAATTGACAATCAGCAACGAATGCTATGGTTACTTCCTTACGATGGAGATTAGAGGCTAGAGGTGGGGATCTTAGTGGCAAGAAAATAAGGCACTATATTTTGGAAATAAAGAATAGCACTATATTGAATCGTGATGCAATCAAATGTCCCATGTCCGACATCGTCATCTAATGGTCGACTTTTGGAAATTCCCTAAAATAATTAAGTGTCTTCTGGAGCTCGATAATCCGATCAATACTCCCAAAAACTGGAATGTAGGAGATGTAATTTGTGTCAAGTTCAAGCAGCAAATCTTGTCGAATCTGAGCCACTGATCCTCCCCTATACCAAAGCTATGTGCAATTACCCAGAATCAGCAGTTTCCATCCAACTTGACGTCGCCAATATCTATATGGCCACATGAAATCAGACAATGATTCTTCATACCTAACTTTCAGTTTAGATTGTTGTATTGGCATTGGTTCTGATTGGAGCGGTCCCGCAAGGTCCAGCTCTAGTTGAAGCGGTTCCATAGGCTCCACCTCTGATTGGAGCTGTCCAGCAAGCTCCGGCTCAAGTTGAAGCGGTTCTGCAGGTTCCGGCTCTGATTGGAGCGGTCCTGCAAACTCTGGTTCTAGTTGGAGCGGTCCCGCAGGCTCTGCAGGCAACTCTAGTGACACCTCAACCGAGTTAGAGTCCTGTGTGACAAAAGTAACATATGATAAGATGAAATATAAAAGAATAACCCTAAAATAATTATCTAGCAACAAACCTTTCCCTAGGCGGCCTTCTTGGCATCAACTTCACAGATGGTCCACGTTTTCTGCGAAGAATCAACGCCTTCATTATTGGGGAACAACTGTCAGGTTCTGAGGCAATTAGCTCAAATGTACAGGGATTCCTACGTGTCAATATATTAAGTTTTATTTTGCGGCTAGCTATCTGTCCGATCACCTTGGGCACTGGATCCGCTAGTGAAAAACTAATTGGATTTGATATCTCCCTCAATTTCTTCAACATTCGACTCCGTTCCTCATTGTCACATTTAATGAAGTTATGAATAAAACCTCCACATATTTCTGATACCAAACACCTTGAACTACCAATGCTTTACTCGGTGCCATATCAAGGTTCCGCCAATGATGGTCAATGCAATCCAAGGGAATCGGTCGGTTGTCTCTTTAGTATATTGCAATCTCATGGGCACATGACAAGTTGTGAGTGTGTCAAATGATGCAACCACATTCAACCGGATTAACGCCAACAGAAGCAACTCTTTTTAATTGGGCCAAGATTTAACTCAACGCATGAATTGATATTGTGCCCCATAATTCCTTAAATTCTGCCAACATAAAATTTCGTTGCACGATAGTCAAACTTTTTTGGAAGAATGCCTTAATCTCTCCGTATGTTGTAGTTTAAGCAATGTGTGTATATTGCTCCAACACTTCTCGAAATTGCTCCAACAGTATCTTTCAACCTTATGCGACACTTCGACATTTCTATCACAACATTAGTCTTGCTTTCAGACAGTCTTCCTGCGTATGAGTGTACTTTGAGATAATCTGCTACGGGATGATTATGCACACCAGACAAAATCGTCATTTTATATTCGGGCCCCCTGTTGATATCTGTTGACCCTTTAACCGAAAGGGACATCCGCATTTTTTGCTATTCCTGTGACCCTCATCATTTTTTAATTTCTTAAATCTTGATTGTCCACCCCGTTTACAACCAAACTAGATTCTCCCCTTCTTATACTGATCTCCGGTATCAGATTTTGAAATCATGATGACAAACCCTGACTTCCTTCTCATATCGTGCATCCACTGGTAAAGTTCGTCTCGGTTTGTAAAAATCTAAAGTCACAATAGAGAAGTTAGAATTTTAATGGAAAAATTATAACTTCAATATGAATAGTTAGTAACGTTATCATACTTGACTTGTTGTGAAGTCCTAACTATAGTCAACAACTAATTTGTTCTCGACTCGACTGCTTTGTGTTGAAGCATCAACCCGTGTGCCAACATTTTCACCATTTTAATACTTATTAATTGGTAAGAAATAACTCAAAACCAATTTTCGCTCTGTCCGAACTCTAATCTCGGCTAAAATCTCACTGTCCGGGCTGTAAACCCAGACATTGGAAGTTTTGGCCAAGTCTACAGTCCTGACAAGATTTATATTGTCTGGACTATCAGTCCGGACAAGATAAATCTTGTTCAGACCATACTTCTGGACAACGACGTCCTCCCACGGGAAATCTACACTGAACAAACGCGAACTCAAAAACCCAAAATAAATCCCTAGAATTCTAAGTAATTTAAATCAAAATCCTAAGTTATATTTAGACAAAATTATACGAGGATGATGAAATCATACCTCCAGATGCTTTTGATCGTCGAATGGAACCAACGATATGTTTGTATTCTCCATTTTCATCGATTTCGACAAAACTCAAAAATTCCTCTTTTGTAGGACTTTTAATGAAATAATATACGAAAATGAACCAATGATTTAACTTTAAAACAACAAATGATCTACTGGAAGAGAAGATCAAGTCAAATAGACTGGATTTTAATCTTTAAAAAAAAACAAAAAAACCTCACCTGTTGTAACGCCCCAGTATTGGCCCCCTTTTTCTTCTTTTTTTAAAAAAAAAAACGGAGGACGCTACTTAAATACTAAAAAATAACCCAACAGTGACAGGATTTTGGAATAACTGTAACTACTGTCATATCAAGATGAACAAATATGTCTGAAATTGAAAAGATTTTATTTATACAGAGAGTTGATTATATAAAACGGCACACTGCTCTAAATATTTACATAAAAGAATCAAAATACAAAAGAGTTAAAACAGTGCCAACAAAAGAAAACAGAACCAAGAAGTGTGAAGTGCCCAAGTAGTACTATACTAATATCATCTACTCGATCTGGTCGGTGAAGTAAGGGTTGTTATTTGGAGCGATCTCCCTTTTTTTACTTCCATGATCTGGGCTTAAGAAAATTCAGGGGATTAAATCCATAAAGTAACACAAAAGTAAGAAACATATGTACTATCATAGTATGAAAATAAATAAAAGAATATACAAATAAATTGCATTGGTATAAAACATATCATGAGAATACTGAAAATGAATTAAGCAAGACTATTCATGCAAATAACAGACACAAATCATGTAAATGCAAGTTTATGTGAAGTCCTTGTTAGTATGTAGGTAAGGAGATAAGTGTCAATCATGTTACATGTAACAAGAATTATGTAAGTCATCCACAAAATTCATGTAAAATTTAATAAGTCTATATCATGTTAGTGTTGAAATTGAAACTCAATGATAGATAAGATAGCACACAGTTTTCTCATATTATACAAGTGTCCATGCATACCTGTGACATGATCTCAAATCTATGGTGCTGAATCATGGCACACCGCTAGGTGCTTACAATTCCGTTCAATGAAACAAGTAACGGGCGTTACCTATTGGTGACTCATTTATCATATGGTGGCTCAGTACCACCCGGTGCTGCTAGAAAAAGGCGCTCAGCACTCAATCAAGAAGTTGGTAAACAAGATTCTTGTACAATACGGTACTTATCAATTATATAGTTTTTTCAATTTTTTCCATGTTAGTAATACATAATGCATATGATATATATATATATATATATATATATATATATATATATATATATATATATATATATATATATATATATATATGTATATATATATAAATTAATGGAAACATGTGGTCTTTCATGTCAAATTATGTACATATCCTCTTCACAAGAATCAAGAGTTGAAGAATCAAGATTTGTGATCATGTACACATGTATCATAATGATGCTTCATGTCATGTAATAAAGATACAAGAATTTGTTCTCATGAATAATCCTGTATTCATGTATCATGTTGATATTCACTTGTCTATTATCATAAAATGAATAAATATTATTAAACTTGTCATTATGTTATCATGGAATAAATAATATTTAGAAAATTCCAAATCTGCATATCTACGAATTTGACTAAGTTTATAGATCCGCGAATTTGACCAAGTTTGTAGATCCACTAATTTGATTAAGTATGTAAATCCACGAATTTGACTAAGTATGTAGATCTGCGAATTTGACTAAATATGTAGATCCGCAAATTTGACTAAGTATGTAAATCCGCGAATTTTGTTAAGGCTGTAGATCCGTGAATTTGCTAAGTATGCAGTCTGCGAATGTGCTAAGTGTGCAGTCTGCGAATTTGCTAAGTGTGCAGTTTGCGAATTTGCTAAGTATGCAGTCTACGAATTTTGCTAAGTATGCAGTCTGCAAATTTGCTAAGTGTGTAGTCTGTGAATTTTGCTAAGTATGCAGTCTGCGAATTTGCTAAGTGTACAGTATGCGAATTTACTAAGTATGCAGTCTGCGAATTTGCTAAGTGTGCAGTCCGCAAATTTGCTAAGTATATAGTCTATAAATTTGCTAAGTATGCATATCCAAAATAATTTAAAATTATCCATAAAAAAGAATCATGTACTCATAATACAAATCAAATAAGAATTTTTAGAAAGAATAAAAAAAATAAAGTGTTATTTGTACAAAGTCCTTAAAAGGATCATATTCTTAAAATACAAATCAAATAAATCTCAAGAAAGAATACGCATGTTACTTGTATTCAAAAACAGTTTAACGAGAGAACAAGAAAAATGTGCTACTTACCTCAAACTCCTCTTCAATCTTCTTAGATTCAGCGAATCTCTTTTCTCCTTGGCTTTCTCTTTTCTCCCTTTCTTTGTTTCAAGCGAACCAAAAGAACTCAGGTTAGAGAGAGGAAGGTGATTTTGTTTTGTTTTTTGACAATATTCCTCTTTGAGAGAATGATGTTATATATGGCTAAGGGCATTTTGGTAATCTTGTTCTTTAATCTAGTCCCAAGACTTCTTGCATGTATGACAATTATCCAATTAAAGTGTAACTTCTCACTCTCTTCTGACAACTCATCACCACTAAATGCCAAAGGGTGCATTTAGAAAGTTAATTAAGTTTGGAAGTGTATAGAAAGAAATTTTTAATCTTGATAATTTATAATTTAATAAGCCTGGTAATTTTGGGGTGTTACACCTGTCGCGCGGGAGAACGAGAGAGGACTTGAGGTTGAAGGAGAGGGCAAAATTATCCAAAATTTTGAGGGTCAAAATTGTTATAAAGGGAAAGTTTTAAAGTGGGCTCATTAGGAAAAATAGTGTGCCCCTTTAGAAACTCCAGATCGGGATGGGGAAACGGTTTATGGGTTCAAGGCTTTGCGGGTGGAGTTATTGGGTTCAGACTGAAATGGGGAGTTTCTAAAGTAGCACATCAATTTTCCTATTGAGCCCACTAGACAGTGTTTTTTTGGTTCGGGATTTTAGCCCAAACAGTTAGAAGGTGGGCTCACTAGGAAAAATGGTGTGCTCCTTTGGAAACTCTTCTGAAATGGCGGGTTGCAAAATATTAGAGTTAGGCCTGTTAAGTGATTCGGATACCCGAACCTAACACAGACGTTCGCCTAACATCCTCTATTTAATTTTTGAAATAAAAACCCGATCCAGACGATAACTCATACCTATTAATGAACTCATTATCTACTCAGTCTAAGAATGAGAGTTTCCAAAGGAGCACACTTCTTTTCCTAGTAAGCTCACTAGCCAGTGTATTTTTGGTCCGGGCTCTTTTAGTGGGCTAACTAGGAAGAATAGTGTGCTCCTTTGGAAACTCCCCTAAGAACTAGTCTTCTAGCCCTAGTTATGTATGTAAACAAGTCGGGCACAAAAAATTCAAGTTGATGCCAAGCCGATATGCCCGGCCCGGCATCAAATTGGTTCTTTATAGTTTAAATAGTAAAATGGTAAAATAGATGCGAACTTCTCTGCTGTTTGTTCTAATAATCAAGTTGGTTCTATTTTTCATGTTTTTTTCTACTAACTAAAAGTATGAAGGTTTACAAAAACCTCTAAATGACACACTCGATATTCCATTCCTCAAACACAAATTTATGATCATGCCTTATAATCCACTGATCAAATTATATCTTCTGAACTTATTCATATTCATTCTTCTTCATTGATGCATCCACTTTCTCGGCAACTTCTGCATATGATATTTTGAATTATTTTGAAAAAATATTTGAAGATTATGTAAAAAATCTTAGATGCAAAGCATGTCAAAAAGTACATCCATTTCATAAAGGTAGTAGAACAAGTCAACTAAAAAAGGCATCACGATAAGACACTCCCCAAATCAACCATAACAAACTAAAATTAGTAAGTATGGTGGATCCCTAGGAATATTTGACAAATTTTGTTTTAGGTAGAGATAATTTAGTTTCTTATATTGTTCAAGCAAAATAATCCTTTAGTATGTTCGAAATTTCGTGTTCAAAAAGTATATAAAAACAATGCATAATATCTTGAGTTTAAAAAAGTTCCTACAATCATGTGTAAATCAGATATTTGTATGATTTTGAAGAATATAAGCACCTTGAATTGCTATACTTTTTTATTTACCATATAGAATTTCAATTAGTTCTGATTATTGTGAAGGTCTTAATAGCAATCACTATTTTTTTTTTTGTTACTGCTCATTATATTGATTGTAAATGGATTTTACAAAAACTAATTATTAGTATTAGAAAATTTGATCTTTTTCATACTATTTCAAATCTTAACTAGTCAACTATAACGGTTATTAATACTTTCAAGATTGACAAACTTTTTGGTATTTCTTTTGATAATACTAGTGAGAATACTGCAAATTAATATATGTGATTGCTCGGTTGCTAAAGTCTTTCTTTATACATGTACTTGTTCAACATATTTGTATGGAGGGAGATAGAAGCGCCGACTCTATGGTTAATAAGGATTTTATGGTGAAATCAAGAATTGTTTGATAAGAAAACTATTCTCATTAGTTGGTAGAACTTACAATGAGGAATGTTTCTGATGGAAGGTACGAAATTATATAGTCATAGGGGAATTGTACTAGAAAAAAAAAGAAGAAGGAATATGTTAAAAGTTATTTAGGACCTGTTTTCGATAAAAAAAAAATTGTTTATATTCGTGTTTGCTATATTATTAACTTATATATTCAGGATGGGTTAATTTTAATAAATAATTTTCTTATAAAACTTAGAAATATCATATATTTTATGAGGAATAGCGAAAAAGAAAGCATACCTTCAAATCCTTTATGTGGGTATGCACCTAAAACCTAAAGTTTTACATCATGATGTAAAAACCCATTGGAACTCAACACATATACGTTGAGAAACTGTTTTCCTTACTAATATATAATAAATTTATTCAGCAACATGAAATTACCAATGTGCCATATTTCTGAAGGAGAATGAGAACTTACATCATGTACTTATCATTTTTTAGAAGTATTGAGACTACAATAACAATATTTTCTGGAATATGTTATCAAACAATTCATTTAATACTTCATATTTTAATGAAATTGTTCATTATTTTCAGAAAGTAAAAATAATTAATTGCTTAAAGATGTTAATTTTCATATGAAAGTTAAATTAAACAAGTATTTTAAAAATTTTCATTTTCTATTTTATTCTGGAATCATTACAGATTCTCATGCTAAGTTGGCAGCCCTTGATTTTTTAGTAAAGAATTTCATGAAAATATGGACTATAATAATAATATTAATGCTCTAATTTCTGATAATAAATCATATTTAGATGTTATATGCTCTCAATATGAAGAACTATATCGAAATATACATTCTATATCGTCATCCCAATCTGTTTCATTTAAGGGTACAGTATGAAAAATGAATTATCAGACTTAATATCAACATCAAAGAATTGAAACATTTAAGACATTATTTAACGAGCTTCATTTTTACATCGATTGGAGCTCCTATTTAGGATTTCGATATTTTACAATAGTGGAGATCACAAGAAAAAACATCCTGTGCTTTTCTATAATGGTCTGTGATATATTAACTCTACTGATATTTGTAGCAATATATGAGTCAAGTTTAGTACATATGGTTTAGTGTTGACAAATTAGAGAAGCTCAATGGCAAAAAATATGTGGGAGATGTACAGTCTATTTGAAAGGTTGGCTAGATACGGACAACAAAACCAAGGTCAAACACCGGATGTTGAGATGGAAGTCTCACCGGATTATGAATAAAGATATTAAAAAACAATTATAATTTATTCACATTTTATTTTTGTGTCACACTCATAATATTCTAGAAATTAATACGGAGAGTAAATTGAGGATGATTGTTATGGTCCTCTCTGCTCTCCTCGGACTTCATAAGATATTCTAATTAATTCTTGAAGAGTCAAATGATATTATTTATATAATTCCATAAGCAATAAAATTATTCATTTTATGATTTAGTTTTACAAATTTTCGAATTTATAGACCTAAATAGTGTCAATTTTGACTAATTTTTCTAATTTTATGATCTTTTATTTTTTTTAGATTTTAAGAGTTTTTTAATAATTTTATTATTGTCCAATTTATGGTTTTTGAGATTTTAAAGAATTATTTATAATTCTTTAAGATTTTACTTTAATTTTTAATTTTTTTAGTTCTTTTCTTTCGCAACTGGCCTAACATGGCTTGGATCTGGCTTGACACGGCGCCAGCTACTATAGAGTCGAGTCTGAGCTGATCAATTTGCCTACTTGTAAAGTGGATTTTGCCAGTTACTATAGAGTCGAGTCTGAGCTGATCAACCCACCAAGACCCATAGATATTGCCCCTCTGTCAGGAGACGGTGGAGAGGTAGGGAGGGGGAGGGGGGGGCGGGGGGGGTGGAGGGGTAGAAGGGAGGGGGAGGAGGAGGGAGCGGTGGAGGTGGAAGAGAAAGGGGAGGACGTGGCGGCTCCCTCCTCCCGCCTCCTACCCCTCCGCTGCCTTTCCCTCCTCCTCTACTTCCCTTCTCCCTCCTCCTCCCCTATCCCTCACCCACTATTTTTTTTTTTGTTAAAAAAAGATTTAGAAAAATAAGATGGGAGAAAGGAAGAGTAGGGATGGGAAAAGATTGTCGGCTAAGTGAGTAAAAATATTAGATTTCAAGAGTTAGGGCAGGCTCAAAAAGTATGGTCGGCTAAGTGAGCAAAGTGGTGTGCTTAAATAGATTTTCCCTAAGAAAATTTGAAATTTTTGGTGGGGATACTTAGAAAGTAGGTATACTTAGATAATTGGCAGGTGCTTTAGATTTTCCTATTTGATTATTATAAATCAGGAGATAAAATTGGAAACTAAATTATTGTTATTTATCTTCTTTATTATTAGTAATTCTATTCTTTATTATTCCTATTTCCTATATCTTAATTTATTTAGTAATTCTATTAGTTGACTAAATTCTAGATAATTTTGTTTTCTTTTTCATTATTATGTCATGGACTTATTGGTTCATAAATTAACTAGCGGAGCTCCATAAAAGAGAAGACTAAATTCTAGATAATTTTGTTTTCTTTTTCATTATTATGTAATGGACTTATTGGTTCATAAATTAACTAGCGGAGCTCCATAAAAGAGAAGGACCACTAAGTAAGAATCCATAGAGTTTGCAAGTCTCATTAGGCTCAAGAATTTATTATTAATCTTGATCCCTTTAAGGTAAGGAACTAAGTTCGATAACAAGGAAAAATTCCTTTACAAGGCATTATAATTCCTCTTATATCAATAAATTGTTCAACTAACTCTACTAGCAAATAAATATAAATATACCATTCCTCCATAAGGAGAGAAATATTTTGGAATAATCTATAATCTCAAGTCCTCTCCTAAGTTTTGGTACCCACTGATCATCTCCATCGTGAACTTGATACTAGAAAGATCTCAGGTTATTCTCTCTTCTTCCTCTCCACGAACTCTCTGTTATCAAGAGAGAAAAGAAAGAGTTTGTAACCTTAATTCTACTATAAAGCATACGCCGGAACAAATACTTTTCACCAAGGACGTAAGACTGTCATCTCTTTTCGACTGAACCTCGTTATATCTCTGCATACATGCTTTACATGTTTTCTTTTTCTTTATTATCTAACAATCTTCTTACAGGTTATTTCGAGATCAGAAGTCACAATACTAGATGACTTAGCTCTGACTCCGAACCCGATCCCTATTTGATACTCAAATTTGACTTGGTGATATTACTTGACCAAAATTGGCATCAACAGGACAATTATAGAGTTTTTTCTTTTTTCTTCTTTGCCTATTAGTTAATTCTATTTCCTTTTTTCTTTCTAATAGAAAATAAATAATTTTAATTAGTTGGACAAACTGAAATGACTTTTCTCTTCTCTTGATTTTATTAGCTGAACCAATTCTAATAAACTTTGTTTCTTTTTTCATATTATGTAATGGAGTTTTTTTCTTATTTGTCCATGAGTGAATTCTATTTCTAATTTTCTTTTTAATAGAAAATAAACAGTTCTAATTAATTGACCAAATTGAAATGAGAATCCTCTCCTTCTTCTGGTTTCTCTCTTTATTTTAATGATCAGGACTTGGCAAATCTGGATTAATCATTAGAGGAGTCTGGACTTAGCAATTTAATGAGTCCTAATACGTGCGATTGGAAAATAACTGAGAGGTGAAAGAATTGTGCTGGAGGGTGATGCTCAAGCGGACACAGCGATGTTCAAGTGCGAGCCAATGGCGGACACAGAGGAATATAGAGATTTTATAAAGTTTGTCCCAAATTAAACTACATCCAAATCTCCAGTTAGTTTGGATGAGATTAAATATACTTGGACCACAGCCCATCAATATTTCAGTAACATTGCTCTCGTCTATTACATAACAAGGACATGAGTGATGAGACTGCCAATTGATAAAATTATATAAACCTCTCTTCATCAATATGGTTACATCATCACTAATATAAGTTGGTAGGAGTAAAATTTCTCTCATGGATAGATGGGACATACCTTGCAAATGCAGGGAAGACCATAATATATTATGATATGCTATTCTCATAAAAAATCAGATAAGTTTCCTCTTCAAATTTTGTTTGTTAGCAACTCAAAAAATGCGCCTCATGAACAACGAACAGTAAAGAAGGGAACTAGAAGCTCCAACGCGAATAAATGCTCCTGATGCATTCACCTCAAAAAAATGGATTTCTTATACTTGCACGGCAAGGATTTCATTCCATGTATCAGGAATACCGGGCAGGCACCAATGCAAGCAATCATACATGCCCGGCCTCGCTCCACGACTATAGTTGGCTATATGACCCTCATCTCTCAACTTAGACAAAGCGGTGATGTCTAAAAGCTTAACTCTAGTTCCCTTCACAGCATCCTCAGTAACTCGGTCGGCAGAACCATCTTGCATTACCTCACTTCCCCCAGCCAACGGCACAGTACTATCACAGCTACCCCCAGTATTCCAATCCCCGTCGACAAAATGCCTAGGAGACATCGTCCTAAAGAAAACTTTGAGCCACGGATATCGTGGAAGTTGCGAGTCCAACCACTTGACAACACTGTGAATGGTAAGAATCTTTGCATTCCTTATCGTTGTAACATTCCTATCGGTGTTGGGCACTCCATTAACATACATCACCCATCGGTTGCCATCAATCTTTCCCTGGTTCCAATGATGTCCAGTATTGAGGACAAGAACATCAAACCTATGGAGAAACTGCTGCAGGAATTGCACTGGTCGATCAAGATGCATAGCAAAACTCGTGTGAGGATCTGTTCTGTTGATGGGTTCTAGTGCACACAAGCTCGCTGACCAGTAGTATAGAATGGTAGTGTTGGTACTTGGGAATCGGAAAGCCCATCCGTCGGCTCTCAAGGCACCACGTGGAATGACAAGGCCATAGTCTCTGCCAATATCTTCCACTTCAGGAGATTCTCTTCCGCCGGTGACCATACACATCAGAGATTGAAACTGCTCCCTTCCCAAAGAGTCCCCAACGAATGCAATCGTTTTGTCCTGCATCCTGGATAACAATACAACGAGTAGACTTAACAAATATGGGATGCTTCTATGTCTTAGTGTATTCCAGCAACAACAACCAGGCTAAATCGGAAGAACTCAAAATAAAAAAAGACAAAGGCAAAGATCACATGCTCAATAGCTAAACCTACCTTCTCAAAAAGTTGGCTCCTTCAAACTCTTGCATCTCACAATCATTTGGCTGCCACCGGTAGTTCTCAAAGGCGAAATCTGGACGGTTATTCACTCTACAAGACCACATCACTGACAGCCATCGCTTACAACCAAAACCTGAATACAATGGTCTCCTGCTGTCCTCAACCCATTTTCCCTTTGCATAATTGCACTCTACAAGATTTATCAAACATGATTGCTTAGGTAATTTGGAAAGAGAGAAACTCTAAACAACTGCGATTCTTCAATTGAAGACTGCTGACTACTGATTTCGCAAGCTACTCAGAAATCCAAGAAGCGCATACTAATGTAATTAAGAGGAACTATGAGCTACATTATTGTAAATACAATTTCAGTTCCATAATGACTCGAGACAATCAGAAAACACAAGGACATCGGCTACCAGCTAAATTTTTGTGAATAAAACAACAAAAAACCAATATAAATCAGAATAAACAAATCCAGAACGAGAGGCTTCAATAGTGGGCAAGGCAAGGCAAGGGTACTAATAATAGGAAGGATCCACAGCATAAACTAGCGAATTGATCATTAAAGATACTTCATATAACTACTATGTATAAATGAGTAAGAATACATATACATAAAACAACAAATAAACTTTTTTTTATCTGCCATATATATTTTTTTCTATCTGCAGTATGAAAAAAAAAAAAAGTCGATATATACATAAAACAATATAGAAACTAACCTTTTTTATCTGCAGTAACTATTTTAAAATTGTTGTCATCTTTACTTCGTTGAGACGAGGGTTTCTCCATGACTTCCATAGGTGAAATACCAAGTTCTTGTACCGCGTGAAGCACAGGTTGGGTTGGAACAGAAATCACTACGGCCAAAAATTAAGAAAAGAAAAAAGAAATTACAAATCCACAAGAAGCTTTAAAAGAGTAGGGGCAACAGGCAAGGAGGCAAACCTGGAGAGCTCATATTAAACTGGTCAGTTGGTGGGAGGAAAGTAGTCGTTAAGACTGGTGCTTTGTCCCACGCCCAAATAGCAAGCATCAAGCAAATTGGAATAATGAGTCCAAGCGAGAGATTTTTGACTCTCAAATTATTTGGACTTCCCCCTTTCATGTCTTTCAGAGATAAAGCAGCAACTGCTTTTAATCTCTGATATAAACACGAAGTCGATATCATCCCACTTTGATAGTTCAGTTTTGACCCTGAAAAACCTGGCAATTCCCCAAGAAAACGATAAAACTCATCACATGTAGAGGATGTAAAAATAGTGAGTTAACAAAAGAAATTCAAAATGGAATTTAAAAAAGCTTATTAATAAACTTTCCCTCTTTTGTTACTCATCAATGAAAACTCTGCAAAAACTCCGACCCATTTTCTCTCCCTGAAAATTTTCTCAAAATCTCTAACTCTAATGCTGCGTTTGGATATCCATCAAATCACAAAATTGCATGAACTTTCATAGATTAAAAACAATATTCACAATATTTTCTATGCAAGTGTTTTGATGGAGAATAGAATATGGAAATTGTTAGGGATGAGCAAAGTTATGTTAAAACCAGAAAAATTGACCCAAATAAACAAAATCGAACCAAATCAAAATAATTTGGTCGGTTTTTGGGTTTCGAATTTTGAAACCGACACCGAAGAGACCGAGTTAAAAAATTATATATTTACGCACAATACACACACATCCTAATTGGATATCTTGAAAAGATATACTTACTAAAGCAATTAAAATTATAATTATTAAATAAATTTTATTCAAAATTCGGTTTCAGTACCAATTGCTTATAAGTTCGGTTTAATTTTGTCAAAATTGGAAAAAGATGAATCGAAACCGACCGATGTTCACACCCTGTGACAAGTGAGCTTAGTTTGGCAAAAGCAAAAGATGTTGGATTTTAGTTTTGCAAGATGGTTAAATGAGCAAGTTCTTAAACATTTTTTACTCATAAGTTAATCCTTTTGAGTTTTTGTGGAGCTAAGGAGGATTAGCTAGTGAACCATCCAACCTTGGGCCTCTGGAACACTACAACTGGTACGCATGATTCGATGGGCATTCACAGTAAATGCTTTGTTTTATTGAGACATTTTTGGCATGGATTAGGACCAAAAGTGGATCACACGTTGTACTGTTATATTGAGCAGGAATAGCACAACTTGATTTGGTCAAGCACAGAATAGGGGACCCCATTGGGTGCGCATGCTACTACATAATGGTGTAACTACATTGGTCTACAAAGTATTGAGATGTTATCTTCGTCCACCATTGCAGTGGTGGGTTGGATAATATTGAATTCGAGCCAAGATGGAGATTTGTTGGGAGTGTATCGCATCTGTTAGGTGACAAGTGGGTTTAGTTTGACAGAGATAAGAGAGGTCGGAATTTAATCCATATCGAAAAAGATAGTTAGACAAACAAATAGTTAAATCTGTTTAAACTCATGGTTTAGTTAAGGATTAATCCTTTTGAGTCATTTAAGGAGACCATCTCCAACTCTTTGCCTTTGCAATCCTATAAAAATCTCCTAAAATCACAATATTTGAACTTTTTTCGTTATAGAAATTTTCTAATTTTAAGGTTTCCTCTCTTGTGCACTTAGATGCCTTTCCTATTTTAGATTTATAATTTTTCAAAGCAATTAGTCATTGAATATTAAGATTCCCTAAAATCATGATATTTAGATTTCTATACATGATCGAAATATGAAATTTCATGGTTTTGTCTCTTGTTTCCACATTTCTCCAAATATAAAGATTTCCTAACCTCCCAAATCTAGAAAAAACTAAAGCTATGATTTCTTTTCAGATTAAATCATTAGAACACATTCCGAGGTCTTTTTCATCGGCATTAGGATTATCATACCATAATTGTTACGCATGAGTAAAATTTTGATAACAGAAACTTGTTCGTGGACAATAAACATCTTTAGTTGATTTAAAAAGCATACCATCTCGTTAAACAAAACTTACAAACTTAACCATCTCAAATATCAAGAAAACAGAGAATCGAAAAGAACAAACCAAATCGACATCAATATCTCTTCTCAAATGGTGACAGCAAAAGGGTGAACTGCATTGGGACTAGCTAAACTTGACTTCGAGGGCGACGATCAAATGCCTATTTTTGATTTCACTGGGTCATGGGAGGGAGAGGGATAGAGAAAAAAAAGGTAAAATCTATATTAAGCTTGCTCAAATATATATATATATATATATATGTAAAATAAACTGATAAACTTGCATTGCACGTTACTACAATTTCAATCAAATTAGATACATAGATTGCGTTTGGAGCCAAAAAATCTAAGCTTTACAACAACAAGTAAGCCTTTTATAGCATTTGGAGCCCAAAAAAAATCCGAGCTTTAATGGAATTAAAACCCACTCACCGTTAATGCCGCCTCCTTTGATGGGAAATTGGCCGCCAGCGAATGCCCGAGGCGGGGGGAGAGAGAGAGAGAGAGAGAGGAGAGAGAGAGAGAGAGAGATGACCTGAGAAGAATAAGAGATCTTAATTAGACTGAGTGAGAAAATAGAGGAATCGAGAAGAAGAGATCTGGTTACCGACGGGACATAGTCCGCCTGTCTTGCGGGAAATTCTAAATGCACACCATATTTTACTAGTGAGCTCCATTTTCCCCTAAGTTGTAAATCTAGTAAAATGTCGTGCACATTTAGAATCTCCCCCGTCTTGCAGATTGTCGTGGGGTCCACGCAGATGATACCTCTCCTTTTTAGTTTTTACTTTTTTTAAAAAAAAAATTTTGAAAGGGAAAGGGTCTCTGGGCTCATGCCTCATGGTTCATGGGAAATGGAAAATGAAAAAAAAAAAATAAATAGATGGAGTAATTAAATATAGTACTTTTCATATATATATATAGCTAGACCATATTAAGGAAAGATTTTATTTATTTATATAATATAAAAATTTTAGTGTTTAAAGATTCAAAGCATTTTGAATTGTGTCTTGCTAAAATTGCTTTTTTTTTTTAATTATCTTTTTGACATTAGAGGAGGGATATAGCCATCAAAATAACCGATCAACCAAATAAGTAAAACGGAAGCAAACTAAAATAATTTGATCGGTTTTTGATGTTAAAGTTTAGAATTCGAAATCGAACTAACTGGATTATTTAAATATTATATATACACAGTTATATATACATATATAAATACAGATACACGATGCATATGTTTATACATAAATGTCTATATAAATTTTTGAATTAAAAACTTAATATTTTTAATTTAATTCAAAAAAAATTGATCTTAGACACATCAATATCATTCCTACCTGCAGCCAGCCTCGTATCTACCATCCACGTGGCTGAATCCACACTGTTGATCGCAGTGGTCTCATCAGAGAACGTTCAAGGGCATCCGGCGATGGTCCAGTGGCCGATGTGCGATGGCTGGGAGTTCGCCGGAGGCCAAGAGGGCGAGGACGAGGCTGCGGGGGTGTTGGATCCGCCACCAACCAACCAACCTCGACCTTTGAGGAGGCCACGGAGGCGATGGCAGATCTCAAGAAAGCAATTGAGACGTGAGATTTTAAACTTCGTTTTTTTTTTTTTTTTGCCTTTTTATTTGAAGAGTTTGTTGATGGTTGTTTTTTCTGTTACTATACCTTTGTTTTTTTAAAGATTTCATATTTGAAATGTTGGAGGTAACAGGTTCTATTGTACGAGATAATATGACCAAGATACGGTTAACTAAACATCGTTTGTCAACAACTTACTGTTTTCACTCATTTTAACTTAAACTGCTCTTTTATTGAATCTCCAAATTATCTGGACATGTTTTGGATTCTTTGGGAAGGAGATGAGAGTAAATTGGAGATTTTATAAAAGATATGCAATTTATGTTAAACTGGAGTGTAAATAGCAAATAACATTAGAAATCCATATAATAAAGTTAGAGTTTTAAACTTAAGAGCTAATAAATTACATTATCCTTATAATATAGAGGTCTTACTGTAGTTATTCCTAAACAAAATCGTGGCAGGATATTATCAACTGGAGAAGATTTTTTTTTTTTTTTTTCTAGTTTGATTATTTAATCATTCAAAATTAATTATTTTCAGAGCTTTCTTAATTTAATATTTTAATATTGGCTAGATTTCCATTCAGATTTGAGCTTTGATCTCATCGAGTAGAAACTACCAGAGCATCAAAATTCGAAATCCAATCATATAAACGTAATTTGATGTATTAAATAGTCTAAAAATAAGAATTCAAATTCATATGATTGTTTTGCCATGGATTAAGGCAGTGTAGTAGTTTGACTCATCATGCTCTCTCAGTGCGTTTATTTTGTAATATTTCAGAGCATTAGAAGTCCCCAAATTATATGGGTATTTCCTTTTTCAACCAAAAAAAAAAAAAAAAAAAAAAATTCATTAGCTTAGATGTTTAGAAATTGATGGCAGAACATATACTAACCAATTTATGTTGATTCTTTTCTTTCAAAAAAAAAAATTTAAATGTTGCACTAGATGTAAATTCCAAACTAAGTTTCAGATATTACCAGTACAGTTAGAGATGAGAATAGACGGGTTCAAGGTCAATTTTTTGTTCCAATCAAGATTTTGAGTTAAAAATTAAAATTTTATTTTTTAATTCAAATTTTTGGATGGGAAGAACCAAGCATTGGCCCTTAAACCTGCTCGTTCTCATCCTTAAGTGCAGTGCTAAAAGAAACTTGAAAGATTGAGAAGATTTTGAAAGGTAAACAAATTTTTCTTCAAGGCAACGCAAAATACCGAGACCAAATTCTAGAGCAGTTACATTATTAACAAAACTAAAATAAATTAGTTTCAGACCTGCAACTTTCTTTATTTTGCTTTTTCATCTTCATACATCCCAATAACCCTTGGCTCAGAATTGGAATCTTGTTGCTCAATGGAGCAACTCAAGTTAGAATCCATAATAAATGTCAGCAATGGCTTTAAAATAGTATTCTTGTCCAAGCAATCGGAAGATAAAGTAACAGAAACCTCAATTTCCTTCATCATATCCACTCTTTCTAGAGCTGAGTACAAGTTTTCGACAAAAGGCAACACTGAGCTCAACATGGGCTCGAGCTCTTTGTTGCAGAGGACACCTCAACACTGAGCTCTTTGTTGATCTTCGTTGCAGAAGTGAAATAGAACAGAGGTGGCGAGAAAGCGTGATAGAATGAATATGATAGAATGAATATCATCGAAACGTAAGAGAGGGCGAATGACTACACTGCTACATATGGAGAATGAGCTGTTACCGATTGGGCTAACCTTATTTCCAATTGAAATGGAATGTATTGTAAAGTAAAATATGGTATTTCTATTTCTATTCTTTCAAGCAATTTCAATTTCTTCATTCAAAGTTACTAAATGTTGGGGAGGGATAAATCGTTGCATTTGCTACAAGAATTCTTTCAAATTTCCAAAATGCACTTGATGTACATGCAAATGTATTTCAATGCCTATCCAAATGGAAGTAACCAAGTTAGCTATCCAAGGGCAAATAAAATGGTAATAACCAAGTTAGTTAACTTTGGACTTTCATGTGCATGTGATCTTGCACCCATATGCATAGCTTATCAAGCACGTTGTTGAGATCAGGTCATGGATTCTCATCCACCACCAAGAACCAAAATGGAGCACAATGAATCTTGATGCGGAGACCATTAAGTTACGAGCCTCCATCCATGATGACGGCAATGGCCACCACATTTCACTTCCCTCAGCAAAATAAACATAGATACAGTCAGCAGGTTTTAGACCCCAATATTGGACACATCTACTAGCGAACGTTCGACAAGTTGTTAGCTTTGCAAGAATAACAATTTGACAATGGAAGCTTTTAGTTCAGGACGCAGGAGAACTTTCTGTGAACTTACCAAACTCATCCAAGCTTACAGTACAAATTTCAAAATATGCACGACGACATGCACAGTAATGCACCACAGAGATAATGACAATACAAGACATTGGCTGGATTCTTCGACTAAAATTTCTGCAGATTTGTTCGGGGTAGTATAACAAGTTTCCAAAGAGAAGGCTCAACCCCAAGTATCTCAACAACCAGGGTGTATAATTAGTAAGCAGATGAACCATACAACAACTACAACAACTAAGCCTTTTATCCCAAGTACTTGGGGCAAGCAGATGAACCATACAACAACAAAAAAGAAAAGAAAAAGAGGCACATTTAATACACACACTCTGCTCTGATATAAATCTCATTGTTTAGGCTTCTTGATGTCTTTGCCGATACAATGTGTCCATACTTCATTAAAAGATCATGCACCTTCAGTGCTTGTATCCTTTGGCAAGACAAGACCAATCAGGCAGTCAGCTGGATGAGGAGAAATGCCCAACAAGGAGCAGGTATCAGGTGAGTGGGGGAGAATGAAGAGCAATCTTGCCCAAAGGGACTGCCCTGCAGGAACTTTGATCACCCCAGCACATTCCCTCTGCTTCAGATACGATACAAAATCATGGAACTGCACAAAATTACAAGAACTTGTTACCAGAGTCCATTCGCTCAAATACACAAACACACGTGCGTGCGTATCTAAAATGTACTTTATTGATCACAAAATCAAAGGCTATAATAGAATTGTTAAAAATATTGGTGGGGACAAAGGTTTGATGTTTCCAGTACAAAATTTGCATATTAAGAAATTGTTTGTCTTTTCAATTTTTAAAAGTTTTGCCAAGAAAAGACTAGTATAAGTGTTGTCATAAAAGAAAGAATAAGAGCCAGAATCCACACAAAAGGCTGAATTGCCAAAACTTACCATGAGATCGTCACCACTATTACAAGAACTATCATGTTTCAAGTTAAATGATACACTTCAACCTTGAACTTTCCCTCTACTTTATTAATAGCTAACCTTGTTTGAAAATTAGCACATGCAATGCAGACAGCAAGCATGCTGTTGAAAATGTCTAATAAGTGATTAGCCAGTTATTTATGTTTTTCTTTTCTGCAGACATTAACCACTCCATCTGATTGCTGATTCTCTGTCATTCCTTCATCTGCTCAATTCTCAAACTTCCCATGCCCCACTCATCATATGCTCCTCACACATGATCCAGGCCCTATGTTTAGTTAAGTGTCTCAGAAGAGTCACAACCAACCATGTGGATAAGATTGAGGAAGAAAATGGTCGGATAAGATGGGGTACAAGATGGTTAAGTCCCACAGGAAATAATTGAAAGGTTGATTAGTGTTTTAAATATAATTAGAGACAAGACAGGATTTCCCTTGTAGGTGTCATATTGACTTCTAAGCATATTGACCACACCATTGACTTTACTGACCATTTTCAGAACCTACTGGTATTAGGGTGAAAAATGGATCACCCGTAAAGATGCATGATGCTGCAAGAAATTTACCCAAAATCATTGGTGAGCTCAGAATGAAGATTTGATCACATTAAGAAACCGAAATGGCAATGGCTGCTCTGGCTCAAGACAAGATAAGGTACAATAGTAAAAGGGGGAGTAGGATTAAGGTAAAATTCAGCTTAAATTGAAATATGGAGCTTGGAGGATACGATACCAAGTTTGGGCTCCAAAACAAGCCAGTGAGAAGATTTATTGGGTTAGTGCTGCATCCAATTGGGTGCATAAGATAGATGACTGGTACAAGTTTGTTTAGTCCTACTGGAAAAAGTTAATGATGGTTGTTGAAATATGATCAAGCTTGACACGATGAGGATTTCTCTTTTAAGGTCATATTCAGTTCTAAGCCTATTGGCCACACCATCAGCAACAGTGGGCCTATTTCCATTATTAGGTTCCCACATCCTTAAGCTTCTAATCCTCAAATTCTGACCTCAACCTCTCCTACTCCCAGTATGCACAGCCTCCGCCACCATTTTCAATTAGAAGTTCACTCGACCTTTGGGATTTAGATGGGGATGTTGACGGTTGAACATGTTAAAGTCGGCAAAAAGATTTTGAATGGTTTTTGCAGCGCGACTTGAGCAGATCACTAGGCACATGGAAATGGGAAAAGGATCTAGGATATATCTGATGCAATTTCTATAGTGGCTTAGGAATTTGTGAGACCAGTGGTTGTTAAAAAATAATCATACAAGAATTCAATAAGGTTTTAAATATTGGTGATACCGATATATATTTGCATATATCGCATCAGACTTTTGAGTACCTGATACATAATATACCGCATAAACATCGGTCTCATATTGATGTTATTTGGGACATCACTAATACAACACGCTTGATATTGTTGATTTTGATACCATAAATAGTCGGCCAATAACAATATCAATTCCAATATTTTAAACCTTGAAATTTAGAAAATTTTTGGAAAAGGATATATAAACTTTCAAGCAAGTGCTTCAAATTATTTATAATTTTGGAAAGATTTTCATTAACTTAATAAACAAAATGCATATATTACTATCAATTTTATTATTTACATTGCTAAATGAATAGATCACTTTACTATTAAATTTTTATTGCGTTTAGAGTTATGTTATGATGTTTTAAATTTTTATTCCTATGTAACTGATAGTGGGTTTGTGGGTTAAAAAAAATAAAAATTTACAATTAGGTTCTTTAAACATATACTCCACATGTCATCCATATTCTAAAACCCTTCCTCCCAAAACACACCATATTTATCAATTGAACCCCAAATATGTGACTTTAACACTTATTGTTTCGTTCTATTAAGTTTCCAAAAGTCTAGAGAGATAATATCTCATCTACCCAACCAAAATTTAAAATCCATTCTTTATTCTCTGTACGATCGACCAAGCAAATTTACATTTCAGATACATACTTTTTTGTCCATGATGATTACCACTTCAATGCAGTTGAAACAAAATTTACAACCAAAAAAGGGGGGAAAAAAACAAGATTTTAGGACAACCTTCAGATTCATCTAAGTAAATCAAACTTTAATTGGTAACTCCAACTCCACTAGAGAAAAGGGTAGCAAGAGTTAATTAATAAGATCTGACTATTGGTCCTTCATCTTCTCTATCTCCTCTATGCACTCTCACAACTGACGTCACCACCATTTTTTGGCGCTAACAAGGACAACAAAAAGGAGGATTTGTTTTCTTTTCGCCTTCTATATGGGGGTGACAATGGGCCCCGATAGTTTGATAGGAGTCTGACCCATATTTAGATTTAAAGTATAAATTTAAAGTATAAAATCACGAGCATCTTAGCTATAAACTCTAAAAATAAGTCTTATTTCTTCTTTGAATCTAGGTATGAATCTTCAGAGAATCAAACCCATTGAAACCTGATAGTATTGCCCATAGGTTCTTGATAACAAAGTATCCATGCTTATCTTACAACACCATCCCAAGCTTTGGGCATGTGACTCCCTCCAATGCACACTCATCAATTGTCAGCGGAAAATCTTCTTGGGAAGCACTCAATGTGGACAGTGAGAATAAACTCAAGGCCAATTAACCCTAAGAAAGCAATATCTTGGCCATCCCACCAATTATTGAATCATATTTAAGCATCACTGAAATTGCTAAACAAAATAAAATAAAATAATACATGGAAACAACAATCTTTGTAATTTTTATTTAAAATTGAGAAATTTAGCAAAAACAAAATGGTTTTAGGATAATCCAAATCCAGTAAATTATTGTGTTTAGATCCTCAAGTGAATCCTAAATTATTTTAGTAGGTTGGGATTATAATGGAATCCTACACTCACTAGATCTCACCCAACACAAGTTGATCAGTTGCCTCTCTCCCCCCTCCTGTATGTCTCTCTCTATACCCCACACCCACACCAAACCCCCCCCCCCCCCCCCCCCCCCCCAACCCCTCCCCCCCTCTCTCCGCTTGTCTCCTGATATTCTCTTTTTTGCTAATTCTAATTTTATCAAAAATTTATTGGTAAAAGGTTAGGATCAAAATAATAAAATGTGTGCTTTATAATCATAGCAAGGGGCCTAAATGACACATTTTTAAAAAAATTAATCCTCCTAAAAGAAATAGAGAGTAATATTCTTCTTATCATCAAATAGTAACATTGAGTGGAACAATTAAGCCCCTAAACGATTCAAGTGGTAAATGGACAAATGTGATCGTTTTTAGGTTAGGAGGGGGGGATATGTAGAATATCATAATCTTTTTAGAGTCTCGAGCAAAAGGTAAAGGAAGAATAAAGACTACATTATTTATTTTTCATTTGATCATAATAAATATTCACTCAACGTTGGTGTTGTGCTTTTACCGAAATAAGTTCTTATCATTATTATTATTAAATAAATAAAGGCCAAATAAACAAGTAAATAATGGCTCTATCATGATTCTTGTGGGGAAATAATGTTGCTATTAACTGGTGCGACAAATAAATGGCAAACAAGTTAAATATTTTTGTGAGAGAACAGAAAATCATCAGAGAGTTGGTATTGCGGTGGTTATAGAATGCCCGCAAACGGAAGGGAGAATTTATAAGGGAACGTTGGGTACTTGCAGAACTTTTAAATTGAGGCCTTTGGAACTTCTAAGGACGGTTTATTTAGAACTGCTTCTTACAACAGGACTTTTAAATTGAGGTCTTTGGTACTCTTGAAATTACAAGTTCTTACAAAGGAAATCAATATTTGACAAAAAAAGATTTGTTCGAAAGACTATGGATAAGAATGGATGTCTGAAACAGAGAGCTTAGATAAGATTAACAAAAGAGCAACTGAAATGAGAGAATAAATTGAGAATTGTAGTTAGGTCAGATTGCATGATAGAAAATCTGAGAAAATAGAAGAAATCCCAAGGGTGGGATTCTGCTTGTGCACTGTCAGAAGGCAAAAAATCCGTTCTCCAAATGTGTCTTTTCAACCTGTGTTTTTCTAAAAAGTCCTTTTTAAAATCGACTAACAAACATACCATTTCGAAACAAAAACATTTATTTTCTTTAAAAGCAGAATGCACTTCGATAATTACTGCCAAACATTCCACAAGACGGCTATCAACCATCCATGCTTTATTTGGCAGAATTTGGGGAAATTATAGAGCACGTCAGGGAACACACCAATAAAAAAAAAAGGACAGAAACACCACATAACAAGATATTAAAAGTAATTTGAGCTGATTTAGTTTAGGATAAAATATGGGAGAACTGGTTGAGATGATTTTGTCATTGTGCAACAATGCCCAGTTAGGAGCTTAGGACTGTAATTGAAGTGACACAAAATAGGCATAGACCTAAAACATGGATTGAAATGGTAACAAAAAAGGATATAGAATCTGTTGATTTAATATGAAAGTAATAAGATCTAAGATAACGGTCAATTAAACAAAGAAAACAGCCATCAACAGAGCTCAGTGGAGAGAGGATTTATGCAGAAGATCCCTTTTCTACTCTTCTTATTTGCTATAATTAAAAATCACTTGAAAGATTCAACTAGGATATTTGAAACACGGACATGAGAAATGGTATTACATGACCATGTGTCTTAACAAAAAAAAAAATCCTAATATTTGGGACAGTAACACAACTATTCCTACTTGGTGTACAAGCAGTATAAGTGACTCAAATATCAACAAAACCAGAGTGTTTTGACCTGATCACTAACTGACTGCTTTTGACCTGTCTGCAAGTTTCCTGCCGCCGATCAACCAAATTCACTGTTTCAAGGAAAATGCAAAGATGGATGAAATAGAAAACTAAACCATACTCCGGCATGTCCTATTAATATTTCAAAATTTTATGAACGCTACGAATCTAATACCCGCACATCAAATTTAATATAAATTCTCCAATTAAATATGAAAAATATCACGAATGAACCTATGAAAAGTATAAACAAAGGACAACCTAATTGCCGGGCTGGCTAGATATAAACACACCAGCAACCAGTTTTTCAGAAGTTTGCAAATTAATTTATATGCATTAACCAAATCAAAATCATAATTAAGCACCATTAAAATGGGTTGCTCCAGAGTCTTGAAAAGGGCCCGAGCATTTTGCACAATAATTTACTTCAATTAGACTTTCCCATATTTGATAGATTTGGTACAACTAGTCAAGTCTAGGATTTAGTCTATTGACAACACCTGTAACCATGTTCACGTATGCAGTTTCCAAGAAGAAACACAACAAAATGGAAACAGGTTATGAAATAATAAGCTATATTTAGGGGTTGCAATCATATCAACATCTGTCTGTATTAGAGATTACAGAAAATAAGATTAAAAGTGATAACCACCTGAATAATAAAGATGCATTTTATTAAAGCAAAAAAATAGAAGTAGAATTTTCTAAAAAGATACAACTAAAGGAGAGAAAAAAAAGTAGTGACATAGATGACACAGAAAAAAAGATAACCTTGTTCCTTACTACTGTAAATTCAACAAGGAAAAAGTGTCATGCTTGTAAGTCCTGAGCCTGACATGTTATTTGATGGGCAAATTCTTGCTATGGAAACTAATCAACTGATAGATAATAAAATGTACCAACTAGTAGAAAAGACTTCAAGATGGAATTCCAAGTAACATACTAAAATTCTCATAAACAAAAACTTTGCTTAAACGAAAGAGGAGTGAGATATACTTACGCCTTTTTGGTCACTTGCAGTAGAAGGTAGCAACCGACAAACCTCTCTCTGCCCATGCATACGAAAGTGAGAAAACCAACACAACAAATAAACTAAACAAAAAGATTTTGTACATTAGAACTACTGTGCATGCAGTAGGAAATAAAATACTGAACTGAATTGATCAAACTGCAGAAAGGTCATGCTGAGTGGTACAATATTCATTGCAGGCCTGTAGTATTACAGTGCCTCTCTAGATTTTAATCGTATTGTCATGTAAACTGAACAGTGGACACTTAAAAATGCACAATTTGCAATAGTAAAGGACCAGAATGCTCCACAACAATTTCAGGCCTATACCTTAAATGATAGACTTGAAACGACTAATATAATATGAAAGAGTAAATTGCAAAGGATGAACCTTGGTGCAAAAAGGCAGGGTTTCTCCATTGAGATCTCAAGGTCATGGGTTATTGCCAAAACAGCCTCTCTGGAATACAAGGCTAAGGTTGCATACATCTGTCTGGCACTCACCAGAACCCACAATAGCAGGAAGCTTGTGCATTGGGCTGCCTTTTCAGAAAGAATACTAAAAATAAGAAAATGTTTTACAGTATGTCTAATGCAAATATGAATGGTCTCAAAGTTGAATTATGGTAGCTAGAAAAATTCTATACTGGTTGAACTAAACATAGTTACTTTTACCCAGTTTGTCATGTATTTCTTTTCTACTCCATTCCACCTAACTTTCCTCTTCCCTGCTTCAAAGTTGTTTATTTTGCTTTTAATAATTCAAAAACTCAAAGCATAAATGGGTTAGAATCAGAGTGCACCAAATTGACAACAAGCGATCAGAATCCAGACTGAGTTTGCATGCCCCCAACCCGTCCATGATCAGCTGTACAGGAAATAGAATGAGACTATTGACTTTCTATAATGTCCCAACTCAAAGCATAAATGGGTAGAAGTACAGGGCAATTAATAGACAATCTGTGATCAGGATCCTCCCTGCTTCAGAGCAGACATTTTGACATTCCATGATGCCCAAACACAAAGCAAATCAAGTAGAATAAGAGGAAAAATAAATAGGCAATTAGAGATCATGATCCAGACAGGTTTTATTTGTCTCTTCAACTCAGTGCATGATCAGGAGGACAGGAAATATAATGAAATCATTTGAAACTGCTTTTGTGAAGTTTCATACAGATTCCAATAGAACATTCGACCCAACAGAAACCTAACCAGGCTGCCAAAGACCTTGAGATGATTGGATTTGCCATACATTGTGTCTTGAATAACTGAAAGCAACATTTTTCAATCCATGAAGATCAATCTGGCAAAATCTACACATCATATTTAACGGCTTCCACAGAAAATAAAGGACCATTGTAATCAAACTGCTTTACAATCAATGTGGTGATTAGATCTCCTTCCCTTTCTAAAGTACTACAGTACTTCTCTATCTGGCATGTATTGGCACAAAAAAGAACTTAGATATCTATCCTCTAAGAAAAGTAAAACAAGGACAACAGCAGTCCCTCCTGCTTCTTGATAAATATTACACTGACCCCTTGAAAATTGAAATTAAAATTATTGTTGGCATAAAAAGAGCCTAGTAGGAACTGAGCCGCCCTTAAGGGACTGAACCTGCAACCACTCCAATTAAGTTCCATATATGGTGTTTTGCATTGAAAAGTTACTCTCAATGTTGAAAATAACACGTTAACCGTTATATTGCGTTACATAACCTAACGGAACCCTAGTGCTACGTAACAACTAAAAATAACTTAATGTACCGTAACAGTACGTTTTTTATGTTATTTTACGTTATATTACGTAACGTTACGTTAAATTACGTTATGTTACATTATTTACAATTATCTTTTTAGTAATTTCTATAAAGTTATTGATTATTATTTTGATTATTAGTGAATTGTTGTAATTTTATTACTTGATTAGTTGTTGGCTTGTTTGATTGTTTGTGGAATTGCTAACTTGTTAATTTGCGATTGTTTGCTTATTCGCTTGTAATTCTTCTTCGATTGTTGAAATATCTTACTTGTTAATTGTATTGAATTTTTAGTTGAATTAAAATCAACAATTACAAATAAGATAAATTGAACATTACAAAATATAAATTACAATAATGATAATAACTGGAATTGAAATAAAAATTGGAATATTATTTTTTTTGTTTAAATGATGATTGGAATTACGATTACAGACTTAATATAATTTATGAAGATAAATGTGAAATTTATTGTAAAATTTAATATAAAATTAGAATAGATTATGATTATAAAATGGTTATATATTTTTTTAAAGATATTTTAATTTTATATTTCAATTTATAGAAATTATTTTATATAGTTTATATTTATTTTTATTAAATAAGTAGGAAATTGCATAACCTACATTATGCGTTACGTTATATGCGATATAACCTAATAGAGACAAAACGTTACGTTATCGTTATCGCTATTTTAAACATTGGTTACTCTTGTTTTTCTCCAAGCAACTATCGATCTGCATGCTCACAATTCAAATGATATGATGCCACTATGTATTATCGCTTATGCGTAAAACTTGTGATCTGATCTCTTCTTGAGCTACATCTGCTACCATTTTGATTTATATCAGTATTTTTGCCTTATCATAGATTCCACTTTTACCTTGATGAACATGTCTGCACTCTATTATTCTCGGTAGTCTTCTATGTCATAGCATCTTTTTGTAAGTATATAACTTCAAAATTGCCTACGGTTAGAATCATTTCCAGATGCATTTCCAGTTGATGGTTGCAGTTCTGGTTTTCAATAAAATTGCTATAAAGTTTGAATGTGAAATTATTCTCCATTCTGAATAGACATCAGTAGAAGGATGGTGAATGAATTCATCCTTACAACAGTAAACATAATGGGTAAAAATCTCTAATACAAAGAAACTTGTAATACCCCTATCTCAATATTTTCACATCGGATGTGAGACAAAAACTAGAGTAGTTTATAATGATTCCTATCAAGCCATAAAATAATCGTAGCTAACTTTTTTGGTAGAGGAATCCGTGGCCAATTATAAACTATTTTAATTCATAGTATTCTACCGTAGGCTTAACATATTCACATGCAAGTATGTTGTCGGCATCTACTACCCAATTTCTGGACGGGGGCATTACAAGTGGTACCGGAGTCAGATACCGATCGGAAGTATGCAGAACTAAGTATCATATGGAACTAAGTACTACTCGGAACAAAGTGGCACATAAAAAGTGGAGGCCACATCTTGAATCCGTGGGTGTCACATCTAGAATCCATTAGGGCCACTTCTAGAATCCCATAACGCCTAGTGAAATATTAAAATGTGTTATTTTGCCCCTCTGATGAGAATGTCAGATCCTAAAAAAGGAGGGGGGAGGAGAATGTAATACTCCTAACTCAATAGTCTCACATTAGATGTGAGACAAGAACTTTAGTAGTTTATAATGATTTCTATGAAACCAGAAAGTAATTGTAGCTAGCGTTTTGGGGGAGGAATCTATAACTAATAATAAACTATTTTAATTCATGGTATTCTACTAGAGACTTAGCATATTCCTATGTGAATATGTTGACAGCATTTCGCTATCCAATTTTCGGATGGGGCAATACAAATCCCGTCCTTCTAAGTTTCTCCATATTTTTTCAGGAATCTAGACTACTCAAATAAACTTTATTGTAAATCTACGAAGAATTGACAGATGATAGCACTATGACTTGCTAGCTAGAGAGTGTCTCTTGACGTTGGGCCTATACACACCGAGAAGATCTGGGGTAGTAACATCGTTTATTTGTATCAAAGCAAAGAACAACCACTTGCTTGTAGAGAAGTGCAACCTGCATGTATTATAAATCTCATGCTAACATCTGAACTTCCAAATAACAATAGTTACTCATGTATTCGTACAATTCAGGTATCCTGGGTTGCAGAGTCTCAATATCTACTTCAAAATTAAGAATAAAATTCTGCTTAGATCTTTGAGTAGTTTTGTGCCTTAGGGATGATGTGATTTTGTATTGTGATTAGATCTTACCTTAGATGATCTAACCGCTTGCAAACCTTCTCTTCTTAAGGCATAATCTAGAGTAATATGCAGTTTGTATAATTTACAGCATAACCACATTTTACACTAGTTTAAACTGCATGACCAGATAGCTTCACCTAGGCAAGCAATCAGTTCTAATCAGGGCTTCACATAGGCACACTACCGGGAATAGCCTGGGCATCATGGGACAGGATCCAGACTCGAACACTCATTGGTAACAAATTTGCACACAGACCCAATATTTTAAATAGCAGTCAAGGCGGAGGCAGCTGCCTATATCTGTAAATGGTATCCACTAACCCACTAGTCTGATCCAAGAACTAACCTCTTGTCAATTCGGACCCGAAAAATAGGATCTGAATTAATCAAGTCAAATTCAGATTCTCAATGAACCCCCTTCCAATTCAGGTAAGACACGTACTTATGGATTCCATATCTGCTAACCTGCAATGTGACCCTACTTATTTATATCTTTTTATAAGCAGCCTAGAACTGTAAACTAAAGGATAAAATTTAAGACTCTCAATGATAGCTATGGCCTTCCATCTTCCAATCTCTCTTCCTCCAAAACCTTCAAATCTAAAGGGAGAAGGTCGAAAGCTTCCATATTATTTGTGAAATTTAACTCATGCACGCGGCATGATAAGCAAAGCATTTTTGAAGATGAAGAAATTCCAATCCCTCTCTCTAGAGCCTTTCTGAAGATAAATGAAGATGAAGAAACTCTCTCTCAACCTCTTTTTATAATTTTAGATGTTGGATCTTGGTTGTCAATTGCACAATCAAACTACAAAGGAAATCTTTGACTGGCAAACCAAATTTAACTATTTGGGTTTTCATAACATAATTTGGGTTTTTCATTTGTTTTGTTGCCATACATTTATGAACTAAATTTGAGTTTTCTGATCTTTCTAGTTTTGTACTCGTACTTTCTTCGTGAGAAAGCCAAGACAGACTAGCAAAATAACCACAATCTATGAACGTGTCATTTATTTTAATGAGATGATCATTATATTCTCGATTTGTAAACTGGCTTTATTTGCATGTAGTTCATATTTGTGATTCAAATTTGTTCAAGCTGTTTGACATAAAAATTCATAGGGCAACAACCACTTTCTCGAGATCCAAATTCTTATCGGATTCGACTTGGATTTAGAGCTAGATCTTCTCTTCTTTTTTTTTCTTTTTTTTTTTTTGTGGATTCAGGGATGTGTTTGGATGCAGATTTTACACGATTCCAGCCCTAGCCCAGTCCCAACCCATTCATAGTCTAACAGCCCCCTAGCTGTCCAAATTAGATCAAGGATGTGCCACCATGCAAAAAAAGCAAAGAAAAAAAATAAAAAACAAAGAAGGCATTTCACCTCATTGGCAACTCCCAAGCTTTCACGTGGACTCATCATTCTCACGCAGTCTCACTTAAGAGTCGCAAGGTGCTGCAAGATTGCCGCAGGGTCCTTTAAAAGATGACTAGTTTTGCAAGGCCAACTATGACTTTACAAGAACCAAGGTACATAAGCTTCGCCACTCTTTTTTCGCTCTCGTTTTTCTTCCTCTCTTTTAATCGGGGTAGTAAACAGGCTGTCAGGAGGGTTATCCCCACCGCCTTCTATAACACTGCCTAAACTCCACCCTATTATACCCTATCATGAACAGGTCCGAATGCCAAGTCTAGGCATATTCGAAGACCTACCAATTGTTAAGCAGATATGATCTAGATCAGTCTAGGTATTAGGTAATAGGTATTGGAATGACTTTTTTTCACTAATTTCAATAATAAAGGGACCCTATTCGATATTATGCATGGGTCTAACTTCTACACAAGATATATACATGTTCATATACTAGTTGAGTGCAAGTTTGGATGGGTTAGGACATCCGGTCGGAGCATCCCTAACTTCACCTATAGACACTTGAGAATGGACCCTCACAAGCAAAATATTACTGTGGGTCATTTGCGAGCCAAAAATCAAAAATTTGGTCAATTCTTTTCTGGACTTTCTCAAGTTTCAAGTCATACTCTATGGCGGAGCCCAACCTATGTGCAAAAAAGTAGATTTTCATTGAAAAATGTACAAGTAACTGAGTTTGGAAGGAAAGCTCCCTTTAAAAGTTGATTTGGCGGTTTTAATGTATATTCGCAGTCTATATGGGTTTTAAAAACTTGGAAATACACCCATGATCAGTAATGTTTGATTGAATTTATTGACAACTGTGTCAAAAGTAGTGCTCGGTATCAAGAATGGACCACTTTCACAAGTATCTTCTATACCAATATAGACCCATGATCAGTAATGTTTGATTGAATTTATTGACAAATGACAACTTTGTCAAAAGTAGTGCTTGGTATCAAGAATGGACCACTTTCACAAGTATCTTCTATACCAATATAGACCCATGATCAGTAATGTTTGATTGAATTTATTGACAACTCTGTCAAAAGTAGTGCTCGGTATCAAGAATGGACCACTTTCGCAAGTATCTTCTATATCAATATAGAAAATTGACATTTTGAATTTTCAGAAATCATTTCCTACATCACTCTTTCCATTTCCAAAAATGCTACAAGATTTCCTTAACACACCTTCCAACTTTTTACAAGCTTTTATTGAATAGCTATATTATGTAGGACACTTCCCCACAACCAAAAACTGGCAATGTCAAGGTCAAGCCGTGTCTGAACATGATAGTCATATCAACCTGTGTCCAACACTAAATTGTTTTTTACATATTTATTCACCATAGCTCAATGTAAAAAATGGATTATCATATGTCATCCGTTAGAGAAAAAACTAAAGGTTTTATGATTTATTTTACTATTTAGCTTCTACCATATGTGACTAACTAAATACATATATAAGAATGAATTAAAAATATATATTTAAAACCTTATAGAAACACCCACTGAAAATAATTCGTCCGTTTTGCTCAAACTGGAAAGAAAATCAACTCTCCCTTTAAAACTTTAGAAACATATAAAGATAAATGGATGATAAAGTAATTTAAAGATCATCCTTATCTATATTTATACATCTAAATTTAAATTTCTTTGACCTTAACCATATTTAAAATTAAACAAAAACAAAAAGATGGTCACCTCATATACATCTAAAGAATTTAGTGTTTTTTATCCAAATTTAAATTTGGATATAAAAAGAATAATTCCAGTACATATTAGATATTTAAATTTTACATTTCCTAATTATGTAAATGGATAAGGTCTTACTTAAACTTTGTTAAAATGAAACTAAAGTATTATGGACATATAAGTTTATAAATTATCTTGCATTTAGTTTAGCACTTTATTTGATAAACATCTAATTTCACTATAAGTATATTTTACTTGTCCTGCTCTTAACATGAAATATATATATATATATATATATATATATATATATATATATATATATATATATATATCTGTGTGTGTGTGTGTGTGTGTGTATATATATATATATATATATATATATATATATATATATATATATATATATATATATATATATATATATGGGATTACTGTATATAAGCCGCCTGCTCAGAACTTACATGAGTTAACGACGAAAAAGTAACGATCTCATAATTTTTTTCAAGTTTTAGAATCATGATCTCTACATCCTTAGTTTTTTTTGATCAAATTTCAGGGGTTTTGAAATTTATTTGTCCTTTCATCAAGTGGAGACAAATGTTGTATTCACAAAAAATCGTTAATTTTGTGTCTAACTGATGGAAGACCAAATCAAAACTAAAGTCTAAAACCTAAGAAGTTGGGTATGAGTGAACCCCAGAGGGGCAAGATCATAATCCAAAAGATTTTTTTTTTAAAAAATTTATTAGAGATAGTGGAAATAGACTGTAGTGTCGGTAACTTATGTGAGGCGGTGGCTCATCTCCATCATTCTATATGTACGTATGCACGCACGCGCACGCGCGCGAACACACATATATTATCCAAGACAAACATGAGTTTCAATCTTAACTTATTCACTCAATATAATTTGTCCACCAATTTGCCTAATATAAAATTATATTTAATCAAAGTTAAACCTCCACAAGAGTTCAATAAGTACCTCATAATTTTTATAACAGGATACATTATTTTTTTATAAAATAAATTATATTATTTAGTTCTTTATCACTAGGTAACCATTTACATACCCAAATGTAAATAACAATTAATTTAAACTAAATTTTTTTGTTCATCTTATTTTTTGCTAATGCAACTTGCTTCTTTTTTATAACTTGTATAAATACCAATTTTTACTGAGTTTTCTACTTTTATTCATCTCATTTAGATACACCATACTAATATAAGAATTACAATCTAAACATTTTAATTTATGCTCTCAAGTAAATATGTTGTTTTTAAACTATATAATTACGTAATAATTATAAGATGTGATTTTATTTCAATATTTATTTTTTTCTCAACATGCATAGCACGTGTCGGTCAAACTAGTATTATAAAATATGCACATTTATAATGTGCACAACACCTTGTTTTCGTGTTGAGGCACAACAATCTATGTCCATAAGCTGAGGCACAAGCACTTTAAAATGAGTATTGTGTCTGTGTCGAATATTTATTAGACACCGATACTTCCACGACACTTATCAATACGTATCGAACACATCGAACCATGTCAGATTTTAAGAATCCAAAAACTTACATGTCGAACCTGTGTCTGCATTGAAAAAGTCACATAAATCGCGCGTCGAAGACGTGTCCACTTCCAAAAAGTCAGAGATTGCGTATTGAGTATTATGGTGTCGCATATTGACTAAAAAGACATAAAAAATTCTTTTTACATAAAAGAGATACTAAAACTAATAGGCCTCAAATGCTTGTAAAGACAAAGATTTCAAATATTTTATTTAGGATAATAGTTCAATGGATTAAATTCGGATTCTTTTCTTTAATATACTTAATTAGAATCTATTAAATATTAAGATTTTTACTTCAAAGAAAACATGCCATAATGATGAGTTTTGATAGGCATTATATATACCACATGCATAAATATGGGCATACTTATGTTGTTGTGTCCTTATGTCCTACTTTTTTAGAGTAAGTCGTGTACCGTTTCCACGTAGTGGTGTATCTATGTCCCGTGTGCGTATCCATGCTTCATACTCCATGCGTACATAGTCAAATAGAGTATCCAAATTCAAGATAATATACTAACCTCAAAAAATTAGAGAACTGTAAATAAACACCTGAAGAGCTGACTTGAGTCAATCAGAAACAACATTATGGAAAAAGGTCAGCCAAGGTTTGAGTACTCACTCTATGAGATCGAGTGCTAGCAAAGGTTGACTTTACATTACGTATGTCCGTACGTTTTGTAACATCTAAGCTAGCAGGCCAGCTGAAAGATTATGCAGAAGATCACCAGTTAGTAAGACGCGTATAAATAAACTGGCATTGTTTAATGAAATAAGGTTAAATGCTTACTCTGCAGGTTCAGAAATAGAATTGGAATATCTGCAAGCAGGTGAGTCTTCTCGAGTGGCATAAATTGTACAGTAATGAACCCCACTTTTAGAAAGAGTACCCTGCCACTGATACTTCATATGGGGCTCCCCAAATTGCAAACTAGAAGGTCCAGGGCCAGATTGTGGAGGGGATCCGGGAGGAGGTGGAACTGAGGGAGGCTGAGAAAAAGGTAATGGAGGTGGAGAAGGTGGCAAAGGTGGTGGTGCATCAGGAGGAGGTGGAGGTGGAGGCACTAGACTAGGTAAACTTTGTACGGTACCCATCTGGTCAACCCGCTGCATGGAACCTCCATGCAGCTGTGAAACCATGGTCATAGAAGAAGGTACAAATGGAATAGCTGAGCATGCATTAAACTGACGGTTATCTGTGTGTATTGTGCCTGTCGGAATTTGATAAGAGGGAGTAGGATTGTGGGGGGGATTATCCCAGGAATTTCCCGGGTTAAAATATACAGGACGAACAAATGAGGGGGCTGGGATTGGAGGAGGTATCAAGGAACCACTATGTGCACTGGCAGGAGGGTATGATGCCGACATTTGCGGCTCAGCCTCTTGCTTATTGTACTGCCAAACTTGTTCTGCAGACTGAGGGGCCATAGAACCTTACGAAACACCAAAAAAAAAAAAAAAATCAATTAGCTTGCTGCATGATTAAAGTTGAAATATTAGCTTCTTACACTACAATTTTACCTGAAAATGAAGGGTCTAGTTGTGTACTCCTTCCACAATCATTGACTTTCCTTGACCCAGATTCCAGCATTTCAGCACTGCTGACCCAGTTTGACTGATAAGGATGTCCATTATGAACTTGAGTTGGAAGTGTTTCCATCTTTAATCTCGAGGGTGTAAGTTCATGGATGTCGCCCTCAGGTGTATACAAAAAAGAACTGGAATAGGAGTTTGGTGGCCTAATTTCCATACCAGTAGGATAGAGATCGCCATGGGATGGAAAACATCCTAAAGCATTCACATTTCGTGCTGTGGTACCGCCAGTAGAGCTGTCATGTACAGAGGGAGCAGGTGGCGAAAAGACCATATGGTTTGCACCAGTTCCAGAATTATCCGCTCTAAATTCGACAAGAATAGAAGAAGCCCCAAGCCTCACACCGTGCAAGTGGGATTTTGCTCGTTCAGCAGCTTCATGCGTTCGGAAGTCAATCAAGCAGCAACATGCTGCTCGGTTAAACTGCCACCTGGCAAGCTCACCATATCTGGAGAATGCATTGATCAACTCTTCATCAGAGATCGACACATCTATATGCCTTACCAAAAGCTGATAACCAGAAACAAACTTATCATTTGAACATGTATTCATTGTCAAGCATCTATCAGAATGTGTATGATGCTCAGTCTCTTTACGAAGACGCCTAATGTGTTCAATTGCGCCAGCTGCTTCTTCAGCACTTCCAAATTCCAAGAGCAAAGCACTTTCACTTGTAAGATCAGTAACATGTGGTTTTCTCATTCCTGCCATCATCAGCTCACGTAGTATCTCTTCTCTTGCCCGCTGTGTTGGCACCTTACCGACGTAAACATTACAGCTGTCACCAACAGCAACATTGGCAATTCCTCTGCTACCTAATCCTCTGTCTACAAATTTGATGTGCAGACAACCACCCCATGGTGAAGAACCCTGCATATATTCACGTGCTCTCACAGCATCCATTATGTTTCTGTACTCAATCAAAGCAAAATCTTTGGCACGAACAAATATGAACTGTACCAGTGGACCAAAATCCTCAAATTGCAACCTAACTAACATTTCAGATGCACTGTGACCAAGAGAACCTAACCAAAGTAACTTAGAGGCTAAGAAGACATCCATAGCTGCAGGATCCCCATCATAGTACCAACAATTTTGATTAAATGAAGCATGATGATGCACATTTAAATTATGCCCAGGAGAAGGGTATGTATTAGACGTACTGCCAGCAGCAGACATCTTCACCGGCAATCCAAGGTCAGTATTTGAAGTGTGATTCTTCTCTACTTCAGTGGCACGAGTCCTCCTATCAAGATCATCAGTTCTGAAAGCTAATTGTTTCCTAGGGACAGAAGGAACAAATTGGTTGGTTTTCATGTCCTTTGGGGAACATTTGTTTGCACATGAACCTTCAAGATTCCTAATCTCCAAGTTCGTCATGGACGCAGACCGTTCTCCATCACGAGTTAAACCTCCAGTACGCGACTGGGGAACAACCACGTTGGAGAGAAGTGCTTTCTGAGGCTTCAAATAGTGACCAGCATCATTTTCAGGAGCAGAATCACTCTTGCAAAGTGCATCACTAACAGCTGGATCATGCACCCCCATGGAATGTTCCCTATTAGATGTATTAGCACAGTCAATATGTTGGATAGGGATCTTGTAGTCAGCATATGGCGTACTTATGCATTTTGATGGATCAGAATGGTCCATGTCACTGTCCTCAGAAAAAGCTTCCTCAACTGCATCAGATAGAGATGCAAAAAATTTCTCCAGAAAAGCTGAGATTGCCAAAATACCCTCAGAACTGAGAGATTCACGTAATTTCTTGTACCTCCAAAGCATCCAATTTCTCAATGATGGTTCCATATGCAGAGCCTGCACATAGAAAGCTAGGATCACAAGGCTTATTCCAAAAATTCATGGTTAATAACAAATCACACAGAATTATATTTTCTTTAGTTTTCTTGATCTCAAACAGTAACTAAACGAGCTAAAAATTTTAGAAGAAGAATGAGCACAAGTCTTTGTGAATAAATAATAATGTTTTATAAACCTAGGAGAACGAGTAAAATAATAAAAACAATGAAAGCACTTGGGAAAACCAAAACACACATAATAATTGGAATGGATGCCAATAACGAAATAGTAATTTTATATTACCCTTTAGCTTAGATTTGTAACAAGGAAAAGATGCTCAAAAAAGACGAATACATGGATGAACTGACAAACTTTTCAGGTTGAAACATGAATAACTTAATCAACAACTCAAATTCTTACCGCTGAAAAAATGAAAGAAGAAAAAAATTCCTACCATAGTATTTCATTTTACATGATTATTTGAATACATGTAATGAACCTAATGGAACCTTAACTTCAATACAAGAATAATACAAAAAAGGATATTCCAAGGTTGGCTTGGATCCTGGCAAAAAGTATAGAATATAGCTCCTCACCAGAACCTATACTAAGAGGTAAAAAAGTATAAAACCGCTAAAATAAACAAGCAGTACTAATAACTACAAACAGAAATACAAATTAATTTGTTAATTGCATACACTACTGAATGCTATTATCAGGACTTGAACTGCATCAATGAATAAAAAGTATACGCAAAATAAATTTTTAAAAACAGTGAGAAGTACTACAAAAAACACATTAATCATTCTAATTTATGTATCCTAGCTTGACCACCATAAAAAGTATCTAACCTTCGACAAATAAACCAAATTATGGACCTTGAATTTGCAGGTGTAGCATCTTTTCCAGTCAAATGGAAAACTAGCAGGTACTATATAAAGATATTACTGATATTATCATATACTTGTAACCTTTAAGGCACTTAAGCATTCTGAAATATCTAAACACAAGAGCAATGAACTAATGGAACATTTCACATTACTAAGAAGAAGAAGAAGCAGATATTATCTTGGGAAACAAACAGACCTACACTAGGCTACTGTGCCTTTTGGGCTGCAGAGGAGGCTGGACACGGGAAACCATTTCTGAAGCTTCCGCATTGTACCAGAAGGTGAGAACTCCAACACAAGACCTATCTCTCAAAAACTATCACAACTTTAAAAAAAATGGTCTTCCTCTCAAGTTCATCAATCAAACAGACACCTGATGAAAATTGCCAACCAATTCGATAAACATGAAGAAAGGGCATAAATTTGTATGGTAGCTTCAACATAAAAACAGCTACTATTCTGGGAGGGTGAGTGCCGCTGTAGACAACATTAGCCTAAGCACCCTCAGAACCTTAAACTGAAATGACGACAGCTGATATGATCCAGTCACTAGTTCTGGCCATTGATACTCAAAATTGTACTAGATATCTGGGTGTGTGCAATGCACATGCAATCTTAGAATATTCTAATACAGTATATCCCTATTATTTTAAATATAATAAAATAAGATAGAATAAATTCAAATTTTCTTATAGAATATTCTAAATAAATGGATTCTACTTATTTAGTTTTCTATATAATGTATCTAATAATTCCACTTTATGTAAAAATGTTTAAAAGTTCATCTTTGTGATATTTTTAAGTGGATGGACTTGTAGACAAAAGAAAGGAACATAACCAGAACAAAAGATGGAAGATTATGATGCTAAGATTTTAGCAGTAGATTTTTTTTTCAGATTCTTTTTTTCTAAATTTAACAGAATATTTGAATTTCCAAACACAAATGCAAATAAATGTTCATTTTAGAAAAGTACAAAACTGGTTTGTCAAAAGATTAAAATAATTGTCTAGCAATAAGACAAAGCATTTCCCTTGGACTACATTTAATTAATAGAAAAGTTACCAGTATTTGTTTATTAAACATACATGCTATATATCATGTGAATAGACACTAAAAGGTAAAATAAAGGAGATCTTTCAGAAACTATTGGAAAAAGAAAATTTAACAGACACAAAGCCCACATTCCACTTCTTTGGGGTTGCTTCAAGACCCTAATGTGTACCGTAGCTAAATTGTTGAGCTGTTTAGCAGTTAAGAATAAATGTAAACCTCAATATCAACCCCTTTAAATGATGAAGATTTGTAACACATAGAAAAATGAGTACATAGGACAGAGGAAGGTCCTTTTAGCAGGAAAACATAAATAGGAAAACGAGCAAATGAGATCTGATCACCAACTAAGAACAGGAAATGAAACAAGCAAGCAACATAAGGGTTGCTTTTCCATGACAGGTGAAGACAATTAAGCATTACCATTCCAATGAAACAGTTCGTAGATATCAGCAATGGCTTCTTCAGATTAATGTTATCAATTGATACAGGATTCACATCTTCAGATCCCTTGCTTTCTCTGTCACACTGAGCAGAATCAGTACAAAGTGGAATCCCATCACTTATCCTGTTTGATGAATTTGTTACCTCATTGTCATTAAATTGACTCGTTAACTGATTTAGGAAGTACTCTGCTCCTTTATGATGAATAGTGTCAGTTCCACTGGTAACAAGGAGCTCAAAACAGGCATCAAGTAGGTCTTTGGGAGAAGAGAAGAAAATATGAAGCAAACTAAGTGCTCGAAATTTGAATAACTTCTGCAATGGAGATTCATTACAATCAGCCGACTCTTGCTTTAGACAATAAAAGATCTCTGTTGGTCCTTGCAGCTTTTGAATTTCCCTACAACCTATCTGAGAGATATTTTGGCCCTCAAAAGTTGAAGTGAAAAAAGTAAGCACGTTTTGGAAAACTGCAGAGCAGATGCCACTGATAACAGAGGATGATGGTGCTTCACGTGAAGCTGTGCAACATATATCCACTAGCCCAAAAACACAGGCCTTAGCAGTTTGATATGCAACAGTGTCCACATCTTCTCCTCTCATTGTTATGGCAAAACTCCAATTGTACATGTTGATGGACACTTTAGCTGCTGCTTCCAAAGCAGTGGGGCAGAATGATGCATAACGAGGAATAAGCTCCGCTACAATGCGTTGCACACTGGTACAACCTATAGAGAAACAAAGACAATGTTAAGGAGACATCGTAAATAACTTTTAAGAAATATACTTGCACGATAAATAAGTGATTGATAAATGTCAACATTGAATGTTCAACAAGAGCACCACGTTGAAATGTATTCACGCTAACTAGACTCAAAAATTGCATATTTTATACCCTCTTTTAACTCGACTATGTGTTTATCTGCTAAATTATAACAAATCATGTTTTATATACAGTAAAATTGAAATTAACGATATAACTTGTGTATTGTGCTAAAAACATAATTAATACATGTTTTTATTTTGTTTTGTAGGTGTTCATGTTTTTGCTGAGATCACAAGGAGCATGCAACAACACGAAACAGGCAAATTGTCATCTTTCAGTACCAAAAGACCATCAATGAACCAAACATTGTAGCCCATGAAACAAACAAAAAGTTAAAGAACAATTTCAAGTAGATAAAAGACATTAAATTGGAAAGCGAACTAATCACCCAAAATTTCACCATCATCCGCCTATAGATAGCTGCCACCTAGCCGTCATGGCCACTAGGTGGCAGCCACCCTGGTCCCAATGACACTGAATTTTTTATGGTAGAATTCTAGTTAGATTTAGAGTCTTTATCGTGTTTAGCACTAGAGGCACAGGTGCATACACCGGTGCCCCTGGAGTTTTCCATAATATGAATTTGGATTAATGCAAATATTGCACATGGCATTGGTGCTCCTGGGTATACTTTTGGAATATAACTTGAGAAATAGTTTGTTTAGGCTTCTAATCTTAAACATTGATTCTTCTTGGTTGTGGATCTTATGAATAGGATTAGTTAGAGCCTTCAAACTCTATAAATAGAGAAGTGTCTTGCTCTCACGTATCATCATATCTTGTATCTTATTTCCTTGAATGAAAAATCTCTCTTTTATCAAAGATGATGAGTAACTAATCTACTATTGACATGGGATGATGAGATATCTCTAGTTCTCTAATTGGTGTCGCTTAAGCTTCTCCTTTATGAACTTAATTGTTTATTATCTTTCTCATTGAGTAATTCTTCAATCATCTAGATTTTTGTTGTAAATTTGAATATTTTGATGGTTATGATTTGAGGGTATGGATATTACTTAATATTTAATATTCCATCGAAACAAAGTTGAGGGGTACGCTAAGGTTTTGAAGATTCATGCAACTTAATTATAGTTATTGCTTAGATTAATATTCAATTGGAATACAAGCATAATAATTTTCGAAAATAACTCAATGATAAGATATATATTTTAGATCTTAATTTAGAATTTCATGAACATATCTTCCGGCTAGGTTAGACCATGTGATCAATCTTAATTTTTGATCTACCAAGATGACGAACTAGAGAGTATTCTCTCATCTTTACTAATGTTTTTTAATTGTTTTCCAACTCTTCTCTCAAACTGCTTTTAGCTCTCTCTTCTCGTGTTAACTTATGGAATTTTCAGTCTCTTGTGGATTGACCTTAGTCTCACCAAGAATTACTGCTTGAGGCAATCTCCTGCATTTGGGAGTATGTCAGGTTTTTCTAATCACATGCTACTAAGTTTATTGAGATACTCAAAGAAAAAAGGTTTAAATGTGTTCTCTCAGAAAAAATAGTAACTGGTACAAGCCAAACAGATTTAGATCCTAAAATACTTGTTGCACTAATAAAATCTTAAAGGAAAATGCAGTGGCTACCTGCTGGTTCAAAATCAGAGTGAGAAAGGTTAACCTACGCTTGACAGCCAATTATAATACTTCCGATTTATTTTCTCCTCGAAACAGCAAGGATGTATTGCTGAAACAATAGGGACTCTGGAAAACTTAGCAACTAAATTTAGAAAAATTAAATGAGGTTGCATAGGAATAACCATAAGAATGTCACGATATGACAATACTACCATGGTCAAATTACCATAATATGGTTACGGACAACAGCCCCACAACCTTTAAATCAATACATTCCAGAACTCACAATTAAAACACATCTTCCTCCAATTTTCTGTGGTTTTTTAATTTACACAGCCTTCATAAGGCCATTTTTTTATCTCAAGTGGTTGTATTCTATAGTTTTTAGAGCAATTCAAAATCCATTACAACAGCGAGCCCATAATATTAAAAATGCAGTATGCTTTCTCCAGCCCAATCAACCATTATAGTGATGGTGACAGCCGTCATAGACTTTAGAAGGCAACCATTCAGTATTTACTCTGTCCCCAATAATTTTTATTAAAAAAATAGTTGATTCTTGTTTTCAGCAATTTTCTCAACTTTAAATTTCTTCCAGAAGAAAAAAGCTTCACACCTTACACAATGCTTCTACCTTGAGATTTCGATGAATTACTCCTGTTGCAAGATATATTTGATCTGCTCTTGCAAGATCCTGACAGTGCTCACTAACTTATGCTATAACTTTCCTTCCTGAGTGAAAACATCATGTATGAAATATTAGCATGGATGGAACAATTCAAGAGCTTCCCTGATACAACTGATTCAGAAAATACGGTATGGTGCCTCTTATGAGGTGGAACTAAACCAGACTATCATGATGATGATTTCTCCTCTTGGTAAAACATTATGTTCAAATATAATTTTGGACCAATTTAATTTATCCTCTCTCCTGATTTTTTCTTTTTTCTTTATCAAGCTACTGTTGTTCATTAAAACACTTCCTGTCCTGAAACAGAGAATATCAGTCTCAGAGCAAATTGACAAGCCTGTATCACATTATGAGAAAGAATATTGGCAATATTACCCATTCTAAACTCCCATAGAAGCGGCTTAACCTACGCACAACTCATTTACATTCTAATTTCAGAAATTAAGCCCCAAATATAACCATTCTTGCCAGTAGTAGATAAAATTACAATTTGGCATATATTCACTGAAAACCCAAAAACAAAAAAATGTTCCCTATATAGATGATTATAGGATGACTGATGGCATGGAATTATGGATCAATATCACCAGATACTGGGAATAGCGCATGGAGAGACTTTACTATCAACACCATGAGCATAAATCATTGTGATTTTATAATATATCGGAAATTGATTCGAGATTAGTATAGATCAGTCAACACCGTTGGCGCCACACATCACAAATGTCCAAATACCCTAGTATACCCATGTGACAGTGCATAGTGCAAAATGATATTCCATGGAATACCAGGGTTATCCATCAAAAAAGAAACTTATATAACCTTTTTTGCCAATGAATTATGCCATGCCACAGACTTTATGAATTAGTAAGAAAGTAATTAGGTAGCATTAGAATCTACAATTATGAAAAACCCAGGACAGGGTTAGGTCCTAGGCACCAACAACGGCACACCACTATTGGTGACCAAATGCAAAAAAATGCGTCCTCTTTGATATCAGATTGCTGGACAGGAGATCCAATTTTACTCTTTTGGGCCCATTTAAGCATTCTAATTGGTGAAATGGCATTCCGAGTTTTACTTGTTTAGCTTACCATATAAGTTTTTCTCAACTACAGGTTTCTACAGCTTGATCAGTTAACTCCAAAAAAAACTAATTGAAGTTTGTTTACTATCATTCACAGTCTGAAAACTACAGTTACCAAATAACAAAAGCTGGAGTTAACCACAATCTACAAATTCTGCAAAATAGATCCTTCTCAAGTCCAAGAGATGCAAAAAACAAAACAAAGAAAAGAAAGAGATGTGCATCGCCTCCTCTCTCCCATTACAGCTTCCTACCTCTGCTTCCCTCCTCATTGGAATCTAGCACTTCTCATTCTTCTTCTCACCCAAATCAATGCACACCACAAATTTAATTAACAGAAGTTTAAAAGGCTACACACATATATAGCAAACCTACAGCTTCAACTTGGAGAGAATACAACTAGGTAAAATACAAACAAAAAAAACCTTCATTTATTCCCTGTTTTCAAGGAAAACCTTCATCTATTGAACACAAAAAAGAAGATAGTTTCCATCAACAAGGGCAAGGTCCGTTAAGAAAATCAATCTTTAAATAAAAATAGATACCAAATTATAGAGATAACCTCACCTCTAACCTCAACTTCCACCTCAAACCTATTGCAGCCAAATACACCAAATAACAAACTAAAAAATGACCAGCAACATAACAAAAATTAAAATAACAGAAACCACAGACTATATTTGCAGACCCTTGATTTTCAATTTTATGAATTCCATAATTCCATAGTGCAAATTATGGAGCGTGGATTTAATTTTGAGCTGGGTTTTTAATAAATCTTTTCGTTTTGGGAGTTTTTAACTGCAACGTAGTGATAGAAAGGTGAAGGATCAGCAATGGCAGGTGGATCTGTTGGAAGAGTGCAGATGATGGGTTTCCTGTTGCAAGAAGAAGATAAATCTTAGTTTGTTTCTTCTAGAAAATACTTGCTCAACGGATGAAACTGGAATAGACAACTTTTGCTTTATCTAAGGATTAAAAATTTTGGAGACAGTCAAGATGTACTGTATCAAGATGTACTGTATCAGCCAACTACTTATGATATCAAAATCAATCAGATGTATCATATATTAATATCAATATCAGTGATATAAAAAAATATTGACAAATATCCAATGTCGGTACCATTTTATAGGATTTATATGTACCAGGTATATTTGTGAGATGTATCAACATCAGCTAATACTTGAAACCACAGCTCACCACAGATAACAAGTCCTTCTCTCTATTTTTACTACTCTCTTCAAGGAGTTGCTCCTCCTTGAAGAGCAACTTGAAACCACAGCTCACCACAGATAACAAGTCCTTCTCTCTATTTATATGTACCAGGTATATTTGTGAGATGTATCAACATCAGCTAATATTTGAAACCACAGCTCACCACAGATAACAAGTCCTCTCTATTTTTACTACTCTCTTCAAGGAGTTGCTCCTCCCTTTTCCTTCTTCCACAATGATTTGTCATTTAATCTTGTTATCATTGATTGTCAAGATATTGTAGGGCCAAATGTTTGTCACTGAAAGCTATTGAAGATTCGAGTATTAATTTTTTATTTTATTGATATCGAGAAGTTGTCTATGACTTGAAGGGGCATATTTGTTATTTTTGAAGAGTTGTAGGTCAAGGACATGGAACATTGATGTCCCAGTTCCAAACAACTAATGTCCGACAAATTTTGATGTGCAATCTGGGTCACATAAATCAAAACTATTATGTGACCAAAAAGTCCTACTTGGCATAGGTTAAGACTCATTATTAACTTGAACCAAGTAGAGTTGGGATTGGCAGAGCCCAACCTAGATCCAACCAAATCCAGCCTGTTTGAGCCGGTTTGCTCAATTATTAGGTGTTGGGTTTAGGCTTTTAAGCTATTGACCCGACCAACCCTATTGCATTATATGCTTATAAGTATATAATTCTAAAGTTTGAGGATTTATACAAGGAATAAACGTTACGAACATTCTTAGTGTGCTCTCCTTATTTGGTGTGCTTTATATCTCCCATTGCTTCTTCCACTCTATTGCATGCGCATGAAAGTGAGCGAGTAAGTAGTCATAAAAAATAGTCATATAATTGGTTCTTACATTTTTCTGATAGTTTTAATTGAAAATTGTTTTCTCTACTCTTCATCTTTTCTCTTCCTCCTCAAGGAGCTCACATATTTTCATAACTTCTTGTTTTCTGCTAGATCATATGATACTCCTCAGTTTGTTGTCGGATAAATATAACTCATTATCAAGAGACTTCTGCCATAAATGAAAAATATTGTAGTCACAAAGCTCATACATGGAACTTATATAATACCATGCGAAAGGAAATTGTATATTTTTTAACCCTGGTTTTTCTAAGAGAATGGCACAATCCTACTTTCTGTCACTTTTTATTTTGATCAGACTCCATGACATTATCTCCATCCTTTGAGGGTCCACTCATATCCAAAATCGTGTAACTAGTATTTATTTAACTATCAATCGAGCATATAGAAAAGTAAGGCATGTTTCTTATGGTTAATCCAAAGGCGTTCCATCCTAAATTCCTTTTTTTCCAAAGGATTGACCTATAGAAAATTGAGGCAAATTTCTTATGGTTAATCCAAAGGTTTTCCATCCTAGATTCTTTTTTTCCAAAGGATTAGGTCAATCCTTAGGAATTACTTGTTTGGATATTAATCCTTGATAAAAATTTAAAGGATTATATCATTATAGTCTAAGAAGTAGCTCGATCCTATTGATTATAAAAAGAAGTCAAGATATCTTTTTTAAGATATAAAATAACTAGATGTTGTAGTTAATGTGCTATCCAAACAAACTTTTTTAATATCAAAGATTCTAAATTCAAAAAAATTAGGTGCCAACATTTTAAATCTTGGTATCAGTATCGATATTAGCCGAAGGGTTTCAGTATCGTTACCAGCAATATCAGACATATTGTATCAAAAGCATTTGATGATTGTATAAATTTTCTAAAAATATTTTAAAATATTAAAATTATGCTGACTATTAACAATATTTTGACATATTATTTGGAATGATTATTGAATTTTTGGCCTATGATACTGAAAACATTGTAAAATATATTAAATATATTTTAATATTATTTCTATTGGTTTCAGAAATGTAAATTTCTTTTTCCTTTCTGATACTTTTAAGCGCATATAAAGAATGTGAAAAATATCAAATTTATGTTATATTTGAGATGTTAGTGTTAGATGTAATTTAAGTTGACTGATTTTATATTTAGACCTCGATTAAAAAAAAAGCTCTTCTCTACTTGTTATGTCTATATTGTTGAAAATTAAAAAAGAAAACCAAGTAATATTTTAATTGATATTTACAAATTTTATAGTCGAGGGATCAAATGTAAATATATTCTATTAATATTTGATGTCATGAGGTTGGATTTGGAAACTTAAAAACCATATTAATAAGTGGATTTGAATAAAACTTGTAACCCATTCAATGTAAGTTCAATACGTACATGAATATGATTCCGAAAAAGCCCAGACCTAAAACCCATCTCCCGTGTCCTTCAGCTATCCTATCCTAATTCCAAAAATCAAAAACGGAAAGGTGGCAGCCAAATCTACATCGAAAAAGGGCTTAGGTACCTCTTTTTTGTTTTTTTCTTGCTTTTATATTTTTTCTTTTTTCTTTTTTTTTTTTTTTTTTTGCTCTGAGGCCAGATTGCTTTCTTCTTCCTCCTTTTTCTTTCAATTTGGACCCAATTTTCACTTTTCTGCAAAAATCGGTATCATTGCATCAATATCATATCGAATGGCTCAAAATCTGATACATACTAACCCATATTTAAAACTTGGTAGGTAAAACCTAAAGAATTTTCTTCCTAAATGAAGTGAAGGATTTTCTCCATTATCATCCAAACAAGTCCTTAATGGTTTACCGAAAACAAAATATTTAATACCCTCTAATAAATGGGTAAATGAACACCAAACCCCATGGTTCTAGGTATGAGTGGCCTCCAAGGATGGAGATGAACACCATGGGGTTTGATTGAAGTAAAAAAGTAAAGGATCCCAACACAAATTGCTCCTACATAAATGAAACTTGTAAGAAGATTCATAAGATGAAGGTGTCGACCAACATTTCAAAATGCCAATAATACTTAGTAGTTTAACTTTTATACAACAAAAATGGATGTGATTATGTAAATCTTGTGGTTATATAAAAAAACTAGGAACCGGATTCTAGATCATATTTGCAGCTTTGATGCCCTACTCTATCAATGGGAAAGTGCATAGTGCAAAGTGATATTCCTAGGATTACAATGGCTACTCCCTCAGGAAAACAACTTCTGTGTAACAATCATCACCGCTAAATAATAAAACGAGAGCACAAGCTTCATGAATCAGTACGGAAAGTTAAAGGACAGCACAAACTCTAAAATTACGATACTTGGAAGATAGCTTCGATCTTTGGAAATCAGGATGGTGCACCCTTCTTGTCGCCTATTGACGTCGTGTATCTCCATTTATATGGAACTGAATCCATGAATGATTTTCAAAACTCCCTACAATTTTGCACTCTAACCCATGCACTCCTTATATTTTGATGTCATAATGTCACTCTTTATACTTCAAAACCAAGGAGCATCCCAGGTGCCAAGGACGTAGCCAAGTAACCTCAAGTCGGCATCTTGTCTATAGATTGCTGAACTTCTGAGCTAGAAATGCCAAATTTGATCAAAAACCTCATATAATTAACAATTTTCTAATAGAACCTATGAATATCAAACAGTTTCCAATTTCCCTTCTCTTACAACTTCTCAAGCTAGGGTTTTTCTAAACTAGTGATTTGAGCGCAAACCAAGTAAACTGTCAGTTCTTCAATGTTCAAGCCCAAGATTCTCAATTCTAAATCAATCACACAAAATCAAAATTTAAAAAATCTCGATTCAAAAAGACGAGAGAGAGAGAGAGAGAGAGAGAGAGACCTCTGGAGGCGGTGATGAGAGAGAGGTAGGCCTGCTCGAAGTCGGGCATGAGGCGAGCGTCCTTCTGAGCTACGCAAAACCTTATCCTCCGATAGCAGTCGTAGAGATTCCGAATCTCCTCCCGATTCCTCCGCCGCCGGAGGATCTCATCCTGGGACAGAGGGGGCGGCAGAGGCGGCGGTGGCGGAGGCGAGACGAATGTCTGAGGAGGAGGGGCGATCGGAGGCTGATCCGGGAACGGATCGTAGAGCTTCCGCTTCTTCAGTGGCTGGTCCACCGACGCCATGGTCGTCGCCGGAGAGACCCAGGAGGAGGGGATAGCAGGTTTTTTTTTTCCTTCTCTTTTCTTCTCTTTTCTTAAGATGGAGAGCAGAATTTTTTTTTTTTTTTATTTTTTTATTTTATAAAGATGACGATTGATTATACTGGAACAATTCTATTTGAGCACATAACTTTGGCCGGTGAGCAGTCCACTCCAAAACTCCAAAAGTTGTAAAAAATTTTACAAGTAGGTGACTTATTGTTATAAAAATTTTACAAGTACGGTCACTTATTGTTATGGACTCTTTTTTTTCGTCCTGTCCTTATGATCAGTAGATGTTAAATCCATCCAGAAATTAATCCTAGATTTAGAGACAAAGTTTTAAAGGTCGGGGCTAATTTTGAAAAAGTGTAAAATATGTTAGAAAAATAGGCTCACTGAGAAAAATGGTGCTGAAATAGAATTTCCCCTCATACTGGGATTGTTAGGGGAATTTCTAGAGGGGCACACCCTTTTTCTTTGTGGGCCCACTTAAAATTTTTCCAATATTTGCTATTTTGTCATTCAATTTTATGGACAAAATTGTTCCTCTTTGAAAGAACGGTTTTGATTTCGTAGCGGTCCGAATTGACAGTTCCACAAAAACTGTAGAAGATCCGGGACTGTAAACCCGAGCAGAGTATACAGACATGCATGTCTCTTCTGTCCAGAAGCCACAGCCTGGATCAACAACAGGTGATCCGGAACTGTAAAACCGGATCAATCCTAGGTGATCCGAGCTGTCTAGTCCGGATCAAGGAGACAGGGACATGTTTGTGTCCTTGATCCGGGCTAGATAGTCCGAATAAATTAGGGGTGATCCGGACTTGCAGTCTCAGATCACCCGTTGTTGATCCGGGATGTCTAACATGGACCAAACCACCCGTTGTTGAATTCACTTCTCTCTTGGTCATCATCTCTATTTACAATCTTTTCCTATTATTGCAGTGCAGTGTGAGTGCTCTCAAAGCAATGAGTTATATTGCTAGTGATCCTAGCTACAATATTGCTACATTTCTCAAAATGTTAAATGACAGGTAAATGTACAAGCTCTGAGGAGCATAAACATTATGAGAATTTTCCTGATGAATGCATTACCAGACAAAGTGTCAGATTTCAAACTCATTGCTTCTGAAAGTCATCAAATTGATGATCAATGGGTATGATGATATATAGTAATAATTATTTCATTGTTCATCTATAGCAACATATAAAGAACTGTTGGCCTTGTGATGTAATTATTAGATGTGCATGATGAGCTAGAGGAGCATAGAATGGTGTAAAAGGATTGCATTATTGTTAAAGGGAGTGACCAAGTTGCATGCTTAACATGCACATTTTACATAGGTTTGATATAGATAAATTCATATATGATAATTGAGAGTTATTATGTCTAACCCGGATAACGTAAACAAACATAATTATTTGTCCGTATTTTAGAGTCCTATCAAAACAAATAATAGTGATATCCAAAACTGAATTCCATGATACAGAATAAATAGAGTGGAAGACAAAGAACAACGACAATACAAAGTCAACATATATTCAGTTCATTCATAACTTTAAAGATATAGTTATATAGTGATATTTAAGACTAAATTCCCTGGTACAAAATAAGTCGAGTGTAAGACAAAACAACAACAACATAAAATTAAGATATGTTCCATGGTTACAACTTCATTTCTATGCTAATAGGAACAAACATCATAAGTTAGAGTTTGAAACTCCAAAAAAAAAAAGCAAACAAATTCTAGCATTTTCGTTGCTTCCTATCGGGTTGCTTCCTAACGGGTTGTTTCCTAGTGGGTTGACAACGTCCTGCAGAACTGGGACCTTCGGTTGGAGTCTGCGATACAGGTTATAATATTGTGTTAACATCAGCTTGTGTACACCCGGTCAGAACTGATTTTATCTTGACGAGAGCATTATAGAGCAAATTCGGATGCTTCTTACTTGCGGTCTTGCCTTGCACTAAGAAGGGATTAATAATTGTTATAGCTTCATGAATTCTTTGTTTATATTATGACAACAACATTTATCGATGGTTGGACGGATCCTTGTTTTATTTCTCCTATTCCAGCTGTTGATCGAATGCGGGATGGTTGCGCTGGATCTATTTATAAATCACCAAAGTTTATATTTACACAATAAAATTTTAAATTGTCAACCATCACATATCACCATATGCTAATTATATTTGTCTATCTAAATGCATTAAATATCATAACATAAACACGCAATATCTAGATTTTATTTTTTTTCATTCGAACATCAAAATTTACCAATTTAATCGAAACACAAAAACCTACCAACTAATATTCACATTATAAATTTTGCACTTCACTATTACGAAATCCAACTATCATTAATCGATAATAACAATAAAATCTAATCATTTTTACCCAATGAAGCCTTTAATTTCACCATAATAAAATGTAAAGAAATAAAAAAATGTCCAATTTATTCGCCCTTTAACTAAATCTACCCTCATCAAAACCCATTTTCATATTTTTTTTTCCCTAAATCAAAATGCTAAAATGAACACAAAAAATTAGGGTTTCATTTTTTTTACCTTTTTTCTCAAAAACCTAGATCTTCCTATCACTACCGACGGAAGGCGGGTGACGACCGATGGCGGTGGCCGGGAACCAACTCGCGGCGGCCTGGGGAGCAGTGGCAGTGGCTGGGAACCAAATGACGGCGACCTGGGAAACGATGGGGGGCGAGCGGGGATCTAGCGGTGGTGGAAGAGAGGGCTTGGGAGAGAGAGGAAGAAGAAGATCAATTTTTGGAGACTTTTAGAGAGAGAGGAAGAGATGGATCGGTTTAAGAACGTGGAAGAGAGGAACTGGGAGGGTATTTTGGAAATTATTAGTGTGTCACTAAAAAAAAATTCTCTTTTTTCAAAACAGAGAGTATGCTCACTAGGAAAAATGGTGTGCCCCTCTAGAAATCCCCCTTCTAGGAGTAGAAGTTTATTTACTAGTCCTTAAGGAATTTTTTTTCACTTTTTCTTTTTACTAGTATTTTTACTTTTTTTATAATAAAGTTGTACCTTTACACTTATCCATATTAAATCACCCGATCAATAGAAAACTACAATCATCCTCATGATGGCCTCAGTACCGATTGAGCAAATGCTATTCTCACTAGTAGTTGGCACTTGCAATACACCTCATAAATTTGTTTAAGAGAAAACAACTTCAAAACGAGCTATATATGCAAATAGGTGAGTTTATTCTTCTCACATTTTAAGTGCAAGAATGCAATTAGTTAATTTGAGAAGGGCCTAACTTAAAAGTAGCGTGTTATTAAAAGCTTGTATACAACAACAACTAAGCCTTTTATCCCAAGTACCCTGGATAGGCTACACGAAACAAAAGAGAATCACGTCGGATCGCTCACACTGATAATCCTTCTCCATTCATTCTTATTTAGTAATATGTCATTATTTAAACCTCGAGAATTCATATCATTTCGTATTATCTCATTCTATATTTTATTCAATCTTCCCTTTCATTTTTTAACTTGTCCTATGTTGATAAACTCTCCATCGAACTAGTATATTTGTAGGTTTATATTGCACATGGCTAAATCATCGTAAGCAATTTTCTTGCTTTGATGGAGGCTATATTTAGCTTAGTATGAATATCTTCATTTCTCACTTTATGTCTCCTAGTATTGTCATATATCTTTTATAAATAATATTCTTTATGGTTCAGTATTCCGTATCATATAATAAAGTTGGCCTAATAGCAATCATATAAAATTTTCCCTTTAGCCTTAACGAAATATTATGGTCGAATAAAACTTTCATTGCACTCATCCATTTCAACCAGCCAATTTGGATCCTATAATTGATATTACTATCCATCTCTCCATTTCAACCAACCGGTCAACTTGAGTCCTATTAAAAGGTTGTATGCAAATAGTTAATTTTAAAAGGGCCCTAACTGAAAAGTAGTTTGATACAAGTTAAATTTCTTAATTTGCATAGTTGAAAATTCTACATAAAACCATGTACTATATAAAACGTGAATAAAATATAGTCAAGTAAGTATCATGTGACCTAGAAGCAGATGAGAGTTTCATTTTTTTTTTTCTATTTCTATGCAAAGTCGGAAAAAACTACCATGTTACTTAACAATGATGAAACAGTACATTTGAGGTGAAGGTCATAAAATCTTGCAAAAGAAGAAAGGAAGAGAGACAGTATAGCATAACACACAATAAAATCTTAAGACTAATAACCAAATACAAAGAGATTTATTTTAAAAAAAAAAATTGACCATGAATAACAACTATGCAAAAAAACTTATTAAGAACGACATCTATACAGAAAAACATCCTAACACAAGAAAAAAAAAGAAGGTCCATTGTATCGCTACCCTTTATAATGAATTCATGAGTAAATGATATTGATTTTTATTTTATATATTGTTGTTATCATGATCATGTTTAAATGGAATCAAACTTTATATTTTGCTTCATATTTAAAGTAAGTAAAAAAAAAAAAAAAATTGCGAGGATTAAATGTCTATGGTTTAAACCCGAAGAATATTGATTATTTTCGTCATTTATATGACTAGTTTTGGAGAAAGTAATCTCAATTTACGGTGGTTATATAATTAAGAAATGTGTGTAAGAAAATTTCTCATTGTACTTACATTTTCTTAACTAATCATTGACTAATTCTGATTATGTAACTGAAAAGTTAAATCATAAGCTAATTAGAATAATATTAATTGATATTAAAATGATACTAAACAACATTGAAAAGATATTGTAATTATGTTGAACTAATGATATTGAAAGGATATTGAATTACATTGTTAGTGAAAATGATTGAATAAATACTTGTTAAATGACACGAGTTTAGACAAAATTAAAAGATGGAAATGTTCACTGCATGGACCTAAGTCCATGTGAATCTAAGTACTATACGAACCAAAGTATTACACAGTACAGATAGTGGCCGAACCAAAATGTTATACCGCATTGGTGGGGGCTACCTCTTGATAGTAGTTGCCTTTAGAATCAACAGAGCTAGTCACTAGAATCTATAAGCACCTCTAGAATATGTGAGTGTCAATTGACTGAATTCTTCATTTTATCTATCCTTTTTTAATATCACATTACAGTAAACTCAATTTTTACTTATATTGTTACATAATAACTATTTAATGATGAATGGTTACATGTAGTTGGAGCATTATCACTAAGACTTGAATAAATGATTGACACATGCACTAGAATTAATATACCATTAAAATATTTTATAGTTCTATCATTTATTGTAACACTCCAAATTATACTGAAAGTTTCAGTAATATATCTCATTTTATATAAGACACAATTTATAGGCATGCTAAAAACAGGTACATGAAGGATTTTATAATAAAAATCACGTAATTAGAATACACAAGCATGAATAATATATCTTGCTATACTTCATGAAAATAACAATACGTTATCTAATATAATTCTTGAAATAATTACATCATTGATGATTATAAGAGTATATTACACAAAATATATTATGATACAAAAAAAAAGGGCAACTGACTAAGTAACATGATTGCAAGTTGACGTTAGATACAACACTTACAAGATAAGAAATGATTACATTAAAAAATAAAAAGTCTTCAATAATCTTTTGGGGTATTGCTTACTATTAGAACTATGAATCCTTATCCAACGGATTCTTCTCATAGTGTTTAACTGCAGTATTCTTTTCGTGGGCATGTGGAGGTAATGTAGGAATCAGATATAGTCATAAATAATTTGAATACATACTACCAAAATTAAACAATAGTAGAAGTAGAGATATAATGAAATATAAAGAAAAGCACATAAAGTTATATTGAACTGGAAATAACAAATTTAATTTATGCAGGTTGTAGTTAGAGTAATACAAGTATAATTTGATACAATATGTTGATCCAATGGTTAACTAGGAATGACTCAGGCGTTAAATCATGTAAGAATTATATGCGGAGCTCGTGTTCAGAAAGAAATACATCTATGTAGTGGGTGACATCATAATCGTAATTAATGATATAATATAATAAATAAACATATAATATCTATACAAAATAGATAGTAATGATACATACAAAGAAATATGGATTAATCATGTAAATTAAGTCAATATTATAAAGGTTAAGTTATAGGATGGTCCACATGAAAACGAAACCAGAGAATTTCCTAGTTATATATAACATGATAATATCAAACTCACTAAACATTCAATTCTAATGTAACACTAAGTTAATGCTTAATCAGGTGGATAGTTTTGCTAGTTATGGGATTATTCTAGAAATTCGATATTACGATATAGTCATGGTAAAGTTCGGAAATAAGTTATTGGCGGTAGCTGTACATCAAGCTACATTATAAGTCGGAATATTAAGTCACGGTGCAGTCCTCATTAATAAAAATAAGAGACCGTGTCGTAATGATGAATCCACGACATAAGTCAAAGAACCTTTTTGGTATTTCCCATAAGATATTAATGAATCTACCTTTCAATTTCTCTCATAAGCATTGTTATCTTTTAAAATTCAGTTACTTAACTTACGAGCATTATCGTACTGAGAACTAGTATCATGGTAGTATAATATATGAGTCAATTCATATTTATAGATGGAGTAGTATAAGTAAGTGAAAATCCAAGTACATGTTTACCAGGTATGGAGCATACCATGATACAACGTATATAGATAATACCTTTAAAATGGTTGTTGGGCAAGCAAATTGTTATGGTACTATTTTGATCGAAATAAAATATTGTGCAACAATTAGCCAGCTCAAATTAAGTTAAACATGAAGATCATGATTACAAGATTGTTAACAGTAGCACATGATAAGTAAATTAATTTCTGGCATGAATGATTCAATTATTATGAATTCTAGTCAATAAAAAAAGAATTAAACAGTTAATATAATATCAAAATCATGCAAATGAAATCAAGATAGAGTTTATAGGCGAGTCGTGTTGCAAGGCAAAACTCACAAGAAAATAGGGACTTTCACAGAGCTTCACAAGTCTCACGATTTTGAATTTCATCATTATACAATAATAACGATTATGAATCCAATTTTTTTAAGGATATAATCAGAATTAGAAAAAGTAACTTAAATAAAAGTCATAAAAAATTTATTATTTCCGAACAAGACTAAGATGAGTTTAATTGGAAGAAAAAATTGAAAGTTATGAAAATCTAACTGAATTAAGTGTGCGATCATTGGCTACATATTAACTCTAACTTCAAGCTCTGTTTTGATAAGTATAAAACTAGAAGTAGTAAAAGATAATAGAAGTTTTATATCTTTGAACTGTTTTTCGAAAAAACTTAATATCAGCTCGATCATATTTTGGGATCAAAAGTTATGATGGGTTAATTTGAAACACAATAATAATGACTTCAAACTTAATTTTAATAAGGACAATATGTGAATTAGAGAAATATTATAAATATATAGTTATATATTATTGAATTATTTTTCCAATAATCTTAATGTTAACTCAATTAGAGCTTGAAATCAATAGTTATAAAATTTCTACTGGGACTATTGTGCGAGTTTTACTATTGTAAGTAACAATAATTTCAAGCTCAACTTTGATAATATTAATGTGTGAATTAGAGAAAGATTACATATGAAATTTTGTTGATCATTGAAATATCTTTCCAACAACTTTAAATTTGGCTCAATTGAACCTTTAAATCAAAAGTTATGAAAGTTTTATTCAAATTATATATGAGCTAGGCAGTGACAAACCGTAATTGGTGGGACTAGCCAGAATTGGTGGGTTAGTTTCGATGGAGTTAGGCTCAGAGAAGCTAATTATTGACAAGTTTAGAGTATCACCTACACTATAGTTTTGGCGGAGCTAGCCCTCAACGGGAGTAGATATTATTGACAGAGCCAGTTTCGACAAGACTATCCTCGGTTAGGCTAGCTTTTGTCTAGCAATACCCACTTTGAACGTGCTTTAACAAGATTATAAGTGGAATTAGAAAAGTTCAAAACATAAGAGTTAGAGGAAATTAAAATTTAATTCCAACAAGACCATAATAAACTTAATAAGACTTGCAGTTTAAAAGTTATAGCCAAAATACTTAAAGAGAATATAAATAACAGGTCTATGAAAGTCATGCTACCAATAACTTTTACTCAAGTGCGCAAGGTTAAAGTTAAAACAAATAAAATAATACAAATAAAAATTTTTGGATTTCAATTATCTTTCAAATAAAAAAGATTTAACTTGCTTGGAGTTATAGTAGAAAGTTATGACCACCATATATAAGATTGATATATTAACAGCAAAAAGAACTCAATATACATTATGGATCATTCATGTAAATAAGAAAATTTAAGGATATTTTCTTTCTGAGAAACTTGATATGAATAGTTTATTAATAAGAATTACAAGATTATCTGAATGATGAGTGAATTCATAGTTTATGATATCTAAATGAAGAGTTCCGAAAAAAAAGCTATGTGAAGGATTTATTTTTATTTTACAATTCTTGAGTTAGATATAAGAATATGAGGAGGAAGAAAATAAGAAAAATGAAGAAGAATGGAAAAAAATGAAGTAGAATGAAGTTAAATAACCCCTTCATGCGAAAGAGAGTTGACTTATACAGTTACATGCAAAAGAGAGGGGAGAGATGATGGTGGATGAATAAGATATGTGAGAGTACACTCTCCCTATCACTCAATCTTACATAATTGAAAGAGTTATTAGTCAATTATTGACTCAATTAATAACTCATGTCATGAAATCAAATCCAATAGATACGGAACATGTTGAGGGTAGAGATGAGATGATAAAATAAATAGTTGATATGTCGATCTAATAATCACCCAATCCAGAATAATTACATAAAAAATACAGAAATTTCAGTTAAATGACATAAGTTGCGCCTCTCAGTCGGGATCCAAAATAAATTATAAATGAAAACGTAAGTCCAATTTATATGGCTAATATTGAACAAACTGATGAAGGGGACATAATGGTTAGGCTCAATACATGTATGCCGAGATCTGACAATTTGAATGTATATGTCCAGACTTGAAGGTTATCCACCAGAGTTGATTTGAATTTGAAACACTACAAGGAGTAGGACTACTATTATTTTCAGGCTTGTATATATTTATTTTAGATTTATTTCCAAATTGGAAATATTATATTTTATTTCTAGTTGTTTCCATGCTTTTATTGTATTCACTTTGTTTTTTTTTTTTTTTTTTTTCCTATAATCAAAATTATTTCTAGATGAAAAGTTGAATTTATGTAAAAATTTATTTGTTATCATTGAGTATCCTTTGTGACAAATTTAATGATATTATATTGAGATTTAATATATTCTCCCAAGTATATTACTGGAAACTCTACTCTGTATCATGGATATGAAATATTACAAGTAACATCAGAAGTAGCACCAACCAGAAATATGCAGAACTAAGTGACACATGGAGTGAAGTATTATATAGAACAAAGTATAACACAAATATTGTGTGAACCACTCCTAAATATGAGGAAGCCACCTCTACAGTCTTAATAGCATGTCTAAAATCCCATATCACCTAGTAAAGCGTTAGTGTGTTACCTTGCTCCTCGAACAAGAATATCGAATCCTAAGATAAGAGATCATATAATTTATAATGATTTCTACGAATTCAAAATGTAACAGTATCTAGCTTTTTTGATAAAGAAATTCATGGTTAATTATAAACTATTTTAATTTTTATTATTGTACTGAGCCTTAATATATTCTTGTGAATATGTTGCTAGTAATTGCGCTACCCAGAATCCTAATAGCGACGCTACACCCACTCTTGGAAAATGCAAATCTAACACCATCAAACAGTACAGTCATCCTCCTCTCATTATGATGTTGATTGCCCTTTGTCACTCCTTAATTGACTTGCATTGGAGCCCTTAAGTAAGCTAAAATATGGTCTGGTAACAAATAAAATCTAGCTCATAATACTAAACTTTTTTTTTTCTTTTGTCGCAAAGTAAAAGTCATTGTGTTTATTTAAAATCACCATAAAACTAGTAAAAGAACAATATATCAAACATCTCTCTAACTTAACAAGATATTCTCTCTAAGCACTTCAAAGCTTCAAAACACATTTAGGCTTCTTTTATAAGTGGCTAAGGTGTAGGAGTAGTAAAATTTTATAAAGGCCTCTAATCAAATTAAAGTGATTGAATAAATCTAAGTGTGCCCAAACGGATCCTCGTGCCAAGTTTTACCCTTTGCTCGCATCGGGCCATCTTGGCCCGAGGCCAGACACCGGCCGGAACCGGGTAATCAGGTCAAAACCCATTATTATATAATTTAGTATTTTAAAAAATTCAAAACTAATTTAGACACAGAATTTTTGTTTTTTTTAAAAAAGCTATTAAATTTGGGAAAATTACAAAGCACAAGAATTATTTAAACAAAAATTGTAATATTATTTCTTATAAAATTAAGAAAATGTTTGGTTTTTTTTTTTTTTTTTACATATTTTACCTATCATAGATATCTGCTTAAATAGCTTAAATAAAAGATATTTACAATAATACATTATCGTGTAAAGTTTAGTTAGGATAACTAGCTTTCATCCGAGCAACCTTGGCTCAAATCTTAATAAATAATAATATCTTATTATTCTTTCAAAAGTCCCAAGGTCTTGGCCCTGTCCGTGTTTCTATTCACTCATGGATCCAAACATTTGGGAGGGACCACTTCATCTCCTCTCTTTTCAAGAATCCATGTATCCTTTATAAGTGTTTAGACAGCTATTTCTCAAGCATTGGTTTAGATTCGCCTCAATGGAAAAAATGAAGTATCTAATATCGATATTCATAAACTAAGAACTACGAGATCACTCATTTCATTCTGGGGTGAGACTGAATTGAACCATTCGAGAACTCAAATTTACCCGAAAACTGGACCTATATTTGGGCTTGGGCCGAGTACATGCCGGATCTTCAGTGCGGGTCCGGGCATGATTTTTTGACTTTGTGGATAATCCCAACTAAATCCCCAACTCCTCTTGAAGATGTGTTAGATTTAGACCTTGGGACCAAAAATGGAGAGTAACTATTTAATTTTTTTTAGAATGTCAAGTCTATCTTAGTCTAAATCCCTAAATACCATATTCCATGTTTGTTATTTAGTTAGAGTTGGAAGGATTTAGGTACTAAATCCTACCAACTCCGCTTGTCAAAAGAGACCTTAGAAATATTTAGCACCTAGAAAGCCAACGTAACAATCTCCATACTGTTTTGGTTTTGATGCAAAGAATAAATGGATGATAACGCTAAAAAAATGTAAAAAAAATTGGGATTATCCATCCACCATCTCGGGCTCACGAATACATATACCACACGTTGTGTGTTAGGGGGAAAAAAAATTTAATTTGTGACATATTCTCCAGAAAGTAATTGTTATAGAATTAGACACATTGTCCTAGTCTCTTGATGAAGAGCCAACAGATTACGAGACATAATTAGTAATCAACAAAGTTACAAATCTTGCTTTCTTTGATATTGCTTATTAGTACAACCCATTACATGATAGCAATGAATTCTTAAAATATAAACAAATTAATTGTGATTTATTAGCATATATATATATATATACGTATAGTTGTTGTAGTCCTATCTCTTTGGGAGAAAGCAGACACCAATGTTATTGTTGCAGTGCAGAGATCTTGAGATCGAGCCCAATATCCATACCATTGTAAGCAAGGGGAGCATACATCCAGAGTTGATCGGAGCTCAATAACTGCAACGAATGTAAACAAACAGTAGAAATTAGATTCTGCCTTGGTAAAATCTCATACATATATTGTGATATGTAATTAACTAATGTAGATGATTGGTAATTTTACCTTGATTTGGAGTTGCAAGAACTTGACATACTGAACGGCTTCTTCTAGCATTGTGCTAATGTCAACCTGTCAGGTAAAAAAATACGCGAATATTTAGTAAATATTGCAACCATAACTGTTTGCTTAGAACGAAGAATCTATTTATTTGTACTCGAAAAACTCACTTTGGTTCCGTTAGGTACCAGATTCTGCAGTATCCTCAACCTCTCATTGATTCTTTCCCTCCTTTTCTGTACGCAAAATCACGGATGCGTTAGTTTTTTGATGACAGAGATGATAATATATGTCCAATTATCGTGCTGAGATGAGAGAGTATCGAAACTATACCCTTGCATATAGGCTCTGAGGATCGCTTGCAGAACCCCGGCTAGCTCTTGCTTTTCCATTCAGATTGAGGGTGGCTACAGTCCCTTTGGAGCTGGGGCTGGGGCTGGGGCTTGTGCTGCCCCCATTCAGTTCTTGGGATGCATTTGAATCGTCCTCCGAGCTGCAGGAACTCGAGCTCTGAACGTTTGGTGCAGTACTAAAATTGCTCTCTTCGTCTTTGCCACCTGCATTGCTCTTCTCTGACTTCTTTGGTTTTGGAACTTTGGAAACTTTCTGCACCTGCACACAGAATACATACTGTCATGTTACGGAAAAAAAAAAAGAGGCAATAATCGACAGTAGGGGAAAAAAAAGGAAAGGATAAATTCTCGGTGCTAAACTGACCTTCTTCTTAGGGCTATTCGTATTTTCTGCAGGCTTAGTAACCTCGTCCATGCTGAACTTTCTCTTGTGCTGCGGCTTCTCATCAAGTATGGCAAGTTGTTCACCTGCCTCTTCGCTGCTCATCTCCTCGTTCAAACAAGCACGATAACCAAATGAACCTTTGGGGTCAAAGATCATCTTCTCATGATTCTTGTCGATCGTCGGGGCCACATTGGACTCGTCCAAACAGTAAGTTTGGTAATCAAAGGGTTGAGCGAAAAAACAACCATCATAGTTCTCTTGAGGCCAGTAGCATGAGCTAGAATTGGCATCTTGAGAGCTACAGCCAGAATCAACAACACTATCAGGCCAAAACAAGGATGAGATTCCTAGGCTCAAGTCCTGATCTTGCTCACTCGAAAACGGGTAGGGACCAAGCAATTGAGCCATCAACTCAGACTCCTCCATCGACATTGTTGCATTGAAAGAGCATAAGCTCACCTCCGAGAACCCCTCCATTTGAGAGCTAGAGCTAGAGCTAGAGAAAGAAGAAAATTAATTGGATGCAAGCTTGATGATGCGTAACATGTCGCAGACGCTATTTATACTAACGTAGGACCAAAAGAATGTTGCATATGCATTGACTTCGCTCGACAGGATAAGCTAGCGAAAAATGTTAAACTACGCGATCATTAGAGGATCATAAGTCCACGGTGGGTCCAAGAGGAGGATACAACTCAGTTATGGGCAATGATAAAACTTAAAATATCGTTAACCAAGATCCCGATTAAGATGGAGATTACTTCTTTTTTTTTCACAAACGAAGAACCAATCAATCGAGGGTCCAAACAATGATTGAAATGGCTTCAATGCCTGCCTGAGAGTTTAAGTGTTGAGCTTGGCTGGCAACTGGGGGAAGAACGTGGGGGGGCTTTGGGGATTAAAGAAAATGGTAGAAGGGAGAGGACGGCAAGATCGTGGAGAGGGGTTCTCTTGACGTTCTTAGGTGGTCGTAAAAGGACGTCGAAAGAACAGCGTATCTGTGGTTTGCGATTCCTGTCGCCCCCTCTCTCGAGCAGAGACAGATATTTACTGAATTCTTCTTCGCCTTCTCGCGATCTCTTATCTACTCCATATATGGTTTCAATATCACTGGCAACAATGAGTATGTGTCGAGTTTCCTGACAGTCCTCAACGTATCCAAACTGTAGTAGTCGGACATTGTTATCCTACTCAAATATGACAGCTATGGAGACTAGTTGCAGCTGGTTAGAAAGGGTAGTATATATGATGTTCGTCTGCGATTTATTATAAATGACATTATATTTTGGACATAATTGTTGAATTCATTCACTAATTTGAACCTTAAATTGAGTCAATTCACTAGTTCAAATTAAATGAATTAAGTGAATTGAAATTGGCTTCAAAAGATGAGTACATAGCAAAGGAACAAAAAGGGAAGATAAAAAGATAGTCCCACATTGGATAGAGAATTGTAAAGATGTGGGTTTAAATATGGTAGCTTGCTCCTTTACTTTGCTTATGTAAGAAGAGGAAAACCTTGAGCACCACGGGTGGTGCCACGCACGCGCACGCGAGGGCGAATGGGCGCACTTTGCACTTTGCCCTTTGCACTTTGCACTTGGCACGTACGCAACCTCGCGAGGAGCCTTTGATTTTTGGTCCTATTGGATTTGGGTTGGAGCCTTTGATTTTTGTTCCTACTGGATTCGGGTTGCCTCTATTGGGTTCAGAATTGAATGGATTCGACCTGCATACGTTTTTTCTTTTCTGTTTCATTTCTTCTTCTGCAGACAGAAGTTCCAGAATTTCTGTCTACAGAAGACCTCTGTTCAATTCCATTCAATAAATCTCCAGTCTGGCATTACATAAACCAGAGAGAATCTTTATCAGATTCGCCAGAGCAGAGGGATTGCGGCTTCCTTCCCTCTGCAGATCGATCGTTGTATCCTGCGAGATCGACGTCCAAGAAATCCAGAAGCAAACAGTGGAGGACGAATCGATTTTAAGGAGATAGTGTCCAACACTAACCTCGATCTTCATCCGATTTACTTCCTGTCATCTTCCAGTAGTCTTCCAGTCTTCCTGCAAGTATCTGAAACAGGTTTTTCATAATCCAGTTTCTTCTTTATTGACTTTAGGTTAAGTAAACTAGATAAAAAAGGAAAAATTACATAGTTTTCTCTGTAAACAGTCTTCTTCTAATTTAAAACGGAAATATAGAGATTAAATAATCCATAATTCTTCTTCTCCAAATTTATTTCTGTTTTGAGTACATAATACAAAAACCTAATTACAGAATTCATTTCCTGCAAGATAACAGTAGTAATTCTGTGTAGTAAATCTATTAACTACAATTCTGCTCTCTTGTATTAATCTAAAACAATTCTGTATGCTTCAATCTGCAACCAGAGAATTAGTAACCTCCACATATATTCCAACAATCTTAAAATCGATTTTCGTACTTGTTTTAGATTAATTTTTAAGAATACAGTTTAAACATTTTTGTTTAGAACCTACATTCTTAAAACTGATTTTTTGAATTCTGTCAAAATACCATCAATTAGAGTATTGTTATCAATTAGAACTCTGTTATAATAGTATTTAATCTTTAAACTGATATTTCGTTTTAGATTAAAATACTGTTATCAATCACTAGTAATCTAGATTGCTTCTGGAAAATTTCTATTTGGTGATTTGGAGACTAGTAATCTTAATTGTTTCTGGAAAAAGAATAGTTAATTTCTGTTTTGTGATTTGGAGTGTTGAATTGTTTTTCAGTTTTATTAGAAAGTTAAAATTTATTACAAGATATTAAGATAGATAAATTTTAATATTTGTAGATGACCACTACATCTGATATGTCCACTGTGATAACTCCTGTCATAGTTATCCAACTATGCCTTCAAGCCAGTATGAGAAACCAGAAAAGTTCAGTGGTTCAGACTTTAAGAGATGACAACAGAAAATATTGTTCTATCTCACTACACTGAATCTGGCCAAGTACTTAAAGGAGACTGTGCCTACTCTTGTTGAAGATGATCAACAATCTGTGAAGGCGGTTGAAGCATGGAAACATGCGGACTTCTTGAGTAAGAACTATATCCTCAATGGTTTGGATAATATACTGTATAATGTATATAGTTCAGTTGCTACTACTAAGGAACTCTGGGAGTCCTTAGACAAGAAATATAATACAGAAGATGCCGGCTCTAAGAAATATGTAGTCGGTAAGTTTCTGGATTATAAAATGGTTGCTTCTAAAAATGTAATCAACCAAGTACAAGATCTTCAAGTGATCATTCATGAAATTCATGCTGAAGGTATGACTATTAGTGAATCTTTTCAAGTGGCTGCAATAATTGAAAAATTGCCACCATCTTGGAAAGAATTTAGATATTACCTAAAGCATAAACGAAAAGAAATGACACTTGAAGATCTAATTGTATGATTGAGAATTGAAGAAGATAACTGCCTTTCTGAAAAGAAAATTGGAAATCCATACAATATTTCTAAAGGTAATGTTATGGAAAATTCCAATAAGTCTAATGACAGGAAGAGAAAGCACAATGGTGAAGACTCTAAGAGTGGTAACTCGAAGAGATTCAATGGCAAGTGCTACAACTGTGACAAGCCTGGACATCGTGCAAAGGACTGTCGTGTGCGAAAGGCACCAGATTCTTCGAAGAAGAAGAAGAAGAAGCATCCTAATGCATGTTTGGCCGAAGAAGAAAATCTTTGTGCAAATGTAGATGTAAACTGTACATCTGTTGTCTCAGAGGTAAACCTAATTGGTGGCAATTCTAAGGAATGGTGGGTGGATACTGGGGCCACTCGCCACATCTGCGCCAACAAGTGGATGTTCTCCACATATGAACATGTGGAAGGAGAACTACTCTACATAGGTAACTCTGCAACCTCCAAGGTTGAAGGACGATGAAACATTGTACTAAAGATGACTTCAGGAAAAGAACTTACTCTTACTGATATACTTCATGTACCAGATGTCCGCAAGAACCTGGTTTCAGGGTCAGTCTTGAGTAAGAAAGGGTTTAGGCTTGTGTTTGAGTCTGATAAGTTTATACTCACAAAGAATGGTGTATATGTAGGTAAGGGGTATATGACCAATGGTCTGTTTAAAATAAATGTAATTATCATTGCCCCTAAGGTTATCAATAAAATTGATTCTTCTGTTTATATGACTGAGTCACCTTTTATTTGGCATGGTAGATTAGGACATGTTAATTATTATACTTTACAAAGATTAATAAATTTGAATATGTTGCCTAATTTCAATATAAACTTTGAAAATAAATGTGAAACATGTGTTGAATCAAAAATGACTAAGCTTCTATTTCACTCTATAGAACGTAGTACTGAACCTTTAGAATTAATTCATACAGATGTATGTGATTTAAAATCTATTCAAACTAGAGGTGGAAATAAGTACTTTATTACGTTTATAGATGATTGTACTAGATATTGTTATGTATATCTACTTAGAACAAAAGATGAGGCAATTGAAATGTTTATACAATACAAAAATGAAGTTGAGAATCAACTTAGCAAAAAGATAAAAAAGCTAAGAAGTGATAGAGGTGGTGAATATGAGTCACCATTTGCACAAATTTGTGCAGAACATGGTATTATACATCAAACAACTGCTCCTTACACTCCACAGCAAAATGGAAATGCTGAGCGTAAGAATAGAACTTTAAAAGAAATGATGAATGCCATGTTAATAAGTTCTGGTTTACCCCAGAACATGTGGGGGGAAGCTCTGCTTTCTGCCAATTATATTCTCAACAAAATACCCCAAAAGAAACTTGATAAAACACCTTATGAATTATGGACAGGTCGAGCACCTAGTTATAAATTCTTAAGAGTGTGGGGGTGTCTAGCTATGGTTGCAATTCCTACTCCGAAAAGGACTAAAATTGGACCTAAAACTATTGATTGTATATTCATTGAATATGCGCATAATAGCAGTGCTTATCGTTTCTTTGTCTTTAACTCTGATCATCCAGAGATATATAAGTACTCTATTATTGAATCTAGGAATGCTGTATTCTTTGAGAATGTATTTCCTAGTAAAGAACATGAATCAAGTTCTCCGAAAAGGACTTGTGATGAAATTCTAAGAGATACAGAATCTGATTCTGTAAATAAAACTAATGAGGATGAATGTAGACGAAGCAAAAGGGCCAGAGTTACTAAAACATTTGGTCCTAATTTTCTAACATATATATTAGAAAAAGAACCTCAAACTTATAAAGAGGCTATGTCTACTCCTGAAGCTTCTTTTTGGAAAGAAACTGTAAATAGTGAAATTGAATCAATTATTCAAAATCACACCTGGGAACTTGTGGATTTTCCTCCAGGAAGTAAACCATTAGGATATAAATGGATCTTTAAGAGAAAGATAAAACCTGATGGGTCTATAGATAAATACAAAGTTAGACTTGTAATAAAAGGCTATAGACAAAAGGAAGGTATTGACTATTTTGATACATATTCACCTGTAACAAGAATAACATCTATAAGATTAATAATTATTTTTGCTGCATTATATAATCTTGAGCTTCATCAAATGGATGTAAAAACAGCATTTTTAAATGGTGAATTAGATGAAAAAATCTACATGAAACAACCTGAAGGGTTTGTAGTTTCAGGTAAAGAAAAGAAGGTGTGTAGACTTGTTAAGTCTTTTTATGGACTTAAACAAGCACCTAAACAATGGCATGAGAAGTTTGACCAAGTTATGTTGTCAAATGGATTTCGCTATAATGAATGTGATAAATGTGTATATGTAAAAGGGGATATGCACAACTATGTCATTGTATGTTTATATGTGGATGACATGATTATCACCGGTAGCACGGTGGCCTAATTAAGGAAGTAAAAATCATGTTAATACGAAAATTTGATATGAAAGACTTAGGTATTGCAGATATTATTCTTGGTGTTAAAATCTCCAAGACATCTGATGGATATACCTTATCCCAGTCACATTATATCGAGAAGATACTCGAAAAATTTGATAAGGGAAATACTGATATAGCTAAGACACCTGTAGATATGAGTCTACATCTTACAAAGAATATATGTGCTAGTATATCACAGTTAGAATATTCTCAGATCATTGGCAGTCTTATGTATTTAATGAACTGCACAAGACCTGATATAGCATACTCAGTAAGCAAACTGAGTAGGTTTACAAGTAATCCAGGGGAAAACCACTGGAAAGCAATAGTTAGAGTACTCAAATATTTGAGGTATACTACTAACTATGGGTTGCACTATACTAGATATCCAGCAGTGATAGAAGGATACACTGATGGTAACTGGATTACCGATTCAAAAGACATTAAATCCACAAGTGGCTATATCTTTACTGTTGGAGGTGCAGCCATCTCTTGGAAATCTTCTAAACAAACATGTATAGCCAGATCCACTATGGAATCTGAGTTTATAGCTTTACATAAAGCTGGAGAAGAAGCATAATGGCTTCGAAACTTTTTAGAAGATATTCCAATGTGGCCTAAACCTGTTTCAGCAATATGCATCCATTGCGATAATCAATCAGCAATTGGAAGGGCACAAAATATATTATATAATGGAAAGTCACAACATATACGTCGTAGGCATGAAACTATAAGACAGCTGCTTATAAACGGAATAATATCTCTTGATTATATAAAATCAAAAGATAATATTGCATATCCATTAAAAAAAGGCTTGATTAGAGATCAAGTATATAAGTTGTCGAGGGGAATGGGATTACAGCCTACTAAAGAGTAACTCCATAATGACAACCCAACTTAGCTGACTGGAGATCTCAAGATCTAGGTTCAAAAGGACAACCGAATTGTGGGGGAACTCGAAAGAATCACTGAAGAAAATATTTCCCATCTCATTTCTATGGTAAAATAGTGATTACCTGCAATGTGTTAGGATAAACTAAACTTTTAATGATCCTTATATCTTAGAAATCTAAGTGGAGTATGGCATGATACTATTGATAAGAGATCACCTATGTGAGTGAGAAGGGGCCGCTTCTATGAGAATGAGAAATGCTAAGTTCTCTAAAATCACTCACAGAATTACCAGGTTGTCCAAGGCTAAAATGGACACAACATAGAATCTGATAAAGTTGAAAGAAGTCGTGTGAATATTATTGTCTTAGTTTACATCAAAAGCTGAACAGTTCAAAAACATCGTGTTCACTGGTTAGCAAGTAAACTCGATAATATTTTACTAGGGAAAGTTCAAAGCCAAAAGCCACCTCTCCCGATGCGGTAACTTTCTATTACACTCTCTGGTTATTTGCATTAAAGTCTAAGCCATTTCATTCATGTGGGGGATTGTTGAATTCATTCACTAATTTGAATCTTAAATTGAGCCAATTCACTAGTTCAAATTAAATGAATTAAGTGAATTGAAATTGGCTTCAAAAGATGAGTACATAGCAAAGGAACAAAAAGGGAAGATAAAAAGATAGTCCCACATTGGATAGAGAATTGTAAGGATGTGGGTTTAAATATGGTAACTTGCTCCTTTTCTTTGCTTATGTAAGAAGAGGAAAACCTTGAGCACCATGGGTGGTGCTAGGCACGCGCACGCGCACGCGCGTGTGGCGAGGGCGAATGGGCGTTTAGGGCGCATTGGGTTCTTTAGAGGCGCACGTACGCAACATCACGAGGAGCTGAGGAGCCTTTGATTTTTGGTCCTATTGGATTCGGGTTGCCTCTATTGGGTTCAGAATTGAATGGATTCGACCTGCACCCGCCCCGTTAGTCAAGAGTCGTTGAAGTCCAACGGTCGGCGGTCCAACAGTCACCGACCGCCGTCAACGGTTGCCGTTAAACGGTCACAACTGTTGAAACGGCTAACTGTTGCGACTGTTGAAAACCCAACCGTTGCGACTGTTGAAAATCTATAAATAGGGTCTGGGTTCAGAGTTTCATTCATACGTTTTTTCTTTTCTGTTTCATTTCTTCTTCTGCAGACAGAAGTTCCAGAATTTCTGTCTACAGAAGACCTCTGTTCAATTCCATTCAATAAGTCTCCAGTCCTGCATTACATAAACCAGAGAGAACCTTTATCAGACTCGCCAGAGCAGAGGGATTGCGGCTTCCTTCCCTCTGCAGATCGATCGTTGTATCCTGAGAGATCGACGTCCAAGAAATCCAGAAGCAAACAGTGGAGGACGAATCGATTTTAAGGAGATAGTGTCCAACACTAGTCTCGATCTTCATCCGATCTACTTCATGTCATCTTCTATTGGTCTTCCAGTCTTCCTACAAGTATCTGAAACATGTTTTTCATAATCCAGTTTCTTCTTTATTCACTTTAGGTTAAGTAAACTAGATAAAAAAGGAAAAATTACATAGTTTTCTCTGTAAACAGTCTTCTTCTAATTTAAAACGGAAATATAGAGATTAAATAATCCATAATTCTTTTTCTCCAAATTTATTTCTGTTTTGAGTACAGAATACAGAAACCTAATTACAGAATTCATTTCCTGCAAGATAACAGTAGTAATTCTGTGTAGTAAATCTATTAACTACAATTATACTCTCTTGTATTAATCTAAAACAATTCTGTATGCTTCAATCTGCAACCAGAGAATTAGTAACCTCCACATATATTCCAACAATTACATTCGAATGAGAAACTATATACATGCAGTTGAACTATAGCTTGAACTTTATGCTTGTTATACTATATTAATGGAATGCTGAGGGATTTAGCTGTTTTAAATTTTAAAAAAAAAAAAAAAATTCCAAGGCTAGAACCAGTTATCTGGCAATGTCAAGTTATCAAAATTCAGATTTGTACCATTAAATTTAGTATGTAAGAATATTCATTCATGACCTTATCTTCTTTATTTTACGTTGATTTTTTAAGAATATTCAAAATTTTACCTTTTTGTTTTACGTTGTTATTCGTACTTTTACGAGTTTAAACTTTATACTTGGTTTCGTTATACTATATTAATCGAATGCTAAGAGTTTTAACATTCCATTTAAGTAAAAAAAAAATATACCAGTTACCTTACAATGTCAAGTTACCAAAATTCAGACTTGTACCCTTAAAATTTAAATTTAGTATATATATTTATTTTTTTTCCCTTTTTTCCTAAAAAAAGAATATTTTCTACAGAGGATGAAAGGACGTTAAACTTGTTTTAGAATTTGGAGTTCAATGGTCACATCAATTGATTGACTTATGCGCTCTGAATGAGCTGGTGTTTAGCTTAGGGGCCGTTGACATTTAGTGCCAATAATGTGAGCTCAGAGAGGGTTTCATGCATGAGAGTAAAAAGTCAGAGAGCTTAATTAATTAATTGCCAGAAGTAGCTTTAGAAGATGGTTAAGGGCATCTTAAGCTTAAATCTAAGTAGGACCACTGGGATCACCTGAGATTTAAAGTTTAACTTGAATTTGAATCCCCACCAGACCAGATAGAACTGCAACATGGTGTGATCAAATTAAGAACACAAGATAATATAGTCAACTTCAATATCTCCATTACTTTTATTACTTTTAGATGATAAAGAACATGGGTTCAGTTCACGAGTGTGGTTAATACACATAAGAGAGTCAACAGGAAGGTAGCAACTCACCGTTGCATGAGTCATCACCCACTACAAGAGAGTTACTACCCGCATACACATATAATAAGAGAGCCAATAGGAAGGTAGCAACTCAGCATTGTATGACTTATCACCCACTACAAGAGAATTATCACCAGCATGCACACACAACAAGAGAGCCAATAGGAAGGTAGCAACTCAGCATGGTTACCCCCTACAAGAGAGAGACCACCCGTATGCACATATCATAAGAGAGCCAACATAGGAAGATAGCAACTCAGCATTGTATGAGTTACTACCCCCAACAAGAGATATCACCCGCATGCACAAATAATAAGAGAGCAAATAGTAAAGTGGCAACTCAGCATTGCATGAGTTACCACCCACTGCAAGAGAGAATTGTAACTTTTTAAATGTTAAGATACAAGAAACTCCCATCAACTTTCATATTCTTTTCCGAAAATCCAGATAAATTATTTTTATGATATCTAAACCCTCATTAACTTCATTCTTTTCCTAAAAACCCCATTTTTTTTTTTTTTTTTGTTATTTTTCCATTTATACCATACTGTTATTAAATTATCTTTCTAAATAAATAAAATAGAATTATCTAATAATATAAAGATTAATTGAATACCATTTCTTTCTCTCTAAAAGTTAATTGAACAAATAGGTTAAAAATTAATTAATAAAACTATTGTCATATAGAAGATTAATTTTCACTTTTTAACCTCACCTTTAATACCATTTGGAGACTTCGATTGAAATTAGGAATTTAGATAACATAAAAATAAATTATCGGGATCTTTAGAAAAATCGTAATATTTCATGTAGGTTTCTTGTACTTTAATCCTTTTTATATTACTCTTTCCGTGTTGTCCTTCCTATATTGTCTATTTATTGTATGTATATACATGCATATACATAAACTCAACCAAATTTGTTTATTTATTTATTTATGTTAAAGAAAAAGAAATGAAGAAGAATTGAGTTGTGTGCTTCTAGTTATTTTTTTAAAGAGTAATAAGATGGCCAGTCACATAAGTGCCAAAACAAATTATATACAAAAAATTTCCTATAAATTAAGAAGTGCATGGATTAAACAAATTAAATTTTAAAAACAAAAAGGACGAAGAAGATATGTAGCAAATTAATTGGGAATCGAAAATATAATCTCATTCACTGTTAAGCTTGTTTAATGAAATACGAAAGAATATAATCCCGGGATCGATATGCAAATATATATTACAGGTACATATAGTTGAGCTTGTTTAATGAAACACGAAAGAATATAATCCCGGAAACGACGTGCAAATATATATTACAAGTACATATAGTTATTACTTATATAATATTTATACTGAGAAGATGCCCGCGATTTCATTGCTCTGATTTCTGCGCGAATGAGTCCACACGTGGAAATTGTAGATAGGGTCCAAGCCTCAAAGTTTCTGATCGTGTGTGCGTGGGGAAAGCTAAGATATTTGATTATTTGGGCGCGCAAATCCCCAGAAACTCTCTGGCCTCGTCGCTACTAGGGATGATTATCTGTCCTGGTTTGGTTTTATCAATTTTTACAAAACGAACTGATTATGAATGGAGCCAAACCCCAACTGAACCCTCTTTGTTCGATTCGGTTCAGCTATTCGGTTTTAACATTAGAATAAAATTTAGGGGTTTTTAAATATCTGCCTCTTAAATCTTTAAAAATTAGAATTTAGTCTCTCAAACCTTCATATTTATAATTTAGTCCCCAAATCCTTTAAATTTTTGCCGCTAACTTACATAACTTTTCCTGAGCTGGCGGCTCATCTACAATAATCCCCCATATATATATATATATATATATATATATATATATATATATATATATATATATATATATATATATATATATATATATATATATGTGTGTGTGTGTGTGTACAGACACACATATATTTACACACACAGCGGCGCTTTTGTTTGCTAATGTGGAATAACATGGTTTAGCAATCCATGGTTACTGGTCAAATTTCCTATGACACAACCTCGTGTCAGATGGCACAGACAGGATATAACTTTGCATATATATATATATATATATTATATATATATATATATATATATATATATATATATATATATATATATATATATATACTTCTTATTAAATAACTCGTTGGTTCAGTTCAGTTCGGGTTCAAAGTCCGAAGCTGAAAACTTATTTTGGTTTGGTTCTATTATACTTATTTGGATCAGTTTTGATCGATTGTTTTGATTTTAACCGAACTATACTCACTCCTAGTAGCTGCCTCGCTTGCATTTATTTCCTTCATTTTTTTGGCTAGAAAGATAGCAGTCTTTGCTGAGATGCAGAAACCAGTTCCCCTCCTCAGAGGGGCTGTAATGAGGTTTATAATAATTTGATTTTGTGGCTCCTTCTAGTTGAGGAGTAAGTCAGTGTTTTTGGGTGGTTGAACTAATTAAAAAAGATCACATTTAAACAACACAGCTTGAGAGATGAATTATTGTTACACCATCCTCGCATACGGATGACAAAGATGTTTACCTATAAGCTTTGAGAGCTTCTGCATGCTGTCAAATCATTTTCTTAGTAATATGCATAGACTATAATATGTACATATATGCGATCAAGATGGATTTAAGTGGAACCACCACACAACGAAGGGAATTAAAATGAAGGCTCATGAGAAACACACACACACACACACAAAAAAAAAAGGAAAAAAAAAAAAAGGGGCATTGCTAGCTGTAGTATGCATCGACTGGATCTGATCGTGGAGGCGAGAACCACCCCTTGCTTCCCTTCTCGAATAATATCTTGGCAGTTGGAGTATTATTGTTGTTGTAATAATATCTTGGAGTATTATTGTTGAACGAGTGCAAATGATCGTTGTACTCTCTTTTGTACTAATAAAAATCCCTTCTAGATTGTCAAGATTCTAAAGTTTTGATAATAATGGAGAGTTATTATTTTATATTTTAATATATCTTCACAGAAAATTCGTATTATTCAACAGTATATTTATTTTTTTTAAACCATGGTTACTTTTATATTCTATCATATACGTATAATAACACTGATGCTACATTTAGCGGGCGCATCGCACGTTATTTGTAGTCATGTACAGCTATAGTCATGCATGATGATGCATGCTACTTTGATTTCTATATGAGAGTGGTCCTGATGACAGAAGGCCATATAGTTGGATGTTGGGAAAACAATTAATTCTCAATACAAATAACATGAGTGTGGAAGATAAACCACTGCAGTTTTTCTACTGAAGAGTCTACAGTTAGGACTTGGCACGGCAAAATGTGGACCAATATCATGTAATGCCTACCACTATGTATGTTTTTTTTTCTTTTTTTCTAAATTACTTAAACTGGGTCAAATAATCCTCCGAGTTCCATTTATAAGATATAACAGAACTATCGCCATGTACAATAGAGGGATCAGAAGATGCTTGGGTTGGAAAAATTACGTACCTCCAGTGAATTATTAATTAGGGTTTATACAAGACTTAAAACTCATGATTGAGTTACAACAATGATTCTCCATGCTCGCTTGCAACAGGGCTAGTAGTGCTGAAGCTTCCAACGTGCAGGTAGGTTTTTTTTTTTTTTTTTTCTTTTTTTCCTTGGCAATAGTATATCGTACTTCAATTATGATTTTGGATGTTGCTTGCTCCAGTGGGATGTTGAGATGGTAAACGCCAATAAATCAGATATTATCTCATATTTAGATATTATGAGTGATTAGAATTTCAGTTGTTAGTATTATATTTTATATTATTAGTTTGAGTTATTAAGAGATTTATTTTAACTAAACTGTAATTTGATTTTATCCTTATGAATGTCATTGTAACTATTTACGGCCTCAAACTGAATGAATGAAATACTCTCAAATTTCCAATCTAAATTTTCATCGTGAGTATATGTTGGGCTTGGATGGGTTAAGGTTGCGTCGACATAGCGGGTTGCAAGTTGGAGACCGGACTTACATCCGAGTGTACTACCTACTCTACGTACAAAATTCTTTATTTCAAACATATATAACATGATTTCTTACTTTAATCATTTTAGATGCTTTTTCAAATCCATTACCGAAATTAAGTGACAATCTAAAATTTGTATTCATTTTTCATGATATTTTGTATGGATCATACATATCATGGCCAATTCCTTAGAAAATTCTTCCGCATCTTTATTAATAAGGGAATTTGTAAACATTATTGCCCTATCCTACCAAGCAATGAGTAAAAAAAAATTATTTTCCATATGGATTAAACGAGTAAGATATACACATAGGAAAAGGATTAAATATAAAGAGAGAAGAAACTTGCATAAAGCAAGTAAATTTTTAACAAAATAAAAACTTAAAATTTTCCAAATAACATAGACATGAAAAATAAAATGAAGACAAGGTAGAGTGAATTCAATACTCCAAGTTTCTCATTTATTTTCGAAATACATATGTTGACAAGAAATTGATATTATACATTATTAATACTAATATATATATTTTAATATTAATCTAGTAAACGGCTATAGTCATAAAGGATTAAAAAAAAAAATCTCTTATAATACTCTATTAAATAAACAGTTAACATCTTTTATTCTTTTCCTTTCCTTTTTTTTTTTTTTTTTGTTGGGATTTTGGTAGGCAGGCTGGCAAGACCTTGGACGAAATGTGATGCCGTTGGTAGTTTTTAGCTGTTTTGATTTGAGTCAGAAGGTTAAGCTCTGCTTTAAGTTTATATAATCAGCTAATAATGATTAGAGCACTGTTTAGGGGCATAACTTAAGCTAATATGTTACTAAGTATTTTAGTTAACTTAAGATGGGTTGTAGTGAGTTGGTAGATCACCACGTGTCTCCTTATTTATTTGCCCTAAGACTTTTGAGGGATAGATAATTTTTTTTTTTTTTCTTCTTCCCAACTTCACGCAAGTTAGTTTTTTCTGTTTGTTTCTACAATAGTCTGTCATGTGTCCTCGGTTATAATATACTCTATATACTTTCTTTTTCTTTATTTTTTGCTAATCATACTACTATGTACTTGTGCACATTATTGTACATGGAAATGTTACTTCTACAAGCACTAATACTTTGCATTAATACATGGAAAGGATACATGAAAACATTTTGGCACGGCCCCATTATTTACTGATAAGGTTCCTTAACTCAAGGAAATGTTGGTATATAATGTATATATAAGTCTTCTAATATATTGTATATTCTAAATGTGGAGGTTACTAATTCTGTGGTTGCAGATTGAAGCATACAGAATTGTTTTAGATTAACACAAGATGACAGATTTGTAGTTACACTGAATTGCTACTGTTATCTTACAGGAAATTAATTCTGTAATTAGGTTTATATCTATATATTTCCAGTTTTGAAGTAGAAGAAGACTGTTTAAAGAAAAACCATCAAACTGTTCTTCTTTATTTAGTATACTATCCTAATCAGAAAAATAAGAAACTGGATTATGAAAAACCTGGTTCAGAAGCTTGCAGGAAGACTGGAAGAAGACAGGAAGTAGATTGGATGAAGATCGAGGCTAGTGTTAGACACTATCTCCTTAAAATCGATTCGTCCTCCACTGTTTGCTTCTGGATTTCTTGGACGTCGATCTCCCAGGATACAACGATCGATCTGCAGAGGGAAGGAAGCCGCAATCCCTCTGCTCTGGCGAATCTGATAAAGGTTCTCTCTGGTTTATGTTATGCAGGACTGGACTTATTGAAATGATGAACAGAGTTCTTCTGTAGACAGAAATTCTGGAACTTCTGTCTGCAGAAGAAGAAGCAGAAAAGAAAAAACGTGTAGTTTGAAACACTGACCCAGACCCTATTTATAGGTTTTCAACAGTCGCAACGGTTGAGATTTCAATAGTCGCAACAGTTGGCCGTTTCAACAGTTGTGACCGTTTAACGGCAACCGTTGACTGTTGGACCGCCGACCGTTGGACTTCAACGACTCTGGACTGGTGGGGCAGGTGCAGGGCTCCTCGCGACGTTGCGCACGTGCGAAGTGGGCCTCTAAAGCGCCCTAAACGCCCATTCGCCCTCGCACACGCGCGTGCGCGTGCGCGTGCGCTTGCGGGTGCGGGCAGTGCGTAGCACCACCCGTGGTGCTCAAGATTTTCCTCTTCTTACATAAGCAAAGTAAAGGAGCAAGCTATCATATTTAAACCCACATCCTTACATTCCCCTATCCCATGTAGGACTATCTTTTCATCTTCCCTTTTTGTTCATTTGTTATGTACTCAACTTTTGAAGCCAATTTCAATTCACTTAATTCATTTAATTTGAACTAGTGAATTGGCTCAATGAATTCAACAATCCCCCACATGAATGAAATGGCTTAGACTCTAATGCAAATAACCAGAGAGTGTAATAGAAAGTTACCGCATCGAGAGGGGTGGCTTTTGGCTTTGAACCTTCCCTAGTGAAATATTATCGAGTTTACTTGCTAACCAGTGAACACGATGTTTTTGAACTGTTCAGCTTTTGATGTAAACTAAGACAATAATATTCACACGATTTCTTTCAATTTTATCAGATTCTATGTTGTGTCCATTTTGGCCTTGGACAACCTGGTAATTCTGTGAGTGCTCTTAGAGAACTTAGCCTTTCTCATTCTCATAAAAGCGGCCCCTTCTCACTCACATAGGTGATCTCTTATCAAGAGTATCCTGCCATACTCCACTTAGATTTCTAAGATATAAGGATCATTAAAAGCTTGGCTTATCCTAAACATTGCAGGTAATCACTATTTTACCATAGAAATGAGATAGGAAATATTTTCCTCAGTGATTCTTTCGAGTTCCCCCACAATTCGGTTGTCCCTTTGAACCTAGATCTTGGGATCTCCAGTCAGCTAGGTTGGGTTGCCATTATGGAGTTACTCTTTAGTAGGCTGTAATCCCATTCCCCTCGACAACTTATATACTTGATCTCTAGTCAAGCCTTTTGTTAATGGATCTGCAATATTATCTTTTGATTTTATATAATCAAGAGATATTATTCCGTTTGTAAGCAGCTGTCTTACAGTTTCATGCCTACGACGTATATGTCGTAACTTTCCATTATATAATACATTTTGTGCCCTTCCAATTGTTGATTGATTATCGCAATGGATGCATATTGCTGACACAGGTTTAGGCCACATTGGAATATCTTCTAAAAAGTTCCGAAGCCATTCTGCTTCTTCTCCAGCTTTATCTAAAGCTATAAACTCAGATTCCATAGTGGATCTGGCTATACATGTTTGTTTAGAAGATTTCCAAGAGATGGCTGCTCCTCCAATAGTAAAGATATATCCACTTGTGGATTTGATATCTTTTGAATCGGTAATCCAGTTAGCATCAGTGTATCCTTCAATCACTGCTGGATATCTTGTATAGTGCAACCCATAGTTAGTAGTGTACCTCAAATATTTGAGTACTCTAACTATTGCTTTCCAGTGGTTCTCCCCTGGATTACTCGTAAACCTACTCAGTTTGCTTACTGAGTATGCTATATCAGGTCTTGTGCAGTTCATTAAATACGTAAAACTGCCAATGATCTGAGAATATTCTAACTATGATATACTAGCACCTATATTCTTTGTAAGATGTAGACTCATATCTACAAGTGTCTTAGCTATATCAGTATTTTCCTTGTCAAATTTTCCGAGTATCTTCTCGATATAATGTGACTGGGATAAGGTATATCCATCAGATATCTTGGTGATTTTAATACCAAGAATAATATCTGCAATACCTAAGTCTTTCATATCAAATTTCCGTGTTAACATGATTTTTACTTCTTTAATTAGAGTCACTGTGCTACCGGTGATAATCATGTCATCCACATATAAACATACAATGACATAGTTGTGCATATCCCCTTTTACATATACACATTTATCGCATTCATTATAGCGAAATCCATTTGACAACATAACTTGGTCAAACTTCTCATGCCATTGTTTAGGTGCTTGTTTAAGTCCATAAAGAAACTTAACAAGTCTACACACCTTCTTTTCTTTACCTGGAACTACAAACCCTTCAGGTTGTTCCATGTAGATTTCTTCATCTAATTCACCATTTAAAAATGCTGTTTTTACATTCATTTGATGAAGCTCAAGATTATATAATGCAGCAAAAGCAATTATTAATCTTATGGATGTTATTCTTGTTACAGGTGAATATGTATCAAAATAGTCAATACCTTCCTTTTGTCTATAGCATTTTATTACAAGTCTAGCTTTGTATTTATCTATAGACCCATCAGGTTTTATCTTTCTTTTAAAGATCCATTTATATCCTAATGGTTTACTTCCTGGAGGAAGATCCACAAGTTCCCAGGTGTGATTTTGAATAATTGATTCAATTTCACTATTTACAGTTTCTTTCCAAAAAGGAGCTTCAGGAGTAGACATAGCCTCTTTATAAGTTTGAGGTTCTTTTTCTAATATATATGTTAGAAAATCCGGACCAAATATTTTAGTAACTCTGGCCCTTTTGCTTCGTCTACATTCATCCTCATTAGTTTTATTTACAGAATCAGATTCTGTATCTCTTAGAATTTCATCACAAGTCCTTTTCAGAGAACTTGATTCATGTTCTTTCCGAGGAAATACATTCTCAAATAATACAGCATTCCTAGATTCAATAATAGAGTACTTATATATCTCTGGATGATCAGAGTTAAAGACAAAGAAATGATAAGCACTACTATTATGCGCATATCCAATGAATATACAATCAATAGTTTTAGGTCCAATTTTAGTCCTTTTCGGAGTAGGAATTGCAACCTTAGCTAGACACCCCCACACTCTTAAGAATTTATAACTAGGTGCTCGACCTGTCCATAATTCATAAGGTGTTTTCTCAAGTTTCTTTTGGGGTATTTTGTTGAGAATATAATTGGCAGAAAGCAGAGCTTCCCCCCACATGTTCTGGGGTAAACCAGAACTTATTAACATGGCATTCATCATTTCTTTTAAAGTTCTGTTCTTACGCTCAGCAATTCCATTTTGCTGTGGAGTGTAAGGAGCAGTTGTTTGATATATAATACCATGTTCTGCACAAATTTGTGAAAATGGTGACTCATATTCACCACCTCTATCACTTCTTAATATTTTTATCTTTTTGCTAAGTTGATTCTCAACTTCATTTTTGTATTGTATAAACATTTCAATTGCCTCATCTTTTGTTCTAAGTAGATATACATAACAATATCTAGTACAATCATCTATAAACGTAATAAAGTACTTCTTTCCACCTCTAGTTTGAATAGATTTTAAATCACATACATCTGTATGAATTAATTCTAAAGGTTCAGTACTACGTTCTATAGAGTGAAATGGAAGCTTAGTCATTTTTGATTCAACACATATTTCACATTTATTTTCAAAGTTTATATTGAAATTAGGCAATATATTCAAATTTATTAATCTTTGTAAAGTATAATAATTAACATGTCCTAATTTACCATGCCAAATAAAAGGTGACTCAGTCATATAAACAGAAGAATCAATTTTATTGATAATCTTAGGGGCAATGGTCATTACATTTATTTTAAACAGACCATTGGTCATGTACCCCTTACCTACATATACACCATTCTTTGTGAGTATAAACTTATCAGACTCAAACACAAGCCTAAAGCCTTTCTTACTCAAGACTGAACCAGAGACCAGATTCTTGCGGACATCTGGTACATGAAGTACATCAGTAAGAGTAAGTTCTTTCCCCGAAGTCATCTTCAGTACAATTGTAGACACTAAAAATAATTTAATTTAAAAAAAAAAAAAAAAAAAAAAAATCTAAGTGGGCACACCCGCGGGTGCACCCGCGGGATGCAACCCGCGGGTGCACCCGCGGGTTGCAACCCGCGGGGGCACCCGCGGGAAGCATCCCGCGGGAGCACCCGCGGGATGCAACCCGCGGGTGCACCCGCGGGTTGCAACCCGCGGGGGCACCCGCGGGAAGCAACCCGCGGGAGCACCCGCGGGTTGCAACCCGCGGGAACCCCCGCGGGAAGCAACCCGCGGGAGTTCTCCCGCGGGTTGCAACCCGCGGGAGCCCCCGCGGGTTGCCACCCGCGGGAGGTCTCCCGCGGGTTGCAACCCGCGGGAGCCCCCGCGGGTTGCCACCCGCGGGAGGATTCCCGCGGGTGGCAACCCGCGGGGCGATCCCGCGGGTTGCCACCCCCGGGTTGTTTTTCGTTGTCTTCCCGTTGTTTTATTTCCTATTTTATTTTCCTGATAATCCGTGATCCGCTTTTTCAGGAGAGAATTGAGCCGGATTTCGAGCTTCTTCGGTTTATAAAATACAGGAATTTAACGAGAGAGAGGACTTTGGATTTTTGGGGATTCTTGGACTTTGGGAAGATTTCGGGCGAGCTCGTGAAATCAAAGAAAAGAGCAGAGCCATCTTCTCCTGGTCGGACGGTCAACGGAGGCAGCAACGAGACTCCACCGCCACCCGAACCCACATAAAAAAGGGAATAAACTAATATTCCCGTTCTTGTAATTCTTCGGAATTTTTGTAATCTCAAATCTTCGTTGTAATCAAATAATTTTTGCAATGGAATCAAAGATGCAATTTTCGGGCGTACAAGAACTGGCGACCACAGTGGGAGCTCCTCTGTTTACCACAGAGAATTTGGTGGCGCAGTCCGACCGGGTGCCGATTGGCTCAATGGTTGAGATGCTGGTCATAGAAGTTGACCAGCAAAAATATGAGGAATTTCTTTCCTCCTCTGATTCGGAGCCTAGGCGTCATCGCCGGGTGACGATGAAAAAAGGTGAGGCGTCATCGCCCACTGGAAATCAAAAGGCGTCATCGCCTATGAAAATTTACGAGGCGTCATCGCCCGTTGAAATTTACGAGGCGTTATCGCCCGTCCCAAAGTCAAGCCAAAAGTCAAACCAGTCCCTAACCCGCTCTCAGAAGAGAAACCTGAGGCGTAAGGCACAGCGGGCCCGCCTCAACAGTGCCTCTGGAAAATTGCGCTCGGAAAATCCAGATCAGGAAACATCGGAAAGAAAAAATTCCAAAAATAAAAATTCCAAAAATAAAAATCCGCAGGCAGAAGTGCGGGTTGCACCGCACGGGGGCAACCCCGAGGTTGCAACCGCGGGTGGAAACCCGCGGTTCCAACCGCGGGTTGCACCCCGCGGGGACAACCCCGCGGTTGCAACCGCGGGTGGAAACCCGCGGTTCCAACCGCGGGTTGCAACCGCGGGTGGAAACCCGCGGTTCCAACCGCGGGTTGCACCCCGCGGGTGCAACCCCGCGGTTGCAACCACGGGTGCAAACCCGCGGTTCCAACCGCGGGTTGCACACCGCAAGTTGCAACCCGTGGGTTGCACTCCGCAGGAAAAATCAAGGGTTGGTTCTGGTGTCTATTCGGGCACACGCGCAGTGAGCACACAGTGCACATCTAACTTTTTGGTTACTCTCTCAGATGTACCATCCCGTTCCTCTACAAATAAATATAAGGATGTGCTCATGAACTCACCTGAGGATAGATCTTCAAATTTCTCTTCGGATGAACATATTCATGATAGAATCCTCCAGATCCCGAAGAACAAGTCAGATGCGTGCGAGGCCCGCACAACTGCGCAGGCCAGCACACACTCCAGAAGAATCCGCAGAAGGGTTGGAGAACAATCTAATGCCGGAAAAGAGCTCAGCCCTGAAATATTACAAACTCTCCAGTATTATGAACCAAATTTGAGACGCAAAATACGTCAAGATGCAAATAGAGAGGAGAAGATATCTCAAGACTTGAGAGAATACCTCAATTGGAAGAAGAACTCTGCACAAAATACTCCTCAATGCCAATGCGAACAGTTAATCTCAGCTGTTCTATCAAACTGCGAGTGCCATCCGAGACAATCCGTTTTTGAGCGGATCACCGAACCTAAAAGAATACGGACGGTGAAAAAGGCATACTCTGGAACCGATCTACCTGCTGCCTCATCAAATATGGTTAATAAAGGCAAAAAGGTGGTCGGAAACAACCTTTCGGATAAAGAAATTACTCCAGGATCAAAAGGAGTTTCTAGCGAACCAGAGGGCGCGCTTCTAGAAGAAGTCTCTGAAAGGCTTGAGAGACAAGAAAAACGTCTCGAACAGCACGAGGAGACCATAGAAGAAATGAAACAACTTTTGATTGAGTTGCTGGCTCAAACTAGAAAGAACCAATCATCGCCGTCCATTTCTAGTCGGCAGAAAGGAAAACGGCCTGTCCAAATAAATGAAGACAGCGAAGACGAAGATGAAGAAGTGCCTCCTCATTCAAGAGAGGAAGAGGAAGTGAAAGTTATCCTCAATCCTCACGCAGAGAAAATAGAGAAGATGGAGAACCAATTACAAGCTCTTCTTCATCGCAAAAAGCTACAAGAGGTGGGGGTAGTCCGTCCATATCCCATAGAATGGGAGACCGTACCCTATCCTGCAAAATATAAACCGTTGAATCTTCAATCATTCGACGGTAAAAGTTCGCCGCAGCAACACATCTTCTATTTCCTCTCACAGACAGGACATCTCATGGGGAATGATCCAACTATGACTAGGATATTTGCGAGCACCTTACGGGGGCCCGCATTTACCTGGTTTATGCAACTTCCCCAGGGAACAATTAAATCTTGGGCTGATGTAGAACGTGAGTTCCTAGCCCGATTCTTTGAAGATGATACAGAAGTCTCCATATTATCTTTGCTAGCAGCGAAGCAAGAAGAAGGCGAAACGGTCAAAACTTATGTCGAGCGGATCCGAGAACTTTTCGTTCGATGCCCACATGGCATGACGCAGGATACGCTTGTGGAAACCTGCAGACATAACTTGTTGACCGATATTTTAGACAAGATGGGTTCGGTCGAATCCAAGTCATGGAAGGATCTGCTTAAGCAGGGCGAACAGGCCGAAGAAATACTTCGACGTCTCGAAATGCAACAGTCTGCAACCGGAGACGGTGCAAACGAATCTTCATTCCATTTTTCCCGTTCAAAAGGGAAAGACATAACGGCAATGGCGGTAGAAAGTACACTGAAGCAGAAACTATGGCCAACTACAAGCAACACAGCAAAGTCGCCCAGACTTCAAAAGCAGTATTCGTTCAAGGATGAACATACTGCTACTATGTTCAATCTGCTCACCAAACGCAAGATGCTTAAATTGCCGGAGAGCAAGAGACCTGAAGAAGTAGGGAAAACTAACGATCCGAACTACTGCCTGTACCATCGGATTGTAGGTCACCCCACAAAAAATTATTTTATCTTAAAAGATAAAATTCAAGCGTTGATTGACGCTGGAGCAGTTCAGCTCAAAGCTGAACAAAAAAGGAGTTAGAGCTAACTCCGACACATTTAATGCGTGAGGTCTAAAGGTACCACTTGGGCTCACAACAATTCCCAAAAAATGGGCTCAGGGCGGTTAATTTAAACCCCCAATTAAAAAAAAAATATATATAAAAAAAAAAAAAAAAAAAAAAAAAAAACACCCAACGCCGACAAGGCTACGGGAAGAGAATAAATTTCTCGCCAACCCCACCATGCTGGGGGTAAAAAGCATGAACCGCCCAACGCCGACAAGGCTACGGGAAGAGAATAAATTTCTCGCCAACCCCACCATACTGGGGGTAAGAAGTATGAATTACCCAACGCCGACAAGGCTACGGGGAGAGAATAAATCTCTCGTCAACCCCATCATACTGGGGGTAAAAGTATGAACTGCCCAACGCCGCTAAGGCTACGGGAAGAGAATAAATTTCTCGTCAACCCCACCATACTGGGGGTAAAAAGTATGAATTACCCAACGCCGATAAGGCTACGGGGAGAGAATAAATTTCTCGCCAACCCCATCATACTGGGGGTAATAAGTACGAACCACCCAACGCCGATAACGCTACGGGGAGAGAATAAATTTCTCGCCAACCCCATCATACTGGGGGTAATAAGTACGAACCACCCAACGCCGATAACGCTACGGGAAGAGAATAAATTTCTCGCAAACCCCATCATACTGGGGGTAATAAGTACGAACCACCCAATGCCGATAAGGCTACGGGGAGAGAATAAATTTCTCGTCAACCCCACCATACTGGGGGTAAAAGTATGAATTGCCCAATGCCGCTAAGGCAAAGGGAAGAGGAAAAGTTTGGTATTTAAACCCAAACGAAACCCTCGACAACTCACTATGCTGAGGATAATAGCATGGCTAGCCCAACTCAAACGGTAGTTGGTAAAGGCAAAATCAAACCCGTTGATAGCTGGGGGTTTGCTAAAAATCCCACGACAAATCTGTCACAACAGTATTCTTACCCGAATATAAGAATACATCACTGCCCTAAGCTGCTAAGGCAAAGGGAAGAGGAAAAGTTTGGTATTTAAACCCAAACGAAATCCTTGACAACTCACCATGCTGAGGGGAATAGCATGGCTAGCCCAACTCAAACGGTAGTTGGTAAAGGCAAATCAAACCCGTTGATAGCTGGGGGTTTGCTAAAAATCCTAATCAGATAAATCTCCTGTCACGTTAAGATTTCACCTCTGACAGCAAAACTTTTCTTGTCATTTTGCTCCGACAGAGCAAGCGACACTCCAAAATATTAGTCAAGTTAAAATCATACCTCTGACATCATAATTCAAAATCAAAAGAGATAAAATCCTAATTAAATCGGTCCCCTGTCACGTTAAGATTTCACCTCTGACAGAAAAGAAAATTCATACTTCATCAAGTCCAACATTACAACCTCTGATGAACGTGCTTTAGATATCGTTAAGTTGAAAATCACCTCTGACGAAAATTATCTCCCTATCAAGTTAACAGTTACCTCTGATAGTCCGATTCCAAAACTAAATACGTTAACCGTCACCTCTGTTTAGTCAGCTTGTCCCTATCACGACCAGATCCTCTGAATAGGTTAAGCTCCAAGACACGTTTAATGTCACCTCTGTCTTTTCCTGATTCGTCATACTAGATGTCACTGAACGGTTAGGATTAAAATAAGCACGTTAATATTATACCTCTGCTTGACCTAAAATAAGCACGTTAACATTATACCTCTGCTTGTCCTCTAATGAGTACGTTAAAATCATACATCTGCTTGTTATGGAATAAATAAATATATTAACAGTTATCTCTATCGACCAAATCTTTTAAAAGATCCATAACCAAAATTAAAAAAATCCAAAGTATTTCGAAATTCAGTACGGTTCAATACAGAACTTCAAAAACTTTGGAGGGGGTTATGTAGACACTAAAAATAATTTAATTTAAAAAAAAAAAAAAAAAAATTCTAAGTGGGCACACCCGCGGGTGCACCCGCGGGATGCAACCCGCGGGTGCACCCGCGGGTTGCAACCCGCGGGGGCACCCGCGGGAAGCATCCCGCGGGAGCACCCGCGGGATGCAACCCGCGGGTGCACCCGCGGGTTGCAACCCGCGGGGGCACCCGCGGGAAGCAACCCGCGGGAGCACCCGCGGGTTGCAACCCGCGGGAACCCCCGCGGGAAGCAACCCGCGGGAGTTCTCCCGCGGGTTGCAACCCGCGGGAGCCCCCGCGGGTTGCCACCCGCGGGAGGTCTCCCGCGGGTTGCAACCCGCGGGAGCCCCCGCGGGTTGCCACCCGCGGGGCGATCCCGCGGGTTGCCACCCCCGGGTTGTTTTTCGTTGTCTTCCCGTTGTTTTATTTCCTATTTTATTTTCCTGATAATCCGTGATCCGCTTTTTCAGGAGAGAATTGAGCCGGATTTCGAGCTTCTTCGGTTTATAAAATACAGGAATTTAACGAGAGAGAGGACTTTGGATTTTTGGGGATTCTTGGACTTTGGGAAGATTTCGGGCGAGCTCGTGAAATCAAAGAAAAGAGCAGAGCCATCTTCTCCTGGTCGGACGGTCAACGGAGGCAGCAACGAGACTCCACCGCCACCCGAACCCACATAAAAAAGGGAATAAACTAATATTCCCGTTCTTGTAATTCTTCGGAATTTTTGTAATCTCAAATCTTCGTTGTAATCAAATAATTTTTGCAATGGAATCAAAGATGCAATTTTCGGGCGTACAACAATATTGCCTCGTCCTTTAACCTTGAAGGTTGCAGAGTTACCCATGTAGAGTAGTTCTCCTTCCACAGAATCATATGTGGCGAACATCCACTTGTTGGCGCAAATGTGGCGAGTGGCTCCAGTGTCCACCCACCATTCTTTAGAGTTGCCACCAACTAGGTTAATCTCTGAGACAACAGATGTACAATTTACATCTACATTTGCACGAAGATTTTCTTCTTCGGCCAAATATGCATTAGGATGCTTCTTCTTCTTCTTCGAAGAATCTGGAACCTTTCGCACACGGCAGTCCTTTGCACGATGTCCAAGCTTGTCACAGTTGTAGCACTTGCCATTGAATCTCTTCGAGTTACCACTCTTAGAGTCTTCACCATTGTGCTTTCTCTTCCTCTCATTAGACTTATTGGAATTTTCCATAACATTAGCTTTAGAAACATTGTATGGTTTTCCAATTTTCTTTTCAGAAAGGCGGTTATCTTCTTCAATCCTCAATCGTACAATTAGATCTTCAAGTGTCATTTCTTTTCGTTTATGCTTTAGGTAATATCTAAATTCTTTCCAAGATGGTGGCAATTTTTCAATTATTGCAGCCACTTGAAAAGATTCACTAATAGTCATACCTTCAACATGAATTTCATGAATGATTACTTGAAGATCTTGTACTTGGTTGATTACATTTTTAGAATCAACCATTTTATAATCCAGAAACTTACCGACTACATATTTCTTAGAGCCGGCATCTTCTGTATTATATTTCTTGTCTAAGGACTCCCAGAGTTCCTTAGCAGTAACAACTGAACTATATACATTATACAGTATATTGTCCAAACCATTGAGGATATAGTTCTTACTCAAGAAGTCCGCATGTTTTCATGCTTCTACCGCCTTTACAGATTGTTGATCATCTTCAACAAGAGTAGGCACAGTCTCCTTCAAGTACTTGGCCAGATTCATTGTAGTGAGATAGAACAACATTTTCTGTTGCCATCTCTTAAAATCTGAGCCACTGAACTTCTCTGGTTTCTCGTACTGGCTTGAAGGCACAGTTGGAGTAACCATGACAGGAGTTATCATAGTGGACATATCAGATATAGTAGCCATCTACAAATATTAAAATTTATCTATCTTAATGTCTTGTAATAAATTTTAACTTTCTAATAAAACTGAAAAACAATTCAACACTCCAAATCACAAAACAGAAATTAACTATTCTTTTTCCAGAAGCAATTAAGATTACTAGTCTCCAAATCACCAAATAGAAATTTTTTCAGAAGCAATCTAGATTACTAGTGATTGATGACAGTATTTTAATCTAAAACGAAATATCAGTTTAAAGATTAAATACTATTATAACAGAGTTCTAATTGATAACAATACTCTAATTGATGGTATTTTGACAAAATTCAAAAAATCAGTTTTAACAATGTCGGTTCTAAACAAAAATGTTTAAACTGTATTCTTAAAAATTAATCTAAAACAAGTACGAAATTCGATTTTAAGAATGTAGGTTCAAACTAAAAATGTTTAAACTGTATTCTTAAAAAGTTAATCTAAAACATGCAATAATCGATTTTAAGATTGTTGGTATATAATGTATATATAAGTCTTCTAATATATTGTATATTCTAAATGTAGAGGTTACTAATTCTGTGGTTGCAGATTGAAGCATACAGAATTGTTTTAGATTAACACAAGATGACAGATTTGTAGTTACACTGAATTGCTACTGTTATCTTACAGGAAATTAATTATGTAATTAGGTTTATGTCTATATATTTCCAGTTTTGAAGTAGAAGAAGACTGTTTAAAGAAAAACCATCAAATTGTTCTTCTTTATTTAGTATACTATCCTAATCAGAAAAATAAGAAACTGGATTATGAAAAACCTGGTTCAGAAGCTTGCAGGAAGACTGGAAGAAGATAGGAAGTAGATTGGATGAAAATCGAGGCTAGTGTTAGACACTATCTCCTTAAAATCGATTCGTCTTCCACTGTTTGCTTCTGGATTTCTTGGACATCGATCTCCCAGGATACAACGATCGATCTGCAGAGGGAAGGAAGCCGCAATCCCTCTGCTCTGGCGAATCTGATAAAGATTCTCTCTGGTTTATGTTATGCAGGACTGGACTTATTGAACTGATGAACAGAGTTCTTCTGTAGATAGAAATTCTGGAACTTCTGCCTGCAGAAGAAGAAGCAGAAAAGAAAAAACGTGTAGTTTGAAACACTGACCCAGACCCTATTTATAGGTTTTCAACAGTCGCAACGGTTGAGATTTCAATAGTCGCAACAGTTGGCCGTTTCAACAGTTGTGACCGTTTAACGGCAACCGTTGACGGCGGTCGGTGACTGTTGGACCGCCGACCGTTGGACTTCAAAGACTCTGGACTGGTGGGGCGGGTGCAGGTCGAATTCATTCAGTTCTGAACCTAATAGAGGCAACCCGAATCCAATAGCACCAAAAATCAAAGACTCCTCAGCTCCTCGCACGTACGCAGCTCCTCGCGACGTTGCGTACGTGCGAAGTGCAAAGTGCGCCTCTAAAGCGCCCAATGCGCCCTAAACGCCCATTCGCCCTCGCACACGCGCGTGCGCGTGTGGGTGCGGGCTGTGCGTAGCACCACCCGTGGTGCTCAAGGTTTTCCTCTTCTTACATAAGCAAAGTAAAGGAGCAAGCTATCATATTTAAACCCACATCCTTACATTCCCCTATCCCATGTGGGACTATCTTTTTATCTTCCTTTTTTGTTCCTTTGCTATATACTCAACTTTTGAAACCAATTTCAATTCACTTAATTCATTTAATTTGAACTAGTGAATTGGCTTAATGAATTCAACAGGAAATTCTATTGAGCACACCACTTTGCTCATTGCGTCCACCTCTCCTCTCCTCTTGAAGTTATAAAAAAAAAAAATTGCAAATTTGTAGTTTCTTCTTATGCCCATATCTTTTATCCAGTTGGGATTAATTTTCGAGCAATGTTAAACTTGCTCGGGACTAATTTTTGAATGATGTGAAAACTGTTCGGAGACTGATCCCCGACTGAAAAAGGGTGGGCTCACTGAGCAAAGTGGCGTGCTCAAATACAATTTCCCTTGATTCAAAACTTAAATCCATATTAAAGCGGGACAGAATCCCCCTTAATCAAGGGACTTAAAATTATGTAATACATAGCTAGCTGAGACATGTGTTCTTATCCATTTTGACTTGATCACATGTTTCCTGTATAAACAAGAAGATGCTTTAGTTGAAAGCAAACAAGTCAACACTAAATTAAACACTTGACCAGTATTTATGTAGACTGTAGAGTATAAGTGCATCATGGCAGGAAGTATTTGTATAGTAGCATAAAGGGTCATATTTGGAAAAACTGCGGAAGTGCGAAGTACTTGATAGATAACAAATCAAATAATCAATTAACTATGTAGTTAAGGCATACTAATAAATCTCAAACAATTAATTCAGATAGATACAAAGATTTAATGTGAAAAATCCAAATGAAGTAAATCATGAAAAACTACAATATGGATTTTGGCTTTTATAACCACTTGTTTACAGCTGTAAGACAACCACAGTTACTCGCAATGAAAGTATCTCTCTTCTCAACCTTTAATCACTCATGTGATCTACCCCTATTCATAATACAATCAATTCAATAATCAAATTGTAATTCTAAACATCCAGATGTTACAGTAATACTGAGATTATGAATTCTAACAACAGAGATATTAATATTGACATTGATCTTTAATAAGAAATGCCACCAACTTTTTAAGCTTCAATCTCTTGTCTTGTTTAATTCCATCAAGAACCTCTCTAAAAACTTTCAATTGGGGGAACATATATAGAGTTTTCTCCTTTTCAAATAAATTTCAACTCTCTCTTAAAGTCCTATCCATCAATATCTAATGGTTCAAATAACAATTTAAAGTCAATCTAAATAAATGTCTTTAAATTCAATTTCAAAACAATTCAAAACCTTTCAAATGCATGTCATTTAAATTCAATTCGAAAACATAGTTAATAGAAACCAATAGTAAGAGTAGATAACTTAGAATATTATTTTAAAAGTTCAAAATCCAAAAATATTTTCGGCCAACCCGTAACTTGTTGGATTTGTTTTTTTATTCCGTAACATTTCAGTAAAATGTCTATAACATTTGATCCGAAAATCCAATTAAGATAATTCAAATGTCATTGGAAAAAGAATTCAAAGATTTTTACAAATTCTCCTTGCAGTAATGTTTCTAGTTATGTTTGTATTAAGGTAAAATGTGGGCTTGAACTTGATGTTGCTTTATAGGCTTTATTCATTTTTCTTACCATTTCCTCCCAATTTTAATCGATCATAACTTTCATCTCAAAGTCCCGATTTTGCTTACCTTGGTATTATTTCGAAAGTGGTTCCAAACTCTATAACTTTGCAATAGGTTTTATCTAGTAATTCAAGTTATAACTCTCTCAAATATAGTCTTGAAATTGTGTCAATTTAGCATATCGATATCGACTGTGTCGGACTTCATCAAACTAGAGTTTGCTCAATTGTTTGGCCTTTTTCTTCCCGATTTTTGACATGATTTGACACATAAACTAAAGTAAAATTCAAAATCCTAACAATATTTATAGTTAACAACACATAATACCATTATGCCCAACTCTAATCGCCAACCTCTCTTCTCGCTTCTTTCTCACCTCCCGATACTCCGAAACCCTAGGCTTAATCTTTGACCGCATGCAACTTTCTCAATTTCTATGCTCAATTAATATTAACTATTTTGATCTTTTAAATTTTGGTATTATCCATATATATATAGAGAACGGGAAATTCACTGGCGGTGAAGGGATTTCTTTCACCATCGCTTATATGGACCAATGAAAAGAGTATACGTGGCGCCAATCAAGGTAACAAATAAAATAATTCTCTTAATCGTCCTTTAAGTAGCGCCACGTGTACCTATTTTATTGGTCCACCTAAGCGATGGTGAAGAAAGTTTCTTCACCGCCGGTGAATTTCCCGTTTCCTCACACACACACACACACATATATATATATATATATATATATATATATATATATAGGAAACGGGAAATATACCGGCGGTGAAGGGAGTTCCTTCACCGTCGCTTAGGTGGCCCGATAAAATTATAACACGGGGCGTCATTCAAAATAACAAATAAATGAATTCTCTTAAATGACACCACGTGTAATAATTTTATTGGGCCACCTAAGCGGCGGTGAAGGAAACTTTCTTCACCGCCGGTGTATTTCCCGTTTTCTCATATATATATATATATATATATATATATATATATATATATATATATATATATATATATATATATATATATATATATATCCCAATCTGTGTTGTATCATTAATTTTACTTTTTGCTAGTCAAATAAAAAATATATATAAGAAAATCAAAACAAGGTGAAACTTAAGTATATTAAGTATAATAAAGGAAGATAGAAATAATATTATCTAAATTGATTCAGTGTCATTAAATGGAGCAAATACAAATATTGAGCTATCAACTTTTTTTAGTACTATTCCGCTTGTATTAGTTTATCAAAATATTATTATTAATAATTAAATCTAAACTTTTTTGAACAAAAAAAATATTATTTTATAACTCTTTTTTTAGTTTTATATGAAAGTTTCTGGTGGAGTCAGATACATTAAGGTAATACTATTTACATGAGGCTATATACGATTTTTTTTTATATATCAAATTCAATGTACTAGTAATTACAAAAGAATATATAATTATCAATTCAGAATATCATTACCCAATAAAATTGAGTATGTATAAAAGATTATCTAAATATATAGCTAGCAAAATTCCTTATTCGAGTGAGATCCGAAGAAGAGCACAGAGAGAGAGAGAGAGAGAGAGAGAGAGATATGAGAATGAAAGAAAGCATGAGGAGAAAAGCTTAGCACAAGGAGAGAGAGAGACGAGAATGAAAGAAAAGACGAGGAGAAAAGCTTAGCACAAAAAGCTTGTTACGTGTACAGAAAGTTTTATGCTATTTGTACTTGGTTTGTACATGTATAAAATATGGTTCCTTTTTTTTTTTTTTTTTTTTTTTTGGGGACTAAAGCAGAAGAAACCCTTATTATAGTATGTGTACATAGTTTTTTTTTTTTACTTTAGCCTTCTATTTTTTTGGTTAATCAACTCTCTAGGTAGTTGATACCTAACTATCACATGCCAAAGGTCAAGGACATTAGACAAAAACCCTAAACCCTTGGTGATCCTCTGACCATTACTCACAGGATGCAAAGCCTAATCCTTTTAAATTTTATTACTAATGTCAAACTGAAAGGGAAAAAAAAATAATCTCCTGTTTAATTGGGGAGTACAAAAAATATGTACTTTACAAAGTAGCGCTTCCAGTTCTTCCGGTTCTACATGTGCTTCAAACAATTTTGTCTTGAATTTGTCCATCTTAGATATAGCAAGATATAATAATCAAAATTTCTTCCTTGTGCAGGCTTTGCAAATCATCTCTTGTTGAAAAGATAGAAAACAGATCAAGAGCATCCATTTCTTTACGATCTGCTAAGTTGTAGGCCCCAATACATCAGATCAAGAGTGATTCATCTCCTATCCTGTAACATATTTCCACGCGTCTAAAAATTAAAATAACACCAATAATATAGAAGGCTTCTAATAGGAGGAGATTAACATTTTTTAAGTGGCCACAAGAATTTGTCTTCTAGCTTCATTCTAAGGCCAATGGGGAATCTCTTAATTATCAACAAATATAACAAGCAGATTAGTCAAGAAGAAACTATTATATAATTAATTAGCAATTAATTAATAAGGCTAAAGTTCAACTATAATTGAAAGTAAACCGTCAACTGTGATGCGTACATGACTTGCGAAAGGAACAATGATACGTACATTCTATTGGCACGTTGTTCTCACAAGACGCGCAAGCTCAAGGATTATTGGATGTATGATTACTAAATAATTTGTTAAAAAAAATAATAATAATAAAGAGGAAGAATTATCTATATAAGCTAGCGAAAAAAAAAAAGATGATGTGACTAAATATATAAGGTGATGAGGCATTACCTACATGTCCTTCTAATAAAGTTTCAAATTGTAATTAGAAAAATAATTTTATTTATTAATAATCCTGAGGAGAATACATTTGGCCTTAATTTACATTAGTTTAAAAGGATTATTTAGCTATCTAATAGAAAAGAAGATTTTGCTCAAAAAATTTTCTGATAAATACAAATTTTTTTTTAAAAAAATTCTAAACCTAAGTTGTCGTGATATTGTTTTGGAGTCTTCATTATTCTATGTGCCATCGTTAGTTTCCAGTTGTGGCTTGCCAATATTTTTGACCACTATAACAGTTTAAAGCATCCTTCCAGCTAAAGAAACTCTCTTGAATTATAGCGCAGTTTAATAGTTGTTTTTTCATTAACCAAAATGAGAAAACGAGAATACAAATACTAAGGCCATGTTTGGTTTGAAGGAAAATGAAAGAAATAAAATAAGAAAGAGAGTTATTTCCTTTATTTCGTTAAGAAAAAAATTCAAAGAAAAAGAAAATTAGAGAATGTAACAGAAAATAAGGCCTAGAATTTTCTGTCCTTCGTTTTCTTTCCTATCCTATCCTAGAGAAAACGAGAGAAATAGTTGCTTGATGTTATTTTCTCATGATAGAATCATGGTAGAGAAGAGTGGATGAGATTTAAAGCAAATTCTTTACTTAATTTCAAAGGAAAATTAAAAAATAAACATTCCTTAATTTTTTTACTTTTATTTTTTCTTAGACTTTCTTCAGTTTCTTTCCATACCAATCAACAAAAATTAATCATTTTTTTCCCTTTTTGTTTCCTTTCCATTTCTGTTCCTTTCTTTCATTTTCCATCCAACCAAACATAACCTAAGAAATCCCACTTTGCGAAGATATTGGAAAGACATATTATCTCCAATATTATCTCAAAAAGAGAAAAAACAAATTGTGAGCCCAAGATATAGCTATGGTGGTAAATAATAGATGACGGACCGTGAGAAAGTCTTGAATATCTAGTGGTAAAAGTATCCCTACTTGAACGGTAAAAAAGTAAACTAAAAATGACAGGCCGCGTGCAAGGTAAAAACTCCTATTTTTGTACCATGTCAAAACATTTTAACCTGGAAGAGCAAAAAATTTTCATCAAGAATGCTGAGAATAATGCTAAGAATTTGTCAAGCAGATTTTGATTCAAAGGGAGCTGCATAAATACCGTCTGATTCTCCAAAATATTAACTACCAATTAATTCCACTCATTTTATATTTAACTACCAATTAATACCACTCATTTTATTTGCTAACCTCTGTGTGCGCTTTCGGGCATATCAAGAGGATAACATGAACAGGCCAGCACTACGTTACGCCCTGCTTAATCATGATCATTGCTTAACTAACCAAAGAGGCACAGATAAACAAAACCTCACGTGTTTAGTGTGCAAGCACCGACGACAGCCTATGCAAAGTATCAATTACTTGAGAATGCAGCCTATAATTATCAATAATAATAATAATAAATGGAAAAGGTAAATAGGGAGAGTATCAAACTGCTTGTAACAGAAAAGAAATGACAGAAATTGCCGGCCAGCAAAAAATAAACACTATCAGCACTCGGTTTCGGTTCACAAACACGGATTCTGGTCAATGGTACCAAGACTGCACCTCTCATAACAGCAATTTTCGCAGTACCAACCTCCAAACACCTTGAGAAGCCACATTCTATTGACCTCGGAAGTTCTCTAATGACATAGTTTTGTAACTCAAGACAGCAAACTGTATCAGCTCCTAAAAAAAATTTCACATCCATAACTGTCACCATCAGTCGGCTCTGGAGCCTCCACTAAAAGAGAGAAGAAATGCAAATGACAGCTTGAAGCCCTCGTCTTTTTCTCTTTTTCTTTTTTCCAGTGATGAGATAACTGACTCCCTATGTAGGCATGTGGGCTTGTTGCCATCGGTTTCATATATTATGCAACAAGGGAGACTGAACAAAAGATCAACCAAGGAACAATGCGAAAGGAAGCGAGCTACAGGATCATCGCACTTCCATATTGAACTGAAACATGTGGACAACAACAAAATAGAAAAGAATATCAAGATTGGAAGCAAAACCTCTTCCAGATGCTCCTTTGATGAAACTTCTCAGTAGCAGCAATTCAGTGGTTGTGTGTTCTGCATGAAGTTCAAAATAATATCCACGTGTAACAAATCATGCTTAAAGTTAAAAAACAAGATCATATGGAAGTTGGACCAGTAAAAAAATAACCGACAGCTTATTGAGGTTCATCTTCTGGTATGTCACCACCAAGACCTTGTGCCAATCGGTAATATAGTATTCCCATCGTGGCCATGCATGCCCTGCACATAAAGACATGTCACTGGAACCAGCTTCTTTTACTTTGATAACCAAATTACAAAAGAATTCCATTTATTTGACAGTATTATCCCATGACGCGTCCCTTGGAGTTTGAATCAAACCATTCTAACCATCTAAACTAGATCTCAATATTTAGTCAAATGGTGGTTCTTAAAAATTTAATAGCAAACTCAAAAGCTAAACAAAGTCCCCTTAGCCTTAAACAATTCAAAAATCAGTTCAAAGATACCGAGCATAGAATTTTTTAAAAAAGAAAGAAAGAAAATAACTAACTAGATATCCAGTTATAAGAATTATCCACCTGAATTATGAGAAGAGCAACAGAATATGTAGATAACAAAGCAAAACTGTGTTAATGGATCTATTGTATATTCATATGTTAGGGATCATGCTCAAGAATGACGAGTTCAAAGACTTGAACATAAAATTCAAAATCATTAAAAAAAAACAAAAAAAAAATTGCCATCTCAAATTTCTGACGAGCCATGGGACTAATAGGGACAAATCTCAGGTAAAGAAAAAAAGACTTCAGCTAATAAGTTTTAACAAAGTTCTGCTGTTCAATGACCATGATAAAAAAAAAAGATGGAAAAGGTATAAGAGCTAGGGAAAATACATGATTGCCATAATGAGTAAAATTTTTCTGGGGTCCATCCTAGATGATCTTTGGTGCCGTGGGCGTCCTTCGGGAACATCATCTTTATACGAAGGTGCAGTCACAGGTAGAGTTGGCAGTGCACTAGACCAGAATGGAAGCAGGAATCTGAAGAACTTATGACGGAAGGAACCTGCATTTAAAATTTTGTTTATCTATTAGTACAATTTTTGAAATATGTATTAGTAAGGTTCCAATATGTTATCCAGGAACAACTTTTAGCATCGTAAGCAAACATTTTTGTAAACCAAGCAACTTATTTGCTATGGCCTTACACAAAAATTCCCGAGAACACATCAAAAGTTAGGTTCCTTTGGCAGATCAAACAGTCCATAAACTTGATTTGTCGAAATGACGGCATCCACAGGAACAACTTTTTCATGTTTAGCATTGCATGTAAACATTTTTGTAAACCAAGCAACTTATTTGCTATGGCCTAGCACAGAAATTCCTGAGAACACATCAACAGTTAGGTTCACTTTGCAGATCAAACAGTCCATTTACCTAATCAGTCGAACTGACAGCAGTGAATACATGAATATAGTAAACTAGAGATTCCACAACCCTCCAAACCCACCCCACACCCCCCCCCCCCCAAAAAAAAAAAAAAAAATATATATATATATATATAAAACCCCAACCTACCAAAAAAAAAAAAAAAACAATGAACAAACAAAAAAACCAATTTCCACATGTTAAGACCTTCCAAAAAAAAGGTAAAGGGAAAAGAAGGCTATCGCTGTGAACACACTGATATAAAAAACAGAGAAAAGAGAGAAGTACTCGTCAACCAGTTTCCATTCCCCCGTACATGACGTTTCCTTTGCCCTAGAATAACAAAGTTGCTCTTTGCTCCCATTGATGATAAGGAGGGATGCAAATGGATTTTAAGGCTAAGGACATCCCACTTATGCAGCTATAGGAATATCAGCAATTTGTTAGTGAGTTGACAGATCGTTATCCACATGTTAAGGCCTTTGTCCACTTGAAATGCAGAAAAAGATAATAATAAAATATATCAACTTAAAGAGAAACATCAATTGTACACTGTACAATTGATAGATGGAAATTTTCCCTGAAGTTCGCACCTGACCATTATATAGAAAAGACTGCAATGTGTAGGTGTAACAAATTACTTACAGTGAGCCAGATCAGCTCAAGCGTAAACGTAAATTTGGTTCCTAGACTGGACAACTGTCAGGTGTCAAGTTAGGTTGAATTATTCGTTGGTCTTTGGTTTTATCACCACCTATAGAAATATTATATTGTAGAATTATGTCTGTTGCCATCAAGATTCCAAGAATCGTAACGTTTAGAAGAAATTTTAAGATACTAAGCCAAATTGAAGTTTCAACCTTCAATTTCAGAAATCCCAGACAGAACCGTATCTTTGATTTCTGAACCAAAAACATACATATACAAGTCCGTTTAGCATTATTTCAAACTGAGAAGGCCTTAAAAACATAAGAAAATAACTTTGTTGTCATAGTGAAACTGTACTTACAAAATCCTTAATAATTGAAATCAAAGTTGAAAATAACGCGTTATGAAAGCCATTATGTTGCGTTATAAAACCTAACAGAAAACCAACATTACTTAACAATCGAAAATAACTCAATGCACCGAATTTCATTATATTACGTTATTTACAATAAATTTTAAATATTTTTTATATTGATTTCGATTATTTATTTTGATTGTTAGCGAATTGTTGTAGTTTTTTTTCACTTGATGACTTGTTGTTTGCTTATTTGATTGCTTGTGGCATTATTAGCTTGTACATCCTTAATTACTTGTTATAATTTCTTTCCAATTAATGAATTTTTTTTTTTATAATTCCTTTCCAATTACTAAAATTTTTCACTTGCTGATTAAATTGAATTCTGAGTTAATCTAAAATAAACAATTAAAAATAACATAAATTAAGCATTACAAAATATAAATTACAATATTGATAATAATTGAAAATAAATTTGAAATTTTGCTTTCTTATTTAGATGATGACTGAAATTATGAATGTGAATGTAATTTAATTCATGAAGATAAATATGAGAATTACTGTGAAATTTGTTAGAAATTTAGAATTAAGACTGGGATATAATTTTTTTATATTTTCTTTTAGAATTTTTAATTCAATTTTTAATTTATAAAATTTATTTTATATAGTTTTATATTTATTTTTAATTAAATAAATAGAAAATCACATAAGCTACATTATGCGTTACGCTATATGCTATATAACCTAACGGAAACAAAACGTTACGTTACCGTTATCGTTATTTTAAGCATTGATTGAAATACAAAGAAGTAAGCACTCTCACTATTAATGCAAATCAGCAACTAAAGAAGCACAATGCGTCAACATATTCTAACCAATTTTGCATTGTGAAACACCATATATATATATATATATATATATATATATATATATATAGAGAGAGAGAGAGAGAGAGAGAGAGAGATCATAGTTTTTGCGAGTTTTGGGCACAGATAAAGAAGTAGGTAACTGTTTGCTGTATTCTGAATTTCATGGTTAAGATGCAAGAAGGAGAATATGCTTCTTGATGAAGATTCTGTTTTGGAGAACCGGATAGGAAATAATATGCTTTCAGTTGCAGGACAAGAGGACAAACAAAGCTGGGTATTGAAGAATATGTGAATACATATGGCTTCACTTAAACATAATAATGTAGATATAAAAAATCATGGCAAGTTTACATCATCACAGAGGGCAACTCATTATAAATACTTTGGCATTAATAATTGTTGCACTCAGGTCAATCTCTGAACAACATCATTTTCTCTCAAAAATAAAGTTTACGCGATTACCTATTTATTATAGTATATAACGAGTTTCAAGTAATCATGTGCACTCAAGTTTATCCTTTCTGCTTGACTTATTAGGAACCTAAGACCCACATGACATGGGATAAAGATATTGTAACTAACGGGAGAGAACCGACATCAAGCATTTGGCACCAAGGGCCTGGTCAAAATTTAAGAAAGAAGAACGATATAGAATAGTGCTAGCAAGTCATAATTAGTAAATATAACAGGTATTCATGAATTAAAAAATAGTGCACCATCAAATATAAGAAAGGCAAACTGTTCTCCATGATCAACTTAAGTTGGACAAATTCGTAGTTGACAGAAGGTAGCTGCGTGATTTTACAGTCCACGATAAAATGGCTGGTTTGCAGCATTTGCTGAAAACAGGATCCAGATTATAGACTCAGAAAGGTAAAAAGGACTTGAAAGAAAAGTGGTCCAGCATATGATTGAATGTAGAAAAGAAAGAATTGTGTCCTATCATAAAGCCTGTTCTAAGTAGCAGATCTATGGATTCATTAATTTAAAGTCCAATTTATATAAACAGAAGTTTAAAGTGAACCATGCAAAGAACCACTATGAGTCTGCTGACTTACCCCTTTTGGTATACTTTTTTCGTGTTCCATCTTCATCATCTGCATAATATGACATTTCAGAATTTTGTCTATTGACATGAAGAGGGACTTTTCTTGTGGTAGCACCAGGCTGCACGAAATTAAAAGAAAGATGTCAAGAGCCTCACTTAAACTGTGTATATACATGCCCCCATGCAGATAAGCACATCATGATGGTAAAAGGGATCAATTAGTCACCAAGATGTTACTTACACTAGCAATATTCTCGCTTTTCACGAATTTTGGATCTTGATCTGACACAAATTGGTTCCCTAAAGAACTGGGACCATCTATTTCAACTATCTCTGGTTCTGAATGTTTTGAAGGCCCCACAGCAATTGAAGAAGATGATACTGATGGATCTCTAATAAGATCAACTGAACTGGAACCAGATTTTTCTCTATCTTCAACACCAGGTATGTGGGCAAGTGGATCTGAAGCAAATGCTGGAGGGGGAGGAGCACGAGACTCCGCAGATGGCAATGAAACCAGATGATTTCCAAAAATATTTTTCTCCAAGCCACTCTGTAAATAATCAGTACAATGATTGCAAGTGGGATAAGTGATAGATTATGAAGAAAAATTTAGTGATACAATGGTGGTCATAAGTGTCACGAGAAAAATGTTATACCATAACAAATAATATTAAACAAAGTAAAGGCTAGAAAAATAATGTAACAATAAAACTATTTCAAACAAGAGTCATTCCCATGTTACAGAAAATTCAGGAATTGGGAATGCAGTTTTCAGATTTTCGCAAGGAAACAGCACCATAATCCATAACCTATTTTCTCAATAAAAAGTTTTTTAATTTTCTTTGAAAGTGTAGCAAAAACAGTACTTGGATAATATATTTAGCCTACAGCGAGCCTGATGATCAACATCAGAAACCAAAACCAACATGGTATCTGAAAGCAGGATCAAAAGTGGGAATCTTCACTCCTACATATCAGTCAGAACTTACAACCAACAGACTGGCAATTTTTTGACAACACAGACATAGTGACTCATGTTGATACTTGTTGGATGGACGCAACAATATAGGCTCATGTCCGTGCATGACAAATTCACAGTCCTAAAATGATAATGAGCTAACATCCTCAACAGGCGAAAGAATAAAGAATGAGCATTCAAATTCGTAACTCAGAAAGCAAAGCATCTGGCCTAACCTATTCATAAATAATATATTTCACGGTATCACTTGTTAAGCAGGCCCTAACTTGCTTCCATTGAGAATATATCCTGTGAAATTTCTTTACTTGACACGGATATCCTTCCATAATGGGAAAAGCATTACTGGCTGCATTAAAATTTAGGTAGCAAATGACAGCAGGCTGTACTTGCATTCCAGGTAGTAAATGAAGTTGGCAAGTCGGATCTTACCTGGATTATTGCTTCTTTCAATTTTGAGTGAAGGCGAGATCCTGTATCTTTAATGCTCTTAGGGGGACATATCTGCAGACAACAAGGCACTTTTTTAATAGTATGAAAAAGAGATGCACACAATAGCATTATTAACCACTTTTTAATGAAAATAATTACCAATTTTGTGAAGCGAGAAAATTCTAATTAAATTGTTAGTTGAGAAGAAAGCAATTCCATCAATCAACCATCAATATCAGCATAAACTCCAAGATGATCAATAGTGATAGCCTATGAAGTACTGACACTTTAAAGTGAGTGTTATATCTATGTTAGATATGCATCGGACACCAATACTTGCACGACACTTGCCAATACATATCAAACACACCAAATTATTTGGATTTTAAAAATCTAAAAACTTGCATGTCAGAACTATGCTCACTTTCAAAAAGTCAAATAAATTTCATGCTCGAACCATGTGCACTATCAAAAAGTCATGGAGATTGCATGTTGAATACCATGGAGTCATATATTGTCTAATACAACAATAAAAAAAAATTGATATAAAAGAAATACTAAACTAAAAAGTCTCAAATGCCTTACAAAGATAGATATTTCAAATATTTTATTCAAGATACTAGCCCATTGGATTCGATTGAAATTCTTTTAGTTAATATTGTTATTTGATTAAAATATGTTTTAAATTATTAAATTCTTTTTTCTTTCTACTTAAGAGAAAACATATCTTAACAATTACTAGTGTTGATGCACAATATCACAAGTACACACATATTTATGTCATCATGTCTCCCTATCTTACTTTTTTAGAGTTTGTCGTGTCCTTGTATCCGTGCGTGTCGTAACTATGTCCCGTATCTATGTCCATATTTCAAAGGTGATAGCTTCCCTCCCTCCCACCATCTCTCTGTGTGCGCGCGCACACGTGTTCGCACGTATGAGGTTGTCATAAATGTTGCTATTGAATACAATAGAAATAAGAACTTAAACTTAATAACATACATGTTATTATATGAATGTGTCTTCATTATGAGGGTGTATTTTGTGTCATATTTTTTTCATTAGTTCCATGGTCAAAAAATAAATAATTGTTAAACTTAAGAACATAAATCCGATGTTTGAGTGTTGATTGCATTTTAATATTGATATAACACTACTAGTGAGATGGAAGTCAGGAACTAAATGCTAGTCTAGAAACAAGGCCTAGTGATAAGAACATATATGTTTCTATTGAGCACAACAGAAACAAGAACTTGAATTTAAGAACATATATATTTCCATTATGTGAACGTATTATGTTTACATTATGAGGATGTGTATTTGTGCCATATTTTGCATTAGTTCCATGAATACAAAATAAATAGCTGTTACAACATAAGAACACAAAAAAGGCTGTTTGGATGTCTTCATGTTGATATAACAGTTTAGATGGAAGGAACTAAACACTCATCTACAAATGTTGCCTGGTAATTAGACCACCTATGCTCCCACACCTGGGGTCATATAGCCAAACCACATTGAGTTAGGACAGATTCGGGCTTGATGAGAACAAATTATACAGAAACCTATCCCATTACTACGTCATGAAGGACCTAAAGTTCTGACTTGAACAATTTATAGCGAAACCTAATTATAAAGCCATATTAATCCGATTAAGTCAAGAAAGTAGTGTCACAACCTGACTCAATTCATCACTACCTGTTTTGACAAGAAGAAGAGCTCTGACCTGGATTGGGCTCAATCAACATCAAATAAGGATACAATTAATTGCTAATCTAATGTGCAAACAAAACCTGAATAATATACATGTAAAGGAGCTAAATCATGATATCCAAGGTTCATAAAGCAAGCATCAAGAAAAGGCCAAAGTCAAACCAAAAGGAAGCAAGAATATGTAAGACAAATTTAGGTCAACAGATATAATTCATGAGACAACAGAGAAACCTTTTATCCAATTATTAGGGTCAATTATAAAATTTCTTTTTCTCCATTCAGTTATATCAAGGGTCAATTCCTCCATTAAGTCAAAACTTGCTTTCATATCTTTATTTGCAAACTCAATCGAACTTCTTTTGCTTACACTCAGTTAATGCAAATTCTAAGTTCCCATGATTACGCCCATTCATGGTTCTTCTTTTTTTTTTTAATTAAAGCCTGCTCTTCCATCCTCACACCATCTTATTGCAAATATTTTTTGCACATGGTATTCCTAAGTGCTTGACATTATGACCCAAAAAGCATGGCCGAACACAATATAAGTATAAAGTAACAAAACATGTGTACACTCAAAAGAAGGAGAAGATCTTATAAATAAGCTGAGATACTGTGGTCCTGAGAATATGAGACTAGAGGTGATAGTAAAAGTTTTCTAGCTAAAAAGAAGGGGTTTTTCCTGTCAAAACCAAAATTCTTACCTAATTTCCAAAATACACATAAAATCTTTAAATTTCGCCATTAGAACCTAGAATCTTTTAAGCTGGGGAAAAAAAATCCCTTTCCGTTAGTAACTTTGTTTATATTCTTTTTTCTAGAGTAAAGATCATATATTTTAACTTTGTTTATATTCTTTCCCTTCTTTTGCTGTCACGTGTTACCTCCTCCCCCTCCCTGCCTCCCGAGAGGCTCTTCCCCACCCCCCTTCAAAACACTCTCGATGGCTGCTCATAGCCTCTTAAAGGCAAAAAGGATGAGCAAATGCTTATCGGCCTCGTTTTTGACACCCAATTCTATCGAGATGAGAAGTGTACCTCGATGCACAGGGTTTAGTTTCTATCAGCCCTCCATTTATTGTAGTTTTGGCTTTAGACTGATAAAAATCTGAACTTGATGGGTTATTATGTCGAATTGTGGTCATTTACTTCATGGGCACTGAGGAGTCTCAGAAGCAAATGACAAAAATATGATTTTAGTCGATTTTTTTTAAGTTAGTTTTTTTTCACGTAATTCATAATTTTATTAGCATTGTTAGAATTTATATTTATTATCTTGAATTTGATAGATGTTATGGTTCTTAGGTTGCTAATTTCATTTCAGATTGTTGATTTTCTGATTTAAAATATTCTTATTTGCTTTCCATCACGCCATTCATGGATTTATTGCCCATGTTTGGATTTCTCACAAAGGCTGAAGAGGATTTCAGATAAAGTTTTGCCGGCTTGTAGTTGCCACAATTGATAAGAGAGTTCAAGAAACTCATGCTTTCGCCTGAGGATAGTTATGAACCTGTGATTACTTTATTTATAGGAAACACAGATAATAGGGAGTGGGAGTGGGAGTGGAGAGAGAAACTTGGTTTTTTCGGTGATAAAAGGTTTGGAAAAGGAGTTGGGTCTGTTTTGGGGGAAATAAGTGAAGAAGATAAACAGTAGAAAGATGGAGGGCAAATTAGTCATTACCCCTCTTCTGCTAAGAAACTTACAAGATGGATTTTTTTTTGGTGTCCAACTAAAAATATTGCAGGTGTCAAAATGGAATTATGAAGATTTTAGGTGTTTTAGAACATTACGTAAGATTTTAAATGTAGATATCAAAAAAAAAAAAAATCCCCTAAAAAGATAGGTAGTATCATACATAGATAGTAAATGGTCGCCACCTCACAATATGTACTAGATTACAAACAAAAGAACAAGGTACTGAAAAAATACAATACAACTGATATTGGAATTTAGTGATTAGCAATTAAACAAAGGATAATGTGTTATTCTCCCAAGAGGGGGAGGGCCGGGATTTCCCATCTTTACCCTCTTAAAAGAAAAAAATGGCAAAGAAGAAGAAGAAGACAACTAGTAATTATATTTAGCTGCACAAGAAATAGTAACAATACTGATAAACACGGTCAAGAAAACAAGATAAAATGATGAAAACCTTTCGGAGGGTCTTACAGGAGAAGTACATTCAGGGCACACATATCCTGCTGGTGCAGTCTGAGGAGGAAAATTCTGAACATGTGTCACCAGGCAACTAGTGTGCATAACATCTGAAACAATCAGAAGTTAGAACAGCATAACACAACATAATCTAGTCTAAAACATCTTCCAGCCAACAAAGGGTACACAATGTAAGGACAGAAGTCAGAGAATCACATACGCAAGCAACCCAATCTAGTAGTATCAGTTCCAGCTTCAAGCGCAGCATGACACAGGGAACATGTAGGAGGCCAATCATAATCACCATTAACTACCCAATCAGAGTAGTTTTTCACCTAAAATTAAAGGAGATAAGTACAATTTGATGGCAAGAAACTGATTAAAAGAATAAGCTGCAACAAGATGATGATAAGTATGTGAATGCATGCTGCATACAAAAGTAAAGAGAAAAATATTCACATGCAATATGTATTATGTATTTAACATGTATCATCATGAAGTTCAAGTTCACATCAGCAGCAAAAGATAGCTGCAAACATCTAAAAAACATAACCTACCATCTTACGCCACCTCAGAGTACATCACCAAAAAGTAATTATAAAAGAGAGAAAACGACACTAAATGTTGATCACAGAAAGAAACCATTAGTGAGTTACGTAAGAAAGCATGATGTTTTAAGATCTCCACCTAAAGCATGAATAGGTCAGTGTGCTGGTTTTAAAGAAAATAGTGAACCTCTTTGGTGATCAAAATCTAGGTCAACTGGCCAAAACAAATTTTATCACCGTTAAGTCTAAGGTAAAATCTCAATGTGGGTAACAATTTGAGCTCCCTTTTATAGTTTTAGTTTCAGTGGTCTCAAGCTGAACGATGGTTTTCAATCTTGGCCCATCTGAAAACTTAAAAAAAGAGAGTCAAAAGTAAGCAAAACAAATATTTAATTTTATAACTCTTTTGTCACCCTTCTGCTCCTTGAACTTGGATCTGAGTTCAACTTTAACATTATTAATACTAAGGTTAGGGAACTTCCAGTATAAGGTTGTTTTTTATGAATACATGATAACTATTTTATATATACTACTCATATAAATTCAATCAAATATTGGAAATAGTAGAAAAAATACTGAACTTTGAAGAAGATTGAATCTCAAATGGTACACATGTTGATTAGCAATGTACCTTAAGTGTTACATTAGTGTCAACACCAGTTCTGTTACTCAAATTCTCCTTGCCTTAGTTATTTGTTTGCAGTTCTTTAATATGAATAAACTGTGAAGTTACATACAACTGAAGCAATTATAAAACTGTGATACAAATGCCACATTGGGAATAGTCTTTTCAATGTTACAAGAAGTTTTAGACTCCCAACTGTGTTTACTTGTAATCCTCTTTCATCTCCTTTTCTAATTAAAAACAAATAAATACAGATTAATAAATGCCTAAATTACCTTTTCCTAGAGATGTTAATTCCACAGATCAGGTTGCAAGGTGTGTAATTAACTAATTATGGGGGAACTCTCTTTTAGAATGGGAAATGTTTTTCCTTAGCCGGCTTCAGGATGAAACTTGCTAGATTTTGATAACATAGAGGGGAATCTCATTGCAAGATCATCAGAAACTCATGTAAAATATCATGTCCTGGATACCTCCCGAACTCAGGCAAACTCATTGGAAGTGCTTGGCAAACCTGTGATGTTTGCTGTTGGGAAATTAGGATTCAAATCAGCAACACATGCAAGTCCATAGTGTGCCTTTTTATATTATTAAGATTACATTTTCTATAGGCTTTCTCAGACACATAATTTGATTTTTCAATGTTTTTGTGCTCCTTTATCCACGATTCCAGTTTTGTTGATGTCCTTATTTTAACTATCCAAAATATGAGCAAATTAAAAGATCACAACTGCCAACTCCCTCCTGCTGATTATTTACTAGAACAAGAATTTTTGGGGTTCTTAGTTTCTATTTCCCCTTATAGCCACCATGAGCACCTTCTAGCATAGCTATGAAGTTCTTCATAATCTTGAGCTTTAGATTCTTTCAGATCATATTCCTCAGTATTTCTTCTGCTTATTTGGAGTGTCATTTGATTTGACTATCTAGCTTATAGCCTTATCTGGTTGAAAAACAAACCAAATTTCCCATGACAAATCATCATACCTCCTCATCTAGTATCTTTCATTATCCAGAGGAGGTTGGAAATTTGTTCCTTGGTTTCACTTAAAACGGCAAGACCAATACCATGGTATTGCTCTAGTGTTAACTTGCTATAAATTGTTAGCCCACGATCTAAAGATTTAAGGTTTAATTTCAGGTTTTGGGTCAAATGGTCTCATTACATGGCGTGAGAGTGCACAGTTTCTCACAGAACCTCTTCACTTTTGACACGTGTATAATAATTTAACCTCATGTTTTCTGCCATTTCGAGAATATTCAGCCTAACGTCTTTCCAGGTGGCCTGAAAACGAATGTACAGGGGAGTGCTAAAATGTTAGCTTAACATAAATTATTAGCCCATAACCCGTCGGCTTAAGCATTTTGGTCAAAGGGTTTTATCGTTCAGGAAACTTCACTCAATTTTATGACGTGAAGTATACCATGTCTAATCTAATTAACTAGTCATACATAGCTAATGCAGAGAAAAAAGGACTTGGCCACTCAAAAATGTATGAACAAAACATCCAAGAATGAAAATGAAAAATTATGAAACCAAGTAGCACTTTAACGAAATAGTGGAGAAGATTAGTTAGGACCTCCTATGGTAACTAAAACTATTTTTTCCCCATCATCTTACCCTTTCAATAAGTTCCAAAATCTCCTAATGAAATGTTTTATTTTGATTAAAAACCCTCAATAGGCATATTCTAAAAACGTTAATATGAAAAAAACCTCTAGTTAGAATGGGAAACTTGTTGACCAGTTGCTTTCTGTAAATAGGAAACTTGGTGGTCCGCAAGGGTTCATTTTGTGCCTACGGTGCCTTCTTAGGCACCTACTAGAGGAGATGGGTTAAATGTACAACATAGCTATCAAAGTAGAGAATCCGAACAAGTCATTGTGACCTCCATATTCTAAATACATAGTGTTTAAAAAGTCACACACTTCTTGTACATTGTGAGTAGTTGCAAAATGAACTGTATAAAATAATAGAGCAAATAAGACTTTTTGATTACCTATGAAGTGTCTAAATCACATAATTTTTAATACATCATCTATTCAAAATATGGAGATCACAGTAAACAGTTCGAATCATTCATTTTAATTCATCACATTAGGTAATTCCCTAAGGTGACACCTTAAGGATACTTTTCTCATATATGTGTGTGTATAGTATATATGTACATATGTGTTTGCATACATGTGTGTGTGTATACATGTATATATGTACATATGTATATATAAACGTACATACATATAGATATGTAATATGTATATGTACCTATGAATTCTCCAAAAGAGAGGAGCCGTGTGGTCCTCCGGAGTGCCCAAATGTATGTATGGATTATCGAGAAGTGAGGAGCCGCGATGGTCCTCGGACTGTCCATATTTCACGAATGAATAGAAAGATCTATATTGGATCTCACCTGAATTTCTCCATCTATCATACTAAGAAGTTTGATTTCAAACTCCAACTCGAAAAGGAGTACACCATGCTAATGTGGATCTGACAATTCGCATCTCCACGTCAGGTACTGATTAGCACATTGAACTATCAATGTGGCTGAATCTAGACACAACGATGCAATTATCTGGGGCGAGCTCTACTCCTCAAGTAATAGCCTCTCATGCGGGCTCCCTGTGGGAAGCCTATTATACCAACTGGAGAAATCTTATCCCTCTCTTTCCTTTTGCACTCCATGTCCCTCATGTGTGGCGACATGTGGGCATAAAAAGTGAAATTCTATCAACTTGTTCCGACAGGATAATAAGCTTATAGCTTAGTCTTTACTGTGCAAAAATGAAAAAACTTCAATATCCAAACTTAGCTTAGACATAGCTTACTTTTCTTAGGTATAAAGTCATGTCAAACTAAAATACTTGACAAGTACAAGTATTAGTTCTATGTAAAAAAGAGGTGATCTACCGTATCTTCCAGTATAGCTATCTTGTTACGACTTCACTCAAGTCACTAGTCCTGCAACTGGCATTCCCCCACCTTGCGATTAAGGTAACAACTTCGGGAATGGCCAGATCCCAAAGTGTGATGAGAGGCACATACAAAGACTGAGAACAAATTTACTATCATATGGCTAAACGACGATTACTACTAATTCTGACATCATACAAGCGAGTTGCAGTCTACAAGAGGGCGGATTTTTATAGTAACTACAGTGTTTTAAATATCGGCCGATATACCGGTATATCGGTAATTATGAAGAAACGAGACGATATGGGTATTTTTTTATCGGGTATCGTTTTGGACCGGTATGGGCCGATATATATATCGGCCGGTATCGATATTATCCAATACCGGCCGGTATTGGATAATATCGGTTATTGGGTTTTGGGTTTTGTTTACGGGTTAAACCCGTTAACCCGTTAAGATCCGACCCGTTAAGCAATAAAACGGGTCGAAAGGGAGAAAATTTTTATTTTCTTTCGCGTTTTCTCTCTCTCTCTCCCGGCGATCCGAGCTCTCTCTCCCCGCGACGAAAACCCTAACCCCAAATTTCCACAAATCAGACCTAAATCTTCTCCGATTCTTCTTCTTCCACTCTCTGGCTCTCTCTCTCGTTCTCTCCCCGCGTTCGTCGGCCGATCGAGCCGAACGGCACAAACCCTAACCCTAATTTCCCAATCCATCAAAAAATCTCTCTCGTTTTCTTTCTATCTTTCTTCTCCGCTCTCCGATAGCTCTTCTCCTACTCTGCGAGTCTTCGAAGGGTGCTCGCCGTTCTCCAGTGGGGCAGTCGCCGCCGGCCAGGTAAGTTTAGTTTGTTTTTTTTATGTTAATTTGATTTAGAGTTACAAAGTTCGTCAATTTCTTTTATAATTGTGCTATTTAGGTTTAATTGATTGCGATTTATGTTAGATTTTTTTTTTGGTGTAATTTGAGGGGAATTGCTAAGTTGACGCACTGTTTATCGGCGGGTAGTCTACAGTGATTAATCGAATCACTGATTCAGCGTGAATCAGTGAACCGAATCACTGATAGTCACTGATTCACACTGAATCAGTGAATCGAATCACTGATTCAGTGTGAATCAGTGATTCAAGAAATAATTTTGTGTGTATGAGTTTCATACTAGTTAAAATTTGTAAATTTGAGTATTTACTATTTATATGTATTCACTGTTGCAGATTTACTGTTTCATGCAACAGAATCTTATCATTATTCTAACTGTTCTTGCAGATTTACTGTTTTATGTATGAGTTTCATGCTAAATTCATTGTTGTTGTGCATGTGGACTGTATCCATATATGTTTTTTTGTGGATGTGTTGTTGAAAAAAAAACAAAATTTGATAAAGAAAATCCACTAGTTAGCATGATTACTTACTAGTTTGCTAAAAATTGAGTTTTCTGTTAATTTTATTCACCAAGTCCCATACCCACCATCTTATTCTTCCTTCATTTTACTAAACAACAACATCAACAACAACTAACTCTTTTATCCCAAGTACTTAGTAGCATATTCAATTTAATACAGTGAATGTAGTAGCATATTCAATTTAATACAGTGAATGTAGTAGCATATTCAATTTAATACAATTTTCATAGTATAGATGCAAATTGATGTGAAATAATATAAGTTTAGTTTTGTTGAGTATTTATACAATTTTCACTAGTGTTGTTGCAGATTCTTTAATTATAGATTCACTACTTCTTAGGTTTGGTTATGTGAAATAATATAAATTTAGTTTTGTTCATTAAAGTGAAGGGAGATTGCAACTGTATATAACACAAATTGATGCGAAATACACGGGATGAGTATGAGACATCACATAGCATGTATTGAAGACATATTTGCAGTGTTTTAAAACAGTAAATACACATAAATACACATAGCATTTATATGATTATTTTTTAAACTTAGATTATGTTTATCAACTTTATTTATTTTAGTAAAAGTTTGAATTCTTAAATAAATTAAGTTAATATAAATTAAGTGCAACAATTATTTAGCTATTTAATCAATTAATTGTTTGTCTTTTTTCACTTCACTTTTTTGAAGTCATAAATAGTTTGAAGGATGTCCTCTTCTGGTGCTTCAAATGTCCAAGAGAAGTGAGGAGGTAAAGATCCAGCTTGGGAATGGGGGAAAAAAGTACCCAATAAGCCCAATAAAGTGGAGTGTAATTTCTGTAAGAATGAATATGGGGGAGGCATTACCCGCTTGAAGGAACATTTAGGTCATGTCAGCGGGAATGTCAGAGGCTGTCCCCTGGTCCCAGATGACGTGAAGCAGAAAGCACTGGTAATGCTAAGTAAAACTAGAGAGGTAAAGGAAGGAAAAACAACAGAACTTCAAAATTTGTTAAAAGAAGTTCGTGTTGGTGAAGAAGAAGATAAGGAGACAACTTGAGAGGAGTCATCTTCTCGCAAAACAACAGGTCAATTTTCCCGCAAAACAACAGGACCGATGGATCAATTTGCAATTCGATCGGTCGAGCAAGCAGTAGAAGCAGCTCAAAGACAGCCTACCGTGCCATCAGCCTCCAGAAAAAAGGCCAGAGACGATGCAATTCGATACATTACCAGGTTTTTTTATGAAGGAGGTCTTGCATTCAATATTGCTACGCAGCCAGCCTTTATGCAGATGGTCCAAGCCATTGGCATGTATGGACCAAACTTACAGACTCCTAGCCCATACGAGCTAAGCGAGACTTGCCTCCAAAGAGAGGTCGAGGAGACAAATGCAACTCTTGAATCATTCAAAAGGAGTTGCCGAATAAATGGCTGCACTTTAATGACTGATGCGTGGTCGGATCGGAAATGGAGAAGTTTAATGAATATCGTTGTACATTGTCCGGCCGGTATAGCCTTCTTATTGTCTCAAGATGCATTTTCTGAGAGACACGATGGCAGTTACATTTACAAATTTGTGGAGAGGGGAATGAACAAAGTTGGCGTAGAAAATGTTGTACAGATTGTGACAGATAATGCCTCGAACAATAAGGCTGCAGCAAACACATTGGCTCTAACGCATCCAAATATATTTTGGACACCTTGTGCAGCACATACAGTTAATCTGATGCTTGCGGATATTGGAAAGATTAAACATATCCGAAGTGCAATTATGATGAGGAGATGAGTTTCCATGTACATATACAGTCACACCAAATCTTTAGATATAATGAGGAAGGCGATTGGTGGAGAGCTAAGAAGGCCGGGCACAACTAAGTTTGCAACGGCATTTATCTCTTTATCATCAATCAGAGAGAAGAAGGAGCTGCAACATATGTTTATTTCTGATGACTGGATGGATTGCACTCTGTCCAGAACAGATGCAGGCAAGAAGGTATTTATTTCAATTAATAAAAAATTTTATTTTATAATTTTAAATTATATGTAATTCACATATTTTTTACATTTTTTTATGAATGTTTAGGTTGCAGAAATAATTGCCAGCAACAAATTTTGGGACAACACAAACTTTGCCCTAAGAGTATTTACTCCACTAGTGAAAGTTTTGCGTAGAGTTGATGGGGACAAAGTCCCTTCAATGGGCTTTCTGTATGGTGACCTAGAGACTGCTAAAGAGGAGATAAGAGATGCTTAGGGGGTGAAGAGAAGAAATATCTTCCAATATGGAAGATTATTGATAGGAGATGGGAGGAAAAACTTAAGGGTCCTCTGCATAGAGCTGGATATTTCTTGAACCATCTGTATTACTATGCGAAGCAGCCTGAGATTGATGCTGATGGGTCGTTCATGTCGGGCTTCGTTGAAGTGTGCACAAATTCTATCCAAATGATAATGATAAACTTGATAAGATTGCACAGGAGCTCCCAATATAATAAAATCAAAATGGATCATTTGGAATGTCTTTTGCAAGGGCAGCAGTAAAGAGAATCATTAATCCAGGTATGCATTTCACTATAAGAAATGCAAAGTTCAATCTATTTTTCATTAAAGAAACTATTAAATAGCTAATAACTATTTATAAATATTCATTGCTAGCTCAATGGTGGCAATTCTACGGGACAGATGCTCCCGAATTGAGGATGATGGCAATGAGGATCTTGAGCCTGACAACCAGTTCTTCGGGTTGTGAACGGAACTGGAGCACATTTGAGATGGTATTACAATTTTAACTTTTCTAATTAAATATTTCTTTCTCCCAAATATATATGTTCTAAACGAACTTCATGTGTATATCTTTTATTTAGGTGCATACGAAGAAAAGAAATAGGCTAAGTTCCAAGAAATTGCATGACTTAGTTTTTGTCAAATTCAATGCAAGGCTCAAAAGCAAATTTTCAATCCCAAACAGAGATCCACTAGTAGCATACAATGAAGAGGAAAAGGTCACCGAGTGGTTCATGCCTCAGAAAAGAAATCCTTATGAGACTAGTGATGACGAAGTCTTTTCTGGAGAACAACTGACTTTTCGACATGTGTCAATTGCTATGGGTGCTAATCCGAAGAAGAGAAAAAGTGGAAGAGTTAAGGCATCTAAATCGAAAAGTAGTAGAACTTCAAAAGGAAAAGCATCATCATCTTCAAAGTCTAAGCAGCGGCACGCATCAGATGATGACGATGAGGAAGAAGTTGACACATCATCATCAGATTCGTCATCAGATGATGAGGAAGGCATGCCATCAAATGAACCAGTCGACTCTGAATCTAGCTAGAAAATATATTGTAAAGACTAATATTTAAAGTTTCTAGCATGTTTCAAATAAACTCATTTAAAGGACAATATTGTAATTTTATAAATTATATCACTTATGTATTGCAGAAACACTTTTCTTTTATCTTGAAAACTTATTTTTCTTTATTTTATGATTGTATTTCGCTCTGTCACTGTGCATTTGCGAACGTTCTAAACCATATCTGCAAATTCGTAAGTTGAATATAAATAAGCCAATGTAAGTACTATAAACTCATTTTATTCGTTTTATTCTGTTCTATATAGCCAATTATATGATTATTCTTTAACTGGTATGATACCGATATGACACTCCGGTATTTAGGGTCATATCGCGATATCCCACCCGGTATCCGATAACCGGTATGTAATTTGGCTGACCGGTACGAGACCGGTATCTGATATTTAGAACACTGAGTAACTATCATAGGATCGTAACCCTTTGTCCCGCTGGTTGTTGCACGTGTGTTGCCCAAGGCATAAGGGGCATGATGTCATCCTCGCGGAATCGTAACCCTTTGTCCAGCTGGTTGTTGCATGTGAGTCGCCTAGGGCACAAGAGACATGATGTCTTGACGCTATCCGTACCTTTCACTGGCTTACCACGAACAGTTTTTGTTTAAGATTCCACACTCAATGGTGGAAACTAAACACTTTTACATATAACACACACACATATATTCAATTTTCTTATTAGGAAAAACTGGAAATGAACTGCCAGTGTAAAAAATTATCCGAGCTATAGCTCAAGAACAAGCATGTAAAGCCCCTGTGGTGGCAACTTATAACCCTTCCCATGATCTACGATTAAATTTCATGGAGATTCAAACTTGCTTGTTTATCCATCATATAGTCTAGACTTGCATTCATAACTTTCCCATCACCTTGCAAACACTTCACGTCATGAGGCAGCAATGCACAGTTTATGTAGGTTGTACTCGAATTATGGAGGAGAAAAGCTTATGCGCCCCTAGACATTGCATCAAACGGGCATAATAACAACTTAGACCAACTAATGTATGGGTTTAAGACTTGGGTACAAGGAGACAATATTAGTCTATGCACTATCATGTTTCACTAGGAACTGCTTATGACCAAAAGTTCAAGTATAATGTCGGCATTAGGGATAAAGGGAACAAATTAATATAGAGTAAATTCTTGGGCATTTTGCAAGCATAAGAAAAGTAAAATTCCTTCGTAGCCTCGTAATTCACTTTTCACATGGGTCCTGAAGGGTTATATTTATTCAAGGGTGTTAGTTTGCACACTAGAGAATATGATTACGTTTATTAGCATTTCAGAATTGTCTTGCCTTATCTACATAGAATTTGGAATTAAATAAGAAATTACATCAATTATCCTTTGATTTTTATATTTGAACATAATATATCATAAAGAATATAGTTTCATATTCTCTCATTACTGAGGGTCTGTTTGGCTAGTGGTACTTGGTGTTTGGAATTTTCATTTGGTAATTAAAAAGTAAGGAAAATTTTAATTTTTAGTAGGAATTACTAATTCACACACAATTTCGATATTGGTTCAATTACAACCTACAATTTGCATAGAAATTAGAAATTCCCATCAAAATTCAAAATTTTCCTAGTTTTCATTACAAAATACAAATCTCAAATACCAACTACCACCAACTAAACACATACTAAATGCTAAGAAGTTTCCCATTTATATAAAGCAATCAACCATGAAGAGAAAAAAGGAGGAAAGTCTCAAAATGTTTGCTAGAGAGAAAGAGACAAATATTCCCTTATTCATTCAACTTATTTTTGTTCAGCTTCCAAAGTCAGTTACTCTTCCTATTAACTTTCTACCTAGCTCACACTTCATTTTCCATCTTGCAAATTGATCCTATGCACACCTTTCATCTAATCTATCCCTCAATGAAGTCTAGTCCAGTTAAAAGATTTTAACCTTTGGTGGTTCCTCCTGTTTTAGTTGGTTGCTAAACTTTCCAACAAATAAATTGTTTCTATCCGTTTGCCTTTTAACGCCATTTGGTATTAGATTTTGCGCTGGCACTTAAAATGATATCATAAGCTAGGCCTATTTTTCTATTACTTCTTTGTCACCCTTAACCTAAACTTTAAAAGCCAAATTTGTTGTCACGTAACATTTCTTATTTCATGGATTGAAGTTTATTGCAGTCTGCATTTGGTGAGGAAAATCATGGTTCAATGGATCCATGGTTGAACTTGATTAGAGATTCAAAAAATGGAAACCGAAATCGTCTTAGATGAGTTATCTTTCTATTAAAGCAGGAGATTATTGATGTACACTAAATCACGCAATTCTGGTATTTCTTATCTTAGTTTGTTTATAATTTGTTCCAGGTTTTCTTGCTTCATTTTTATTGATATTGATCTTAGAATTTAAGTGAATGTCAAGAAATGGTGAAATACAAAGTTGTGATTGATATTAGCCACTAATTATCCAGGGTGAAGGTTTAGGTTTCAGGGGATTATATGATCTGTTTGAATAGTCAGGGAAAGTGGTGAGAGAACTGGAGGATTGAGTAGCAATCTATTGTTAAGAAAAGAAGCTTAGCTAATTTTCTACTTTTTTATTCACATAAATGTTACTAATTAAATTGGATTGAGATAAGGCAATATGATGATTTAACATGGTATTTCTAAAGGATATTGGACAGTAACTAAATCTGTTTGGAAGAGATAATAACTAATAAACCAAATTCTTTCAAGGCTTTTCTTTTTTCACTTGAAACAAAATGCTTGAGAGGAACATATAGCATTTTGAACCATGAATTCTGACCAATACAAATAGTACAAGGGAAATGTTTTCTTCTCCATCTGGAAAAAACCCAGGTGTGGGAAAATACCCACAAACAACGAAAGATCCTACAGCCCACAGCAAAACGAGAGGAAACCATAAGTTGTTCAACCTCTTCAACAACTATTAATATTCTCTAAACATCCGCATAATATCCAAAGATCTAAATTTACTCTACAACTATGAAAATTTATAAAATCTTACCGTACAGATTTCAAGTGCGAAGTTCTCTTTTCTCAATCAAAGTTAACCCAAACTAAAATGAAAACACTCAAATTTTCACGCTAAAAATTGCTACTGAGCACGATAAACATGGCCATGAATTAGCATTTACAGTGTAATGATTCCAACAAAGTGTAATACTGAAATTAATATTAATACTACAGAATTTTAAATTTTTTTAAGAAAAAATCATAAAGAATGATATTTTAGAATGTTACCACACAAATCTCGTGCTCAGGAAAGCAGATGCATTCCCCGCAAACCGGTACCTTGTGCACAAAGCAATAAATCCTGGTCGCCTGCAATTAACAAAAAAAAAATTAAAATAAAATATAAAAATAATAAAATCCCAAACTTGAAGAACCGCGCTTATTAGCACCAATGATCTCTACCTACTGCAAATTTCCAATTCAACCCCAAAACACGTCAATTGGGATCATAGATCCGACGATTGATGATAATAACTAGAGATAATGCCCTAAAATTCATCCGAATTTGACAAATCGAAATCAAATTCACGGAAGAAAAATACAATTTCAATCGATTTATTATCGGCCTCAAATTCGTGGAACATGGGATCGGATTTGATTTTACCTTGCGGCATTTGCAGACGACCATCGGATCTAGACGAGATTTTGATACCAAAAGAGGCAGAAATTACAGTTTTTTTTTTTTTTTTTTTTTTTTTTCCCTTTTTTTAAAGAAAGAATCGAAGAGAGACACAAAATAGTATGAGAGTGAGAAAGAGAGATCTGAGATGAGAGCCAGGGCCAAACCAGTTTGCTAATATGCGCTTTTGTGTGCTTGTGAGAGAGAGAGAGAGAGAGAGAGATGGTGGGCCCACATGTGTTTTTGGGTCGTTAGGCTTCTATCTGTCGTCAATTTACAATCGGACGGCTGAGGTTGGGGAAAGTACGTCTTCCCTGTAGATATGGAGTTTCTATAGGAGCACACCTTTTTCCCTAGTGAGCCCACTTAATATGGATCAGACTCAGCGTCCGAACCAAAATTACACTGAATGGACTCACTAGAAAAAGTGAAAGTCGTGTGCTCCTTTGGCTCAGAATGTATTTTTGTGTTATATTTTTATGTGCTATTTTTGGATTAGTTAAATAAAAAAGGTGTTAAGATGCATGTCTCTAACCAATTTCATATTTAAATATTAATCTCAAACAAATTGGTATTTGGATATTAGTCCTCATTAGTTAATATTCTTCAAATCTATCTATTAATGATAATTTCAGTTAATCATAGCTAAAAATTCAATACGTTAAATATTAAAGTTGGAGATTTTTTCACAGCTCATTGGGAATCTTCTTCTTATAGTTGTACATTTTTTTATTAATAGAGATCTCCATAACATCTTTACTGTTATTTGAAATTTTTTTGTCCACTGTAATCAAGATGAAACTTGTATCAATAGCTAATAAAAAGTTTTCGACTTTTTTATATTTGTACAATTAGAAAAGTTCAAAAGATAAAAAAAGATGGAGCAACAAAAAAGGGATAACCAAACGATAATTACTTGGTTGGTTAAGTTGGGGATAATGAAGTAAATTTACTATTATAGTTAATTTTCAATCACGATTAATTGATACTTTAGATTATATGTTTAACAATAAGACTATTATAAGATGAGCTTTACATAGTTGGGAGACTAATATCCAATCAATGATTTATAGAGAACAAATATTCAAATATGAAATTTGTTAGAGACTAATACCAAAAAACCCATTAAAAAAATATGAAAACCACTACCGAAAAAAAATTGAAAGTAGATTAGCGCCATTACACATATAAAATATATCTTTAACCTCTTGGGAAATTTATTTGAGCACTTCACTTCACTTTGTGAGCCCACATTTTTCGATGTGGAATTAGTTCCCGAATGATTTTCACACCATATAGGAATTAATTTCTGAATGGATTTAATATCGTTTGGGATTAGTCTCTTACCAGGGAAAAAATATGATTATAATTTAAAAAATAGTAATTTTTTGCAACTTTTGGAGCTGAGCTCATTGAACAAAGTGGTATGCTCAAATAGAATTTCCCTAACTTGCGTGATACTGTATGCATGAGAATAGCAAGGCAAGAATGCTGTGGTTCAATTTGACTGTGAAGCTCTTCTTGAAAACTTTTATTGTTGTTTTTTTTTTATATATAAAATTGATTGTTCCTCTTGTCCCCTTGGAAAGAAAACAATAAAAATTACTCTAGCAACAAAGCCCCAGTCATGAATGGCAAGATAGCTTAGGATTTAGTAGTGTTTAATCTCTGGATAAGTGGATGATTTGGGCTTAAATCCTAGGTCTATTAATTCCTAAAGCTTGGATTTTTGTTTCCTTCAGAAAAATTCCATAAACCTTGGATTTTGATTGCTGAGAGTTGTTCAATCCCAACACTGATTGCTGGAATTTTGAGCTTTTGTCTCAAGAACCAATCTTTACAATAAATTGGAGTCTGGCTATGGCCTTAGATTGTTCAAGAGAAATCAATATATGCCTACATTCGGAAAAAAAAAAAAAATGCATAGTTTGCACCAAACCTGAGTCACCTGCCTTGTACCAAGCAACAGAGAAATCAAACAGAGAATATGTGTAATAACCTAATTTCAACATAACTTACATTCTTGATATCAGATTAAATCCAGAGTGAGTGCGTTATATTCGTCTCATTTTTTTTCATATTTTTTGTGATTTTCTTGAAATTTTCTAGATAGTCACTTAAAATAATATTATTTTAATCACCGGTGGGCCCTACACATATTTTGACTAGTCTATCTTCTTTTGACTTGTAAAGTTGAAGTTTGACTTTATTTAGATTACTTTAACTTGAAATTAAAATCTTAAACAACTCTAATAACATATTATTACTACTTATTTGTCATATACCTATTTTGTCTTTATTCACTCATACCTTACCTTTACTATACTTGTCCTTTGGCCAAGCATGACAAGCCATCATCTTGCCTCATATCTCTTCTTTGTCTATATCTTTTTCTTCCTTTCTTTTCATTTATTTTCTCTCCTTCATTTTTCATTCCTCTCTTCCTTTTATTTTTTTTACTCCAACTCAAGAGAAGAAGAAAAAAAAAAGAATAAGAAAAGAGAAAGAAGAAGAAAAAAAGGAGAAAAAGTTTTTTAGCCTCAAAATAGGTTTATCTTCATGCCCATCAAGGCAAGTAAAATCACATACTCTTATATTTTTTTCTAACTTTAATTATTTATGGTTAACTTAGAATCTTGATTTGTTAAGACTTAAAAAGATAATGTCTCTATACAAAAATCTCTATGATTATTGTAGAAAAATAAAAATATGATTTTTTACACTTTACTCTTTGTTTATGTATCAAATTTATCATTTTATTTATAATCTCTCATTCTTAAACTACAAGTTGTAAAGTTAATATGCTTTATTTTTAAATTAGAAAAATGTTACATTTATGAATGTTCATCATATTTTGATATACATTTGAATTTTCCATGTAAGTTCATATATAATGCAATGATTTTAAATTACTTTCCACTTGCCATTAGAAAATATTTATATATTTATTTATTCATTATAATGTTTTAAAGAGAGAACTTCATATAAGTTTTACATTAAATTTACTAAAATATTTCTTTAATGCAAGATATTATATTAGGTCATGATTCCTTTATACTAATCCATGTTCACTTTAAAAATATATACATTAATAAGATTTAATAAATTTGCTACTTTCCATACCATGAAATTATACTAGAATTTGAAAAATTCATATGTTATTAAAGTAATCGTTATAATAGTTTTAAACCTATTTAATTTTCAGTTTTTTACTTTAGTACTCACTTTCAAATATGTCTTTATATGCATAATTGTATATGTGCAGTTTACATATATGATCATTATTTTCATAACACATTCTAATATTTTATGACTATCATGCTTGCCTTGACATATACATATTAGTCACTTGTACAACATATATGAAATTATGTCGGATTTTCCTTATTAGTACATACACATGTCTTGATAATACCATAGATCTTAACTTGCCTATTAACTTGATTTTGACACTCCATCGTAGTTGCCTTGACATATACATCTAATTACTTGTACAAAATACATGAAAATATGCCGGATTTCCCTTATTAGTACATACACATGTCTTGATAGTGCCATGTATCCTGACTTGCCTGTTAACTTGATTTTGACATGGACCACATCTTGCTTGTTACTAGACATATATATGTATTAATCTAGACATGATTGGTTCATCATATTCCGGATTGATTTGCATGTAATATAATTTGAAGCCTTGGGTTATGGAAGAACTAAAGGGTGGACAAATATTGTATCATGAAAGGTTCAGGATAGGCTGCGCAACCGAAATAGGGGCCCATCCGCGGGGGCGCCCGGATGGTACTGAGCCATCATCTCTTGTTTAGTCCATATTGATGGGACGACCGAATACTCAGTATTGGTATCTGCTTGAGTGCTTAGCGGCACGGCTGGTTCAGCGCCAGCATCTTGGTCGGGTCTCGGATATGCACGGGTACTTTCACGATACGAGTCTATTTCTTCACCATTCAGTTCAAAATATAAAATAAAATATGACATTAAATTAGACTTGATATACATGTATATGCCTGCTTGATATTGATCACATAAGATCTATTTCTTCACCATTCAGTTCAAAATATAAAATAAAATGTGACATTAAGTTAGACTTGATATGCATGTATATACCTGCTTAATATTGATCACATAAGGTCTATTTATTCACCATTTAGTTCAAATATAAAATAAAATAAGATATTAATTTAGATTTAATATGCATTAGTCTCCATACTTGATATTGATCACATATGAGTCTATTTCTTCACCATTTAGTTCAAATATAAAATAAAATATGATATTAAATTAAACTTGATATGCATGTATATTCTTACTTGATATTGTTATTTAATCATTACTGTTTCCCATAAATGTGCATATACTTTTTACATCAATTCATATTTTACTTGTTAGTGCATATTGCACTCTCCCTACGATACAAATCTATTTCTTCACCAATTAGTTCAAGATAAAATAAAATATGATATTAAGTTAGACTTGATATGCATGTATATCCCTGCTTGATATTGTTACTTGATCGTTTAATATATTCCACACATGTACATACTTTCATATCGACACTCATATCTTACCTATTTGTTTATATTACACGCTCCCTATTTCTTATTGTTTTACTTGCCGGGTTTGACCCTGAGCTCACCCACACGCTCAGGTACTGAAAATGTGAGTGAGAATCCGTCATTGCACGACCCGTACTTTCTGGAGTAGGCCGAGCAACAGTACATTTCTAGACCTTCGCTTTTGTATTTTTGGTTTGATATGTATCACCCCTTTGGAATTTTATTTTTAACTTTTATATCAGTATTGTACTTGTTGTTTTTTATCTTAGACATGTATATCTTCTTTTTTATATGGCAGTAGACTAACTTTCAAGATCCTGATAGATAACTAATATTTAGTTCCATTAATTTTTGATTTTACATACTTATAAGCATCGTGCACGTCGACTTACACGTGCCTGCCGGTAATGCACTCCGTTTCCATATCTCTCCGGGAAATGGGGCGTTACAGAGTGGTATCAGAGCTCTAGGTTAATTTAGGATGTCTTTAGAACTACTGCCACATATAAACATGTCCAAATTTTTCTTTTATTTGAAATATTATCTTGGTCCTATTATTAGTTGATTTTCTATCTTGTCTTCTTCTTTTGTCCATACCATATCTATCTTTTGACTTTCTATGTACCTAATTTTGTACTTCTATTGTTCGAGTCCTATTGAGTTGACGTTGTAATTATAGAGTTTTATTCTCAGTCGACAACAATTACAGTCATTCATTAGAACTATAGCAAGCGGATTTATGAGATACTCCATACTTGATTTTCGACTAAAATCATATACTTTCACTATTATGAGTCTTATCTATTGACGTGACAATAATTGATTTGCAGGCAATTATTGCAGCTATTCGCAAGGATATTAATAAGTGAGACTTATGATATTTTTTCCATCATATATCTTTGATTATTTATCCTACTAATTTAGATAGTATGACAAGTTAGTTTTCAGCTATATTCTGATTGGAACTATTTTCTCAATAAGCACATTCTTATCAATTGATTGATATCTTATTACTCCACTTAGTAAAAAAAAAAAAAAATTCGAAGATAAAATTTTTTTGTAAAGAGGGTAGAATGTAACAACCTAATTTCAATATAACTTACATTCTTGATATCAGATTAAATCCAGAGTGAGTGCGTTATATTCGTCTCATTTTTTTTTATATTTTTGGTGATTTTCTTGAAATTTTCTAGATAGTCACTAAAAATAATATTATTTTAATCACCGGTGGGCCCTACACATATTTTTACTAGTCTCTCTTCTTTTGACTTGTAAAGTTGAATTTTAACTTTATTTAGGTTACTTTAATTTGAAATTATAATTTTAAACAACTCTAATAACATATTATTACTAGTTATTTGTCTAATACCTATTTTGTTTTTATTCACCCATACCTTACCTTCACCATGCTTATCCTTTGGCCCCCCATATCTCTCCTTTATCTATATCTTTTTCTTTCCTTCCTTTCATTTATTTTCTCTCCTTCATTTTTTATTCCTCTCTTTCTTTTATTTTTTTTTTACTCCAACTCAAGAGAAGAAGAAAAAAAAAAAGAATAAGAAAAGAGAAAGAAGAAGAAGAAAAGGAGAAAAAGTTCTTTAGTATCAAAATAAGCTTATCTTTCCTACCCATCAAGGCAATTAAAATTACATCCACTCTTATATTTTTTTCTAACTCTAATTGTTTATGATTAACTTAGAATCTTGATTTTTTAAGACTTAAAAAGATAATGTCTCTATACAAAAATCTTTATGATTATTATAGAAAAATAAAAATATGATTTTTACACTTCACTCTTTATTTATGTATCAAATTTATCATTTTATTTATAATCTCTCATTCTTAAAGTACAAGTTGTAAAGTTAAACTATATGCTTTATTTTTAAATTAGAAAAATGCTACATTTATGAATGTTTATCATATTTGGATATACATTTGAATTTTCCATGTAAGTTCATATATAATGCAATGATTTTAAATTACTTTTCACTTGCCATTAGAAAATATTTATATATTTATTTATTTATTCATTATCATGTTTTAAAGAGAGAGTTTCATATAAGTTTTACATTAAATTTACTAAAATATTTCTTTAATGCAAACTATTACATTAGGTCATGATTCCTTTATGCTAATCCATGTTTACTTTAAAAATATATACATTAATAAGATTTAATAAATTTGCTACTTTCCATACTATGAAATTATACTAGAATTTGGAAAATTCATATGTTGTTAAAGTAATCGTTATAATAGTTTTAAGCCTATTTAATTTTCAGTTTTACACTTTAGTACTCACTTTCAAATATGTCTTCATATGCATAATTGTATATGTGCGGTTTACATACATGATCATTATTTTAATAACACATTCTAGTATTTTATGACTATCATACTTGCCTTGACATATACATACTAGTCACATGTACAATATAAATGAAATTATACTGGATTTTCCTTATTAGTACATACACATGTCTTGATAATGCCATGGATCTTGACTTGCCTATTAACTTGATTTTGACACTCTATCATACTTACCTTGACATATACATCTAATTATTTGTACAAGATATATGAAAATATACCGGATTTCCCTTGTTAGTACATACACATGTCTTGATAGTGCCATGGATCCTGACTTGCCTGTTAGCTTGATTTTGACATGAACCACATTTTGTTTGTTACTAAACATGTATATGTATTAATCTTGACATAATTTGTTCATCATATTCTGGATTGATTTGCATGTAATATAATTTGAAACTTTGGGTTATGGGAGAACTAAAGGGTGGACAAATATTGTATCGTGAAAGGTTTAGGATAGGTTGCGCAACCGAAATAGAGGCTCATTTGCGGGGGCGCCCGGATGGTACTGAGCTATCATCTCTTATTTAGTCCATGTTGATGGGACGACCGAATACTCAGTATCGGTATATGCTTGAGTACTTAGCGGCACGGCTGGTTCAGCCCCAGCATCTTGGCCAGGTCCCGGATATGCACTGGTATTTTCACGACGCGAGTCTATTTCTTCACCATTCAGTTCAAAATATAAAATAAAATATGATATTAAGTTAGACTTGATATGCATATATATGCCTGCTTGATATTGATCACATATACTTGCCCATTTAGTTCAAATATAAAATAAAATAAGATATTAACTTAAACTTGATATGTATTAGTCTCCATACTTAATATTGATCACATACGAGTCTATTTCTTCACCATTTAGTTCAAATATAAAATAAAATATGATATTAAATTAGACTTGATATGCATGTATATCCTTACTTGATATTATTACTTAATCATTACTGTTTCCCATAAATATGCATATACTTTTTATATCAATTCATATTTTACTTGTTAGTGCGTATTGCACACTCTCTACGATACAAGTCTATTTCTTCACTAATTAGTTCAAGATAAAATAAAATATGATATTAAGTTAGACTTGATATGCATGTATATCCCTGCTTGATATTGTTACTTGATAGTTTAATATATTTCACACATGCGCATACTTTCATATCGACACTCATATCTTACATATTTGTTTATATTACACGCTTCCTATTTCTTATTGTTTTACTTGCAGGATTTGACCCTGAGCTCCCCCACACGCTCAGGTACTGAAAATGTGAGCGAAAATCCGCCATTACACGACCCGTACTTCTGAAGTAGACCGAGCAACAGTACATTTCTAGGCCTTCCCTTTTGTATTTTTGGTTTGATATGTATCACTCCTTTGGAACTTTATTTTCAACTTTTGTATCAGTATTGTACTTATTATTTTTTATTTTAGACATGTATATCTTCTTTTTTATATGACAGTAGACTAACTTTCAAAATCCTGGTAGATAAATAATATTTAGTTCCATTCATTTCTGCTTTTACATACGTATAGATCTCGTGCATGTCGACTTACACGTACCCGCCGATAATGTACTCCATTTTCATATCTCTCCGAAAAATAGGACGTTACAACATGCTCCCCGCAGCGAAGCTGCTGCAACATAGTATATTCATCCATTAAATTGATGCAGGAAGGACAAGCAGCATCCATGAGGATCTGTACTAGAGGTTCCAACATAGTATATTCATCCATTAAATTGATGCAGGAAGGACAATCAGCATCCATGAGGATCTGTACTAGAGGTTCCAACTACGATCTTCAGCTACAAACTCAATTTGCAATTTCAGCAAGCAACACACAATATCCGACATAGGCAGATAATCAAATAAAGAACATGAATCGGGGAACAAATAAAGCCATAGGGATCAGGTAAACTTCTTCCGAAGGGCTCACACGCACAACTAGGTAATGAACCCAGAACCAGTACAAATTCAAATAAGAAACTCCCTAACAAACACTGCTCCTCATCTTTGGACGACATTGCATATTGATACAGTACCTTGTTCGTTTGAAAATACACTGATACAATGAACCACTCCACACCAGATAAGAATGATCACCCCATGCCTCCATTGGGATAAGAACTCAAAGGCCCCAAGTAATGTTTTTAAGAATTGAGTGTTTTTTTATGCAATCAAAAAGCACTATCAGAATGCTTAGTTTATATATTATTTTGTTACAACAATTGGAGCTTGAGAGGCAAATGCGGGGACGAACTTTTCCTTTAGAAGAAATTGAAACCACATCAAGCAGCTTCTATGAGGACGAAGAGTGGTCTATCCCCTAATCGCTCACGACCCTACATCAATGATGCTGGTGTTAGCTCAGATACATTGCATACAACATACTACAAGGAAAAAATAAAGTTCAACGATAATGTTGCAAAGAAATAAGGCAAAAGAAATTTGGAAAAAGAAAAAAAAAAAAGTTAGCAGGAATATATCATTGGACCTCATATTGCAAAAGTTTATTTCAAGAAAAAAGAAGTAGTTTAATAAACATAAGTCACAGACTTGCAACTGACCTCATATATGGACAGTAGATGGCAACCCAACAATGTGGGGTACAAGGTCACGGAATGCTAACTACATCTTCTGCAGAGTACTTGAATCTTAGGTTATAGTTTTTATACAAGTAAGAACACTCCTTTGGGCAATATTGGTCAACTCCTCGTAGAAATGACATCTAAAGTTTGCCTATGTAGGAGCAGACCTAGACAGGAACATAAATGGGTGACCGTACATACAGATGAGGGTTTGCAAGAGAAGGAATTTACATCCCGAATCAACTCATTTGATGCCCTTTAATACCAAAACAAATGGAAAAACTCATTTACTCGGAGCATTGACTCATGAACAATATAGAATATCACAGAACATAGGCAGTGATGGCACTGGATTCAAGAGTAAGAAGCTCCAAATACACATCCATTCTTTTTCATTGCCTTGTTGCATGCGTACTTACTAAAATCACAACTGTATGTTTCTAATTAAATAGTGAACTATAACTACTCTGCGTGAATCGAAGTCAGCTATATTGACCACAATATATAATAATCATAGTTCGGGTTAGAGATGAAATTGAGAAGAAAAGTCAGATGGATATATTCCCATCTCACCTCTTTTTATTGATATAATTATAATATTAACTTTACATAAAAACCCTCATATATTATCATAATACATAACACTCCCACTCAGGTCGGAGCATATACATCGTACATATCTAGCTTATTACATATGAACTGTACTCTAATTTGCAAGCGGCTTAATCAACAAATCCGCAAGTTGATTAATAGAGGATACATGTTTTGGCTCAACGATACCCGCATCACACTTATCTCATACTATATGACAATATACTTCGTCCTCTTCATGAAACACAGAATTTTATGTAATGTAAATAGCTGACTTGCTATCAAAATATAGCCTCAACAGAGTCCTGGGTACAAGACTTGTTTTGATAAGGATATCTCGTATTTATACCAGCTCACACGTAAGATCAGCTCATACAAAAGAACATGAAATCATTTTCTGGTTCTAACAATGTGCCCTTGGATGACCATTTATGGAAGTAAGGTGTGAACTTGAAAATGTAACATCTGTAGGAATCGCAAACTTATGCAAGATGGGATAGTAACACCAATATCCTTTATCACCTCTAGAACACTCCAAAGACACATTTGAAAGATTTAGGACCCAGTATCAATTAGGATTATGATACTGAACAAAACAGATACAACTTAAAATTTTAGTAGGTTAAGAAAATAAGTCACATTTGGGATAAAGAACATTAGAACAGGCTATGGTATCTGACGATTAAGGACTATATAGGACATGCAATTCAACAGATAGCAAGCCATATGAACCACATCTCCCCAGAAGTATCTGGGAACATACATGTCAAATAACAAAGTTCATACTATCTCAAGTACCTGACAATTCTTATGTTCAACCATCCGATTTAATTGTGGAGTGTAAGAACAAGAGGTTTATGAGTAATGTTACATTATCAGTTCAAAAAGTATGAATACACATAAAACTTATTCTTGATTTCATTATCGAAAGTTATATAAATAGAGACTTTGAACAATTTTTTCATTAATATAACCAAGCCATATAAGAAAGTCATCCACAAAAATAATAATATATTTAAAACCAAGTGTTAGAACTAACTGAACAAGGATCCCAAATATCATACTGAACAATTTTAAATGGGATCTACCCTCTTATTGACTCTAAATAGAGAAGGCACAAGATAGTGTTTACCCATTTGACATGATTCACATTTAAGAGATGACACTTGACCCAACTTCGAAACTAATTTCTTTAAAACTTGTAAGGTAGGATGACCAAATTGATGATGTAGAGCTCACAAAAAAGTTGAGCTAACACAAGCAAGTGAAGCAACCGAATCAACGCCAGTCTCCCGGAGATATAGATCTCCAGATTCACCTCTCATATCAATCGCCCTTTTATCCCAATCTCCTGAAATACATAAATGCTACTGAACGATTTAAGGATCTTGTAAAGTTTACTGCTAGATGATAGATCAAATGGAAATCTAGGTATGTACAAAACACATGACAATGGTAGTGAAGCAGTAACTTTAACAGTGCCTACACTCTCAATACGAGATGTAATACTATTTGCTAGTCACTGTAGGTAACGTGAAGATAAGTCATTCTGAATACCTTTATTTTCCCTTGATGCATCGGTGCCAATAATCTAAGTATTAAGAGTTCTAGAAGTGAAACAAGAGTAGTATTACCTAACTATGCCAAGCTAGTATTGGATGAAGATGGCATAATCTATGTAGCCTGAAACTACTGGAATATGTGATATTTTTTTTTAAACTCTTCTTCTGTCATGAGTACACTTCTTGAAACTAGCATAACTTTTCCCTCTTAGGTATGCACCAAATGAGCAAACTGACCAATTTGGGAGGTCTTGCCACATAACTACAGGCACCTGTTTCTCGTGTATCCAACCTCTCCACAATTGTAACAGGTTCTCATATCTTACCAATTCTCTGCTCCTTCATTACCAAAATCTCCTCTACCACAAAAACAACCACCTCGACCAAAATCTCCTCCATCACTAACAAAACGACATCCTCGTCCAAAATCTCCACTATTACTACCAGAACGACCTCCATGGCCAAAATTTCCTTTGCCACCACCAAAGCGATCACCTCAACCTCCACTAGGAGCTATAAGTTAGCTCTTTGAATGTTAAAAATGACCGTCCAATCAGATTCTTTGATTCCTCCAGGAAGGCACCGGCAAAAAATTATGTATCTGATAGAGAATCATTGTAGAAATACCTACCACCTGTAGACATGCAGGAGTATATTCTGATGACATTCCGTAGGAGCGTGAGTACTGCTAGTTGATCCTATTGCTTATGTATCTTCTTTACATCCTACGAGATGGAAAACAACACCTCAACTCCTCAAACCTTATTGCAGTATGCCTAATATTGAGATAAAGTTTTTTCACCCTTCTCACTCTGAAATATCTCCCTGATAACATTAAAAGCTCTAACAAGACTATTCTTCCCGGAATACAACTCGTTAAGATAGTTCCGCATGTCCTTTATTGTTGATATATGCATCACCAAATCTTGTATCTTTGGCTGCATAATGTTTAACAATTGATCAAATAGAGCAGCAACTTCTCTGCTCCCACTCACCCGTCTTGGAACTAGTAGGTTCCATGTATAAATGATTCTTCTTTACACGACAAGTCAGATTAATTTCAACAGTCTTTCTCCACAATAAACAATTATCCTTGTTCAACTTCCTAGAAGTAATCTTACTAGTAATAAACTCTAGAATAATCAGTTTGGACTCTATTGTACTTGTTGAACCTTTCATAGTAACAATATTCAACCTCCAACCACCCATTAAAACTAACCTCTAGGACCTCCTCAACATCATTCTTAAGAAAACACAACATTCGCCATTCCAAACACAACTTCCATAAAATCCAGCACACCATATCCATCAAGCACACCCACAAGACAAAAGGTGTGTGTGTATTTATTCTAGAGTTGGACTACAAACTTTCTATTAAATGTGAAAAGTTAATTTTTACACTTTTTCATCACATATTCATTAGTGGCTCACCATAACATTTTTCCCTTTTCACTATTCACCATTTAAAATTTCGCCCAACACATATTTCAAGGCAAATAGATGGTATTAGATGTGTTAAAATCTAAATTTTTAGAGTTTAACGGAAAGTTTGTAGTCAAACTTATATATATATATATATATATATATATATATAGACACACACACACACATATATCTTTGCTGGTTGTAGATAGGAGGCAGATGATAGATGGATCAGATCTTATCAAAGCTGATTGGTGATGGGCGGATGGTCTGATGAAGGCAGCGGGTAGATTGAACGGACGACAGTGGCGAGATTGAACTGAGATTGCGTTGGTGAGGTTGATGAAAGCGACAACATTGATGATAGATGAAGGCGACAGCAACGTTGATAGATGAAGAGAGAATTGATGGAAACAAAGTTGTCGAGGATTGAGGTCAATGGGTTCGAAGATGGCAGGGTTGAAAAAATCGATAAGTTAGAAGGCGGTAAGGTAGAGGACGATGGATTCGTAAAAGATTGATCAATGGGGGTGGTGCGGTGATTGAAGGTGGCATTCGTTCAAAGAAGGTGGTGTTCAATGAGATGATCAATTGATGGGTTCGATCGATGACACCATGACGAAGATGATTAAGCAAATAAATAATTGTGGTTTAGATAATAATTATGCATGTCCTAGGGTGAAGCTTCTGTGTTCAAGTGAATCTTTCAAGAGTTCTCTTTTCCATGGTTGCCAGTGAGAATAGCTTAAGGAGATAATTAAGATAGAGGTGGCTTTGATACCATGATAATCAGAGTTAGGGTTAGAGAAGAACTTGGGGAGAAAACTAAGATATAGATTCTCATTTCACCTCCTTTTATTAATATAATATATATTGACTTTTACATAAAAGCCTCTCATATTATCTTAATACACAACAATATACAACTAAATGATAACGATAACAACAAAGATTGCTCTAAAATTGATATATTTTTATAATAACAACAACAACAATAACAACAACAACTAAGCCTTTTATCCCAAGTATTTGGGATAGGCTACATGAACCAAAAAAGTATCACGCCAGATTGATCACTTTGATAGTCCTTCACCATTCATTTCTATCGAGTAATATCTCCTCATTTAAACCTCTAGAATCCATCTCTTTTCGTATCACCATTAAATATATGGTAGAACTATATAAATAGATCTAACAATGCTGCTGACAGCAAATAAGTCAAATATCTCAAGGCATTTAATGCAGGACGGAGGCGGATTAGGGGTAGAGACTTGAGAAATTCCAATTTTTCTTTAGATGAATTGGGGAAGAACAGATAAAATTCGAAAATCCACGAGAATCCACGCCCACTCTCAACGAATCCACGAGGAGAAATTTAACTCAAGCAAGATTTTTCTCAAAATTTTCATGTATTCTTCATCAACTCCAAAACACTTCACACAGAGCGTATATCTTGGGAAAATCCAAAAACTTAATCCTAACAAAATCCAAATAGAATCCTATCAAATAACATCAAATCTGGATCAAACTAAATCAAGCCCTACCATATCTCAAAACTAATAAAATCCTCACATAACTAATAAAATCTCCATCAATTCTCCCCGACTTAGAAACATAAACCTCCGGTGAATGTCGAAGATAATAATCATCAAGCAAATCTGGGTTGAGCTGTTGGACTTTTTCGGTGCACAACCAAGTGCAATCTGAGTCTAGTCATTCATGCCAGTACACCAAATAACGCTGATATCCACCATCAGCAGCTGAAACAATCTCATCATCCAGAATGTCTGCAATCTCGTCTAGATGGCGCTTGTAAAGTAGGGGGAGATGGTGTATGGATGTGAAAATATAGATGTCCTAACAAAACTGATGATAGTAGATCCGGAATGACTGCTGGGTAATCAAATGGAGTACGATATGGAGTCAGATCATCGACGTTGCAAACTAGATTGGTCCCGAAATTGTGGAAAATCGCAAGCTCATAAGCATTAAAACCAATTCTCTTTAAAACTTGGTAGGGACCCATACGTCGAACATAAAACTTCAAGGTTCCTAGCGGGAACTTCTCTGGACACACTCTAACCATCACCTCATCATCAACTGCAAATTTCTGCAATTGTTTGTGCGAATCTACTGCAAACTTGTAGTTATCATTACTAATCGCTATTTACCAATGAATATGATCATGCAAATCATGCAAGGGAATTTATATTCCGAAAATGAATATGCATGGCTCGTTGTATGTCAGCACGCAGTCCAAAACGAAATCTAGATATCGCCTGGTGTCGGTCCTCTCACAAATCACAGCGAAGTGTCAATTCATCAAATTGAGTCATACACTCTTGGGCCGACATGCTCCCTTGGCGAAAACTGTGCAACATATCTAAGATATGACTCCTAAACATGTCTGGAAGATACTTTTCCTTGAGTGTAGCTTTCATGTCATTCCAAATTTATCGCATCCAAATATCTCTCACACTTTCTCTACAGAAACCCAATATATCCTAGTGGGTCCCATAAGTCTCATTCGAGCAAATCGCTTTCTATGCTCTTCGAGCATGTCATACCAATCGAAATAGTAATCCATATCTGCGAGTCAATCACTAAAGATTTTAGGATCGTGAGTGTTGTTGAATATAGGAGGTTCTACCCATATCTTATGTGCAGTGTCATCCTCATTTTGTCTAGATCTAGGGACACTCTCATCTCTATATCTTTCATTGTGGTCTCTGTCTCACATACAGATCGTAATTTCTCTCATTATAATCATTCCTGTAAGTTCGATTATTATGTTCTTCTAGATCACCCATTTGTTGTTCTAGTGATTCCAATCGTTTATTAACAATTTCACATTCTTCCAATTGTTTAGTAATAGTTTCTAATTGTTTTATTATGATTTCAAACTTTTCCTCCATATCACTAGAGCTTGGGGTAGTTATTTTACCGTTGCGAAAAAACATGCAATCAAATAAGCGTATGTAATGCAATTTTCTAGACTCCGTTAATTCTATATGTGTACACTATATGATCAAATAAAATTTCCTAAACGTTTAGTTTCTAAAATGCAATGAAATGAGCCTTAAAATATGTGTGCAAGCAAGCGATGAGTTGGCAAATAATATTAGTAACTCTCACTAACAATCTTGTGCATAATTCCAAAAAAATTGCAAAATTTTGCTGAACAAAATGGATTAGTTTAGATATTATCCAAAACTGAAGAAATTCTTGCGCTTGTAGTAGGTCTTTTAGAGTCTCTGGTAGACGGTTCGCTGTAGAGCTCTAAAACTCTGCCACAATTGTTGTGAACAAGTCCAGGGATACAACACTTCAAATCTAGATCAAATTGGACTCCGAACGGGTTTTGAATCACCAATTAACCCCTTAACGGGTCTGTATTGTCTAAATGGGTCTGTACTGTGGACTAAACCCAATTTGAAACTGTATTGGATCTGATACTACAGGTCGGATCTGAAGTCCAATTAAAATCCAACTTGAATTATTGTGCTTTAGGTCTGATTTGTATGCGGGTTTACTAACCCAAACCCAATCCAACTTCTCTTCTTTTGAATTCGGGTATGGATTGCTTTGAATTGAAACCAAATCTGTAACAAGCTAATTTCATCATAACTTACATTCTTGATATCAGATTAATCCCAAAATAAATGTGTTGTGTTTGTCTCATTTTTCTATATTTTTGTGATTTTCTTAAAATTTTTAAGATAGTCACTTAAAATAATATTATTTTAATCACCGGTGGGTCCTACACATATTTTTACTAGTCTCTTTTTTGACTTGTAAAGATGAAGTTTGACTTTTTTTTGGATTAGTTTAATTTGAAATTATAACTTTAAACAACTCTAATAACCTATTATTAGTATTTATTTGTCCTATACCTATTTTGCTTTATTCACCCATACCTTACTTTACCATGCTTGTCCTTTGGACAAGCATGACAAACCATTATCTAATTCCCCATATCCCTCCTTTATTATATCTTTTTCTCCCCTTCCTTTCATTTGTTTTCTCTCCTTCACTTTTAATTTATCTCTTCCTTTTATTTTTTTTTTACTCTAACTCAAGAGAAGAAGAAAAGAGAAGAAGAAAAAAAGGAGAAGAAGTTCTTTAGTCTCAAGATAAACTTACCTTCCCTAACCTATCAAGGCAAGTAAAATCACATCCCCTCTCATGTTTTATTTCTAATTCTAATTGTTTATGGTTAACTTAGAATCTTGATTTGTTAAAACTTAAAAAAAAACATAATATCTCTATACAAAAATCTCTATGATTATTCTAGAAAAAATAAAAATATAATTTTTTTACACTTTACCATATGTTTATATATCGAATTTATCATTTTATTTACAATCTCTCATTCTTAAACTATAAGTTGTAAAGTTAAACTATAGCTTTATTTTTAAATTATAAAAATACTACCTTTATGAATATTCATCATATTTGGATATACATTTGAATTTTCCATATAAGTTCTTATATATAATGCAATGATTTTTAAATCATTTTCCACTTGTCATTAGAACATAGGTATATATATGTATGTATGTATTCATAACCATATTTTAAAAAGAAGATTTCAATTAAATAAGTTTCTACATTAAATTGTTAAAATATTTCTTTCATAAGAGATATTATGTTAGGTCATAATTCTTTCTATGCTAATCCATGTTTAAATATATACATATATATATATGCATGTCTAAGATTTAACAAATTTGCTACTTTCCATACTATGAAATCATACTAGAATTTAGAAAATCAATATGTTGTTAAACTAATTGTTATAAAAGTGTTAAGCCTATTTAATTCCTATCCTTACAATTTAGTACCCACTTGCCTAATGTGTTTATATGCATAATTGTATTGCGTGGTTTACATACATGATCATTATTTGCATAACACATTCTAGTATTCTATGACTATCATGCTTGCCTTAACATATACATACTAGTAACTTGTACAACATACATGAAATTATGTGTTTATATGCATAATTGTATATGCATGATTCACATATATGATCATTCTAGGTATCTTTACATCTTAATACTCACATACGTATTTATATGTATACTTATATTTATGTGTAGTTTACATACATGATCATTTTCATAACATTCATTCTAACATTCTATACTCCATCATACTTGCACTGACACATACATACTAGTTACTTGTACAACATATACGAAATTTTGTCGGATTTCCTTATTAGTACATACACGTCTTGATAATGTCATGGATCCGGATTTGCTTGTTAACTTGATTTTGACATTCCATCATATTTACTTTGACATATACATACTAATTACTTGTACAAGATACATGAAAATATTCCGGATTTTCCTTATTAGTATATACACATGTCTTGATGGTGCCATGGATCCTAACTTGCCTGTTAACTTGATTTTGATATGGACCACATCTTGCTTGTTACTAGACATGTATATGTATTAATCTTGACATGATTAGTTTATCATATTTCCGGATTTATTTGTATGTAATATAACTTGAAATCTTGGGTTATGGGAGAACTAAAGGGTGGACAAATATTGTATCGTGAAAGGTTTAGGATAGGTTGCGCAACCGAAATAGGGGCCCATCCGCGGGGGCGCCCGGGTGGTACTGAGCCATCATCTCTTGTTTAGTCCATGTTGATGGGACGACCGATTACTTAGTAATCGGTATCTGCTTGAGTGCTTAGCGGCACGGCTGGTTCAGCGCCAGCATCTTGGCCGGGTCCCGGGTATGCACGGGTACTTTCACGATACGAGTCATTTTTTCACCATTCAGTTCAAAACATTTACTAAAATAAGATATTAATTTAAACTTGATATGCATTAGTCTCCGTACTTAATATTGATCACATACAGGTTTATTTTTTTACCAGTTAGTTCAAATATAAATTAAAATAAGATGTTAATTTAGACTTGATATGCATGTATATCTCTGCTTAATATTGTTACTTGATCGTTTAATATTTTTCACACATGTGCATATTTTCATATCCATACTCATATCTTACTTATTCGTTTATATTATACACTCCCTAACTTTTATTGTTTTACTTGCCGGGTTTGACCCTGAGTTTTTCCACATGCTCAGGTACTGAGCATGTGAACGAGGATCCGCCATCGCACGACCCGTACTTTCTGGAGCAGGCCGAGCAGCAGTAGATTCTTAGGCCTTCACTTTTTGTATTTTTGGGTTTGGTATGTATACCTCTTTTGAAGGCTTAGTTGGAGTTCTCAACTTCTGTATCAGTACCTAATTATTGCTTTCTATTTTAGACATGTATATCTTCTCTTTTATATAGAAGTAGACTAATTTCTAAAATCCTGATTGATAACTAGTATTCAGCTCAATTCATTTTTTTCTTTTACATACTTATAGGCCTCGTGCACGTCGACTTACACGTGCCCGCCGGTAACGCACTCCGTTTTCTTGTCCCTCCGGAAAATGGGGCGTTACAGAGTCAAAACCCTCTAAGCTTTCCTCTTTCTCAACAGGTCGCAACGGCGCTCGGGGAGCGGCGGCGGCACTCAATGCTGGAGCTATTCGGCGAGGGTGGCTAGGGCGGGGGTGATGGAGGTTGTTGGCTCTAGTGAGGAGACGCCGGTGCTTTGAGGTCGAGGAGATAGTGTTGTAGTCTAGGGGTTGAGGGCGAGGAGGGTTGTTGCTGTAGGAGAGATGGGGGTGGATCTGGTGAAGATGCGGTAGTGGCTGGTGGAAGGAGGCTTTGTTGTGAATGTTGGGGAAAGGAGGAGGTGGGCAGCATTGCTCACTGCGACTTCGATCTTGGCTGCGGCGAGGTTGACCGGAGAGAAGGATTGAGTGACGGTGGAGATCCGGTGGGCGACGGCTAGGAGGAGAGGGTGGTGGTGTTGTGGAGGATTTTTGGGTTGGATTGTTTGAGTTGAGATAAAAGGCTTAGTTGTTGTTTGAGTTGAGATGTGGGATTGAGGAGGGAGAAGAAGAGCAGGAGGAGGTCTTCTCGGAAGCAGAAAGAAAAGGGGAGAAGAAGAAGGGTCGGGGGATTTTGGAGATTTTTTTCTCTCTCCTCCGGTTCTGCCTCTTTTCTTCTTTTTTTTCCTCTCTTTCGGATCTGTCTTTTTTTCTTTTCTTTCAGATATCCTCTCTCTTTTTTTTAAAATATGAACTTTTCTTCTTCTTTTTCTTTTTTTTTTCCGGATCTGTTTTTTCTCTCTTTTTAAAAAATAAAAATAAAAATAAAAAATGAAAACTAAAAAGCAAAATCAAAAGAATCAAAAGAACATGAAAATGAAAGAGAGGAGATGGAGATTATCGTTTTTGAGCTCTGATCCCAATTTGATGCAGGACGGAGGCGGATTAGGGTTAGGGATTTGAAAAATTAGGGTTTTTCTTTAGAGAAATTAGGAAAGAACAGATAAAATTCGGAAATACACCAAGACGAATCCACGCTCACTCTCAACGAATCCACAAGGAGAGATTTGACTCAAGCAAAATCCACGTAAGAATTTTCTCAAAATTTTCATATATTATTCATTAGCTCCAAAATAATTCACACAGAGCGTATATATAGGGAAAATCCAAAACCTAATCCTAACATAATCTAAATAGAATCCTATCAAATAACATCAAATCTGGATCAAACTAAATCAAACCCTACCATATCTCAAAACTAATAAAATCCTCTCATAACTAATAAAATCTCCATAAGCATTCCTCCTTTTATTTTCTCCAGTTTAACCATTGGAGGTTAGAACCAACATATGGAATGACTTGCATGATAGTATCAGCATCTAAATAAGAACTCAGGTAACAAGCGTCATCATCTTACAACGGCAACGTGTCATAGCTTCAAACCAAGACCCAGAGCAAGAGCTGTGGATGCCCCATTGGGATATAGGGAGAGAGGGGGTGGCGGTCAGTGACAATCTACTAGCATATGTAGTTTGTGGCTGACCAAACAACTGCAGAACAGACCTTTTTTATTGTTGCTTTCATTGTTGTCCAATTAACATGATAAAAACTTGCATCTACAACTGGGACTAATTTACATTGCGTTCTGTGACACAAGAAGGCTAATATCTCACCTTTAGCTCTGGCAATTCAATAAGACAAGCACATTCCACCACCTCTGCTCCCACACGTTCTGCAAAGGGAAAAAAAACAATAATTAAACAAGTATTATTAAGTGTATCATATTTTGACCACAGTATAGTAGCCGCATCTGACAGTAGAAATACTGCTCACGGCAACCCAACAAAAAAAAGAAAAAGAAACCTTTATTCCCAATTCTTCAGGGATGCTTCTCTGAAAATAATAACTGAACCAAGATCCCCGATAAAGATCCCAAAGACAATATAGATGCAGTTTGGCACAGAAATACTTTCGCAACAAGAGCTAAAGAAGAAGAATGATCCAAGCTTGTCCTATACTAACTAAACTTTCCAATTAAGTTGATCCTAAATCTATCCACCTTATCCTACAATAAACATACTTCACGTGAACAGAAAGAGAGACGCTTCATTGCTATATGTGTGTGATTGTATGTATTTCATTGGTGGTGGTCATCAAACAACAGAAATATCAAGCAATATTTAGGAATTAAGAACTTACTGTAGATGCATCTCATAATTTCCTATAATAAAAAAATTGAGTTGCCCTTTCACTGATTTAATCTGCAAAAATCATGAAGTAGGTTTTCATTCCTGCTGCCTCACCTACTAGGTTATGTGGGAAGGCCCCACCTTGTCCATAATGTTCCTCTTTCAGGAATTTAGCACCAACTGGCTGATGTCAGATTGGCAGACAAGTTGTAAGAAATAAACAAGTTTCCACCTAGCTTCTTTTACCCTTTTTTATTAACAGAAAAATACCAGTCAGTGAGGTTCAGAGTGGTGGTAATGAGATGGGTGGATTGTGTCAAGTCCTGTAACTGACAAAATAAAAGAATAGACCAAAGAATGGTGTAGTTTCTCCCTTAAAATCATACCAACTTATTCAAACAAAAGAATGTGTAATCATAAGAATTCAAACAAAAAATGGACATGTTGTGTTCCAAACCTCCAAAGCATTATTCAAAACAGTACAACATGATAAAATAGACAACGCTATCAAGGTTTAATATTTCTGGAACAAAAACAACAACTAAGCTTTTTATCCCGAGTACTCATTGCAGACTACATGAACCAAAAGAGGATTATGCCGGGACGATTGTGTCTGGAATAGCTCTAAGAAATATGAGAGCACATATTCAGAATTTATCTCAGAACTTTAAAAAAAAAAAAAAAAAGGTTTCCACAGGAATAAATGACGACATCAGGTAATACATCTTTGAAAAGCTTATGTGACTAAACCTATTGTATCCCTCTATCAAATTTGTTGATACATCTAAGGGTGATGGATTAGACGAAAAGGACAAGCAATAAGATTTTGAACTAATTTATTAATGAATTAATGACAAATGTAAACTTGGAGCTTAAAATAAAATTAGAAAACAAAATAGCATTGAGCATTATAACTGCCAATTACACCTTACAATGAACTGTGGATTAAACATTACATCTATGAAAGCTTCTACAAACAAATTGAACAAGTAAGCTGCAATTGATTCCTAGTTTCCTACTTAACCATGACATGAGTAAGAATCCTGTAAAGTCTCCATGAAACAAAGAATTGAGGTAACTGCATGTGATTCCTTTCCATCTACATGTGAGTGGATGTAAACCCTTGGTCCACTTGAGTATTCTATGTCGAGCATAAAATTTGACATAAAGAAATCAAAACGCCAAATTCTCAAGGAGAAGAATTGATTGTCTCATCAATGTGTTCTGACAACTCAGACCTTCAGTTGATCATTGTTTCGTTGCATGTGAAGTACAATTCATTGGTGCAAGTGAAAATGGAAGAAATTTTCAAATTTCCAAGGGAAACTTCAATTCTCCATGCAACTTAGTGGTTGCAATTGAGCCAATTTTAAAATTGTGCATGGAAAATTGAAGTACCCTCCGAAATTGGAAAATCCTCTCCAAATTTTCACTTGCACTTACAAGTTGCATTGCACATGCAATGAAAAGAAAAACAGCCCTAAGAGGCTACCACGCATGGTGGTATTAAAAAACAAAACAAAAAGAGTAGTATATGACTGCAATTTTACAAACACAGCAGGAAATAAAATTTGTTTCTGGGAATGTATTCAATAAAGTAGACCATCATGTATAGACGAGTGCACTGATGTGTTCCCTTATTCGACAACCTATGCTCGCACTGTCGCACGTAACCTAGATACCAAGTCAACTCTACATAATCTACACTACTGATTTGCAAATTGCCCACAAACTGGAAAAAGAACGATATACGGAAAGAACAATAACACAGAAAAGTGCCAATCAGCATAGTGAATATATAATTCTAAATGGCAATGTTGTAAACTTTATAGTTCACCACTTAATGAAAAACCTACATGTTGTCATTGTTAGCATCATCCATGACAAAATGGAAACCCTAAATTAGTCAGTCTCTGACACCTATAATAACTTTAGCATGCCTAGAACTTTTCTGTGTTGTCATAGACTCAGGATTTAAACCAATGTCAGGATTCAATCCTACCTATATAGTCTTGATTCCGGGAATTTCTTTTGTAACGGATTTCCTTCAGCACAAAAGAAAATTTAGCAAACTTTAAGAAAGAAGGGAGCAATGGAAATATCTAACTATAATATCTATCTATCAAGGTAGTGAATCCATTCCTTATCTCTCTTTATGCATAAATACGGTTGGATTTGGCTTCTCTTTTTACAACCCCTAGCGGTACCTAGCACCAGCGGAACATATATAGTCCACTCAGAAACCAAAACAAAAACTCCTCACGGATTAAGCTAAAACTGATTTGTCATAAAAGTTGTAGCTAAAAGTTTCACTTGGTTTGAAATAAGAAATCTCAATCGTCTGTGCATGAATCTAGCTTATGCACACATGCATATTTGACCTCACATCATGAATATGTATGTCATGAGTCTGTTGGTCATAACTTCTAATGTGACATAATCTTTTAGCATCATGGACTAAACCAAGATGATTTTTAAATATTAAAGATATGTTTTACAACCGATCCATAAAACCAAAGCTGCAAGGTAGTTCATCTATACCAAAGAAGATGTTCTTGATGTTGTTAGAAATGCACGAAATTTATGGGGATAAATAAGACTTGAACCACACGGCTCAGGGTTTTTCGAGAATTGGAGAGAGAATTTTCACTAATTTAGTCAAAATGTCAAAAATAAGCAGTAGCATGCTCCTGTGCCTAAGCATGTAGAACAAACTAGATAGTGCATGAGTAACAAACTAAGATTATTTATGTATAAAAAAAAGCCCCGTTTATGCTATTCAAAGATGAACTGGTCAGCCTAGGTAACTAGATAGAAGCATCTTCCATGAGCCTAGGAGGGTAATGTCAACATCGAACCACAAGTACAATTACACCAATCTAATAAATCTACTAAAATCCATGAAGCACAGACATGTATCCCATCTCAGAGAAGACAACTCCCTTTTATGTCGACTTTTTAAAATTTGATGTATATGGGCCCTATGGGGTATCATGGTGTCAGTGCACCATAGCTTAAAAATCTAAAAGAGTAACTAATTTTAAAAAACATACTAACAAAAAATTATTTATTAAAAAGAGCACAATAGTAATTCAACTGCAGGGTAACAACCCCCAATAAAAAATAATGACAGAAGGAAGGGAAATGAACAATAAAAAAAAGAATTTACAAGATTTTAAATTTAGATTGAGAAAGTTACCAAGCAGCTTAATTGCAGCACACAAGGTCCCTCCAGTAGCAATAAGATCGTCGATGACTAGGACCTTCTCCCCTGGTTGTACAGCTCCTACATGCATTTCTATTTTGTCTGTACCATATTCTAGGGAATACTCTTCTGAAATGACTTCACCTGATGGGCCACAAAGATCATTAGCAAGTAAAAAAAGCTACATATGGTAGTTAGTACAAAGATATACACATTTGTAGATAGTTAATTTTCTATGTCCAATATTAGAGTTAAGATTTTTATAATGTAAAATGAACCCATTCACTACTTTCCAAAGGGAGCATCAACCTTCCCAACTGAGGCCAACACAGAAGTACAACAGCATAACCTATGAGACCTTTCCCTACATGAAACAAACTTGAAATACATAGCTCCATATCACCTCATTAGTTGCATATCACCTCATTAAATACAGAATGTAACCTATGGGATGTTTCCTTAATGAGACTAATTTTAAAAATGGATCTCCATATCACCTCATCAATTTTATCAGAAGTCTGATACTTGATTATGCATAGGTTTTTCCTATAGGCTTCCATGAAAGTATGCAACCATCAAAAAGCCATTATTGATAATTGAACAACTGTATTGATCACTTTATTAGACAATGAATGTTAGCAACTAGCAAGTTTTGATCCCATAGAATCCTAGGAGAAGATGGCACTTACACTAGGACAATTCTAACACTCCAAATTTTCAATGAATAATAAATTATTAGAAACCAAGATTTCTTTGTATACACCTCCTAAGTTAACTAAGTTTCTAAAGGCACCTCTTTGGCATTTAGTGGTGATGAGTTGTCCGAGGAGAGTGAGAGGTGGCATTCTAGTTGGACACTTGTCATACATGCAAGAAGTTTTGGGACTAGGTTAGAGGACAAGGTTACCAAAATGCCCTTAGGCATATATAACCTCATTCTCTCTAGAGAAATATTGTCAAAGAACAAAACAAAATCACCTTCCTCTCTCTAACCTTAGTTCTTTTGGTTCGCGTGAAAGAAAGAAAGAAAGGGAGAAAAGAGAAAGCCAAAGAGAAAATAGATTCGCTAAAACAAAGGAGATTAAAGGGAATAGAGGCAAGTAGCACCTTGTACTTATTTTCTCTTTGAACCGTATTTGAGTACAAGTAACATGCATATTCTTTCTTGGGATTTATTTGATTTGTATTTTGAGAATATGATTCTTTTAAGGACTTTGTGCAAATAACACTTTATTTATTTGATTCTTTCTTGAAATTGTTATTTGATTTGTATCATGAGTACATGTTCCTTTTTATGGATATGCATAATCCTTATTGGGATTTATTAGATCATTTTGGATATGCATACTTAGTCAAATTCGCAGACTGCATGCTTAACAAATTCGCAGACTGCACACTTAGTCAGATTCGCGGATTTACATACTTAGCCAGATTCGCGGATTTACAGACTTAGTCAGATTCGCAGATTTACAGACTTAGCCAGATTTTTGGATTTACAGACTTAGCCAGATTCGCGGATTTACAGACTTAGCCAGATTCGCGGATTTACAGATTTAGCTAGATTCGCGGATTTACAGACTTAGCGAGATTCGCGAATTTGCAGATTTGGAATTTTCTAAATATTATTTATTCCATGATAATATAATGATAAGTTTAATAATACTTATTCATTTTATGATAACATGACATGTGAATATCAACATGATGCATGAAGGCAAGATTTTTCATGAGAACAAATTCTTGTATTTTTATTATATGACATGAAGTATCCTTATGATATAACTGTACATGATCCCAAATCTTGATTTCTGAACTCATGATTCTTATGAAAAGGATATGTACACAATTTGACATGAAAGTCCACGTATTTCCTTTAATTCACGTATATCATATGTATTACTAACATGGGAAAAATTGGAAAAACTACATGATGAATAAGTATTGTATTGTATAAGGATTTTATTAGCCAACTTCTTGATTAGGTGTTGAGGGCCTTTTTCTAGCAGCACTGGGTGGTACTGAGCTACCGTCTGATACATGAGTCACCATATGGGTAATGCACGTTACTTGTTTCATTGAACGGGGACTGACTGTAAGCACCTAACGGTATGCCATGCTTCAGCGCCATGGGTTTGAGGCCGGGTCCCGGGTATGCACGTGCATTTGCATAATATGAGAAACTGCGCGCTATCTTATCCATTATTGAGTTTCAATTTCAACACTAACATGATATAGACTTGTCACCTTTACATAATTTGTGTCTGCTATTTGCATGAATAGTCTTACTTAAGAGAGATTCGTGGGGCTAAAGCATGGCACTATGTCCTACAAATATAAAACTTAAGCATATTTGCTTGTTTGTCACAAATTCTAATTGTGAAAATCTAAAACTTTAAGAGAGTGCTTGCTTGCTTGTTTGACACAAATTCTAATTGCTTGCTTGTTTGTCGCAAATATAAAACACAAGCACGCTTAAGATTTTCACAAATTTCACAATTAAATTCTTGTTTGTCACAAATTCCTAATCACAAATTCGCGGGGCTAAAGCATGGCACTATGCTTAAGTTTATTCCTAATTTACATACTTAGCCAGATTCGCTAAAGCATGGCACTATGTCCTACAAATATAAAAACAGAATTTACAGACATTATGCTTAAGTTTATTCCTAGATATTAAAACAGAATTTACAATCCATGCCTTAATCGATTCTGGAGCCGAAACCAGTCTTATACAAAATAACTTTATCCCTCAACAATTTTGGATCCTTTTAGACAAACAAGCAAAATTACAAGATTTTATGGATCGACCAGTTCATATTACCCACAAAGCACGACTTTCCGTCACTATTCCAGATATTCACAATCAAGAACATCATTATACCTTTGAATTTGCCTTATTACCTAAAGAATTTGACATTGATTGTCTTCTCGGCATGAATAATCTACGCCATTATGCTCCATTCAATACCCATTACTTCACCTTTGATAATCACTCCATACCTCGGGTTCCTTTTCCTATGGCTTTAGCCCTGCATTATACACTATGCTTAAGTTTATTCCTAATTACAAGATATAATTAGGAAAGAGATTTTACAATCCATGTAAAATCTCGCGGATTTTCACAATTAGAATTTGTGACAAACAAGCAAATATGCTTAAGTTTATTAAAGTTTTAGATTTTCACAATTAGAATTTGTGACAAACAAGCAAGCACGCTTAAGTTTTATATTTGTAGGACATAGTGCTACAAATATAGCGCGCAGTTGCTTGATTTGAATCGATTACAGACAGAAATTCTAAAACTTTAAGAGAGAGCTAGATGGAAAGGAAAGAGATTTATAAGGGCTCGAAGTCTCGATGCCTCCTCCCCTTCTCTAGAGTTTATTTATAGCAAGCCTTCAGTTACAGTGAGATTCCTTTCTGATAAGAAGGAATCGTTCAACAGTAAAAAGTAGAATTATTGATACAGGAAAAAAGCAAAATAATTGCTACAAAAAAGTTTGTGGTACAATTATTAAAAGGTGTTGTCGGTGATCTGATAAGGAGGAATCTTGTAGTGGTCCATATTCTGATGTCGGTAGCATGGTCCCACCACGCTTAATCTTGCATGATATTTTGAAAAGCTTCCTCATCCAAGTCTTCATATTTGCTTGTTTGTCACAAATTCTAAAAAATCTAAAACTTTAAGAGAGAGTGCTTGCTTGCTTGTTTGTCACAAATTCTAATTACTTGCTTGTTTGTCGCAAATATAAAACGCAAGCACGCTTAAGATTTTCAGAAATTTCACAATTAAATTCTTGTTTGTCACAAATTCCCGCGCGCTATATTTGTAGCACTATGTCCTACAAATATAAAACTTAAGCGTGCTTGCTTGTTTGTCACAAATTCTAATTCTGAAAATCTAAAACTTTAATAAACTTAAGCATATTTGCTTGTATGTCACAAATTCTAATTGTGAAAATCCGCGAGATTTTACATGGATTGTAAAATCTGCGCACTATATTTGTAGCACTATGTCCTACAAATATAAAACTTAAGCGTGCTTGCTTGTTTGTGTGCTATGGATAATTCTTTCAGTGTCTGCGCGCAGTTCCTTTTCCTATGGCTTTAGCCCCGCATTATACGCCAGCACAGCATGGTGAATCTCTTAATTTTTTTCATCACAATTCTCCCCAAACTTTTTATACATATCCGATAGCTATAGCATCAGATACTGAAAGAATTATCCATAGCATGCTAGAACCTTTATATTCAAATAATCCTTTACTACATTTCGAAAAATCCCCACGATATTGTTCTATAGAGTTACTGGATCAATACAAAGATACAAAATTACGTGTAAACAGTATAATGGTATCCCCTATCGATAAAAAAGAATTCTCTGAACAAATAAAAGAACTCTTAGAATTAAACTTAATACAACCTAGTATAAGTCCCCATTCCTCTCCTGTCTTCATGGTAAGAAACCATGCAGAGCAAAAAAGAGGAAAAGCCAGAATGGTGATAAATTATAGAAAACTAAATAGTTATACTAAATTTGATGGTTACTTTATACCCTCTGCAGAACAATTAGTCAAACAAGTTCAGGGAGCAAAATACTATAGTAAATTTGATGCTAAGTAGTTTATATTGATGATATATTAGTATTCTCAAATACATTAGAAGAACATAAACAACATTTACTACAAGTTGCAAACTTATTATTAGAAAAAGGAATTATACTTAGTCCTAAAAAAATAGTTTATTTAAAACAAAAATAGAATTTCTAGGCAAATATATAAAAAAAGGACAAATAGAATTACAACAACATATATATACAAAATTAAAAGAATTTCCTAAAACTTTTAGAAATTTAAAACAATTACAAAGTTTTCTTGGGTTACTCAACTATGGTAGAAAATTTATACCGCATTTATCTGAGCTTGTACAAAATTTACAAGAAAAACTAAAACAAATACAATCAAAATATAAATGTGAAACTGGTAAGCAATCAAGAAAATGGAATACTAAAAAAATACCAATTCAATTATCTTCTAAAGAAGAAGAAAAGAAAAAAAATCCCTGAAAAGGGAGAAAACTCAAACACCCTGGAGACAGGAGCATACTCTACTTCAACAACATCCACCCCTACAACGGGAGAAAAGCAATTTCCACCACCAGGAATGACTATTCTGCCAGTACAGACACCTTCACAAACACCATCAACATCCTACAGTAATGTTGCCTCAGCTCAAAGGAGAATACAATCAACAAAGCCCACAGCAGCAGCAGTAGTTCGAGACTGGTATAATCTCGAGCTCAAAACTTCTAATCCACATATTTATGAAAGACTGAATGGATGCTACCGCGCCATCCAGTCAAATGATTTCTCTTCATCAAAATATTGGCTATCTCAGATAGAACAGATGGTTCTATCTATGTTCTCACATTATACCCAAGAGAGAACTGAAAAGCAAGCTGTCATTAAAGCTACTACAGATCTCTGCAACTACACTCTTACAGCACAAAGCTCTGATTTGACTCAGAGAATGAGTACCTGGTTCCAAGGTACTTCTCAGGACCAGCAATACCTGAGGAAAATTATTCAAGATTTGGAAATAGCTGACCAGGTATATCATCCTTCACCTGAGTTCTACAAACTACTTGGGTTGTGCAAAATTGAAAATGAAAAAGCTAGGCAATTGGAGGTCGAGCTCACTGTCCATAAGATGATAGGTCTCAATCAGCAAAATATGATCGGAGACACCCAGCTGAGAAATTTCTTCAAGCAGTTGGAGGCCACTGACATTATAGCAGTACTGCAACAACATGAGTTGATATGGAACAAGAATAATTTGTCCCGAATTATTACTTGTTTTCAAGACATTGCCACTTGCAAAAAGGCAATACAGTTGGGACTTGTTCATGAAGTTTTTGTTAATTCTTCTCATCCTGAAGAATATCAAGATCTTCCATCCATCTGCATTAAAAGCATCCAAGCTTATGCCTCAAGATATCAAACCAGTTTCTTCTTCCGTATATGGAGTACATGGGAAGAAAGAAAATAGTTGAAAATCTATAACTCTATACAGCTATGGGAACTCCACAGCCAGAACTATGCTCCATCCCCTACCTGTGATAATTTTCCTGTTCTGGATTTAGAAGCAGAGACAAAAAAAGCTGCTAGAGAGTTTTTTGACGAGGCATACAATAAGGCCATATCTGGTGCTCATTCTATAAAGATAGAAAACAATATTCTGCTTTATGATTATATTGGAGCTTTCGAACACTCGGAAGTCAGTATTCCAAAAGTTCTTGAATTCTTATCATCTTTTCAGCTTGGAAAACTCAGCTCCAAGGCCAAAGATGAATTCTATGAAGAATTAGAAAAATTGGAGAACGAAGACCTCGGAGGAGAAGATAATCATCAACCAAATGACATCCGAGAAGACTTGGATGAGGAAGCTCTTCAAAATATCATGCAAGATTAAGCGTGGTGGGACCATACTACCGACATCAGAATATGGACCACTACAAGATTCCTCCTTATCAGATCACCGACAACACCTTTTAATAATTGTACCACAAACTTTTCTGTAGCAATTATTTTGCCTTTTTCCTGTAGCAATAATTCTACTTTTTACTGTTGAACGATTCCTTCTTATCAGAAAGGAATCTCACTGTAACTGAAGGCTTGCTATAAATAAACTCTAGAGAAGGGGAGGAGGCATCGAGACTTCGAGCCCTTCTAAATCTCTTTCCTTTCCATCTAGCTCTCTCTTAAAGTTTTAGAATTTCTTTGAGTAAAATCTTGTGAATATTAAAGCTGCGTGAAGTGGTATCAAAGCCAAAGGAGTTTGGTGTCTACTATCTGTACGTTTCCTTTTTCTTTTGTAAGTATTCCTTTACTTATGTCTAGCCAAATTAGTTAGACATGTTATTTTCTTAATTTCTCTAGTAGGTTAGACAATAGTATCCTACGCCATGAGGTAGGAAACGAATCATGGCAATGCTCTCTTTCTCTGAAGCAGTAATAGGCTTGTGGTAGACAGAGAAGTCTTGGCTGCCTAACTCTAAGATGAAAGCCACTCTTAGAGGTTATGTTTAGCCGGAGAAAAGAGGGTCAAAACGATACTATTGCCCAACTAGCTATAGAAAGAAAGAAAATAGCATGTCTAGTTTTATATCGGTCTTTTAAATGTCTAGATCTGTAGTAATTCCAGAAAATTATACTTGCCCCTTTAATTTAAATTCTCATGAGCATATTATACATCTTCTTTCTAACGGTTCTTTAGAACAACAGAATAGCATGTTAAATTATCTAAGTGATCAACTTCTTTTGATTTCTCAAAAATTAAGAAATTTACAAACGATTTCAAACGTTCCTATTTACACACCTATAAAAGAAAGACTTAGTTCTGTTAGAATGATAAAAGTTTCTTCAAAAAATTTGGAACAAATTAATCCAAAAGAAATTAATTATCAAAATTATTTGCAATATAAACTTTTGCAAAAACAAGAATTAGAAGGCATTATTGAATCTAAAGAACTTTATGATTTTTATGAAAAACACTCTTCTTCTATTAAATATTTTACTGAAAAAGTTTCTTCTGAAAAGGAGTTTTCTCATGAAAGTTCTTTGGATAATCTGTCTATACCTTCTGATGATGACATATATATATCCTCTAACGAGGAAAAAGATACACTACATATACCCTCTAACGAGGAGTCCTCTAACGAGGAAAGTTTACATATAAATATGGAACATGGAGAGTCTTTTGGCTCTATTATACATCATCCTAGACATCAACAACCACCAGCACAAGAAGCTACAGATGAGAGTATGTATAATAGAGATACAACTGAAGCTTACATAGATTCTTATATACTTAGGCAAGGGAAAAAATATCATAATCCCTCAGTAAATTTAATATTTAATATAGACCATATACCAGCAAGAAAACTTAGAGATTATATAGTAAACTGGGAACAATTAATGGTTGGAACATCTTTGTTACTTCCAGGAACTATAACAAATAAGGATTTTGTTCTTATAGCATGTGGATACTAGCAAGGAATAGCCCTAAAATGGTTAACACAATATGAAAAACTATGCCCTGATGATATAGCAGCATTAAATGCTTATACTAATAGAAAAGATGCTCTACATAATATATGTAAACTATTATATGGAGATCTAACAGGAGACGACCTATCTGCTGAAACATTAGATGAAAATATCTTATTAAAAATGAGACTTTGTAATATATGTTACGTAGAAAAATTCGCTAATGAATATATAAGTCGTATATTTAAATTAAATTCTTTAGAAAAGAAAATATTTTGGATTAAAGCTTTCTTTGCTAAATTACCTATACCATGGGATACTATGATAGAAAAGAAATATAATAGTTTAAAAGCCGGAGCTTCAGATAATACTGGAATGTTAAAAAAAGCTTGTATGGAAACAGTTAAGAAAACTTGTCAGCTACATAAAGCAAACAAACATCTCATCTTCATTGTATGCTACTAGTGGATCTCTATTTGGGATTGAAAGTTTGCTCTTGAGCCTTACATTGAATTTAACAAAGACTAAGTCATGTAATTTCTTGGAACTTAGCCTATTTCTTTTCTTCGTATGCACCTAAATGAAAGATAATCACATGAAGTTCGTTTAGAATATATCTATTTGGGAAAAAGAAATATTTAATTAGAAAAGTTAAAATTGTAATACTATCTCAAATATGCTCCAGTTCCGTTCACAACTCGAAGAACTGGTTGTCAGGTTCATGATCCTCAATTCGGGAGCATCTGTCCCGTAGAATTGCCACCATTGAGCTAGCAATGAATATTTAGAAATAGTTATTAGCTATTTATTAGTTTCTTTAATTAAAAATAGATTGAATTTTGCATTTCTTAAATTGAAATGCATATCTGGATTAATGATTCTCTTTACTGCTGCCCTTGCAAAAGACATTCCAAATGATCAATTTTGATTTTGATACATTGGGAGCTGCTGTGTAATCTTATCAATTCTATCATGATTATCTGGATAGAATCTGTGCATCACGTCAACGAAGCCCGACATGAACGACCAATTAGTATCAATCTCAGGCTGCTTCGCATAGTAATACAGAGCGTTCAAGAAATATCCAGCTCTATGCAGATAACCCTTAAGTTTTTCCTCCCATCTCCTATCAATAATCTTCCATATTGGAAGATATTTCTGTTCATCAAAAGAAAAGATATAAAATATCAAAAAATATAAAATATCAAAAAACATTTGCAGATATTCACAATCGCGGATACATACTTAGCCAGATTCGCAAACATTCGCGGATTTACATGGATTGTAAAATCCATGATTTGTGTCTGCTATTTGCTTGATTTGTGTCTGCTATTTGTAACAAATTCCTAAACTTTAAGAGAAATTCTAAAGTTAAGCATATTTGCTTGCTTGATTCGCGGGCCCCGCATTATTCACAATCATGCTATTTACATGATTTGTGTCTGCTATTTGCTTGTTTGTCTAGATGGATCCAAAATTGTTGAGAGATAAAGTTATTTTGTATAAGACTGGTTTCGGCTCCAGAATCGATTAAGGCATGGATTGTAAATTCTGTTTTAATATCTAGGAATAAACTTAAGCATAATGTCTGTAAATTCTGTTTTTATATTCGCGAATTTACAAACATTCGCAGATTTACATACTTAGCCAGATTCGCGGATTTACAGACTTAGTCAGATTCACGGATTTACAGACTTAGCCAGATTTGCGGATTTACAGATTTAGCCAGATTCGCGAATTTACAGACTTAGCCAGATTCGCGGATTTACAGACTTAGCCAGATTCGCGGATTTACAGATTTAACCAGATTCGCAGATTTACAGACTTAGCGAGATTCGCGAATTTGCAGATTTGGAATTTTCTAAATATTATTTATTCCATGATAATATAATGATAAGTTTAATAATACTTATTCATTTTATGATAACATGACATGTGAATATCAACATGATGCATGAAGGCAAGATTTTTCATGAGAACAAATTCTTGTATTTTTATTATATGACATGAAGTATCCTTATGATATAACTGTACATGATCCCAAATCTTGATTTCTGAACTCATGATTCTTATGAAAAGGATATGTACACAATTTGACATGAAAGTCCACGTATTTCCTTTAATTCACGTATATCATATGTATTACTAACATGGAAAAAATTGGAAAAACTACATGATGAATAAGTACCGTACTGTATAAGGATTTTATTGGCCAACTTCTTGATTAGGTGTTGAGGGCCTTTTTCTAGCAGCACTGGATGGTACTGAGCTACCGTCTGTACATGAGTCACCACATGGGTAATGTCCGTTACTTGTTTCATTGAACGGGGTCTGACTGTAAGCACCTAGCGGTGTGCCATGCTTCAGCGCCATGGGTTTGAGGCCAGGTCCCGGGTATGCACGTGCATTTGTATAATATGAGAAACTGCGTGCTATCTTATCCATCATTGAGTTTCAATTTCAACACTAACATGATATAGACTTGTCACATTTACATGATTTGTGTCTGCTATTTGCATGAATAGTCTTACTTAATTCATTTTCAATATTCTCAGGATACGTTTGTACCAACGCAATTTATTTGTATATTCTTTTATTTATTTTTGTACTATGATAGTACACATGTTTCTTGTTCTTGTATTACTTGCTGGGTTTTATCTCCTAAGTTTTCTTAAGCCCAGATCATAGAAGTAGAGAAGGAGAGATCGCTCCAGACAACGACCCTTCACCAACCAGATCGAGTAGAAGATATTAGTACAGTACTACTGGGCACTTCGCACTTCTTGTTTCTATTTCCTTTAGCTAGGCACTGCTTTAACTCTCTTGTATTTTAACTCTTTTGTGTAAATATTTAGAGAAGTGTGTCGTTTTATGTAATCAACTTTCTGTATGAATGAAATACTTTCAGTTTTAGACATGTTTGTTCATCTTGATATGACAGTAGTTGCGGTTATTTTAAGATCATGTAACTGTTAGGTTATTTTGTAGTATTTAAGTAGCGTCCTCTATTTCAGAAAAAAAAAAAAAAAGTAGAGCCGAATTGGGGGCGTTACAACAATGTTTGACCAAATACTACACAGATTTATGGGAAAAAAAATTCCAAGGAGGTGGCTTCCACTTAACAACAAAAGTGAGCTTAAAGAAATAATGGCAGTTTCCTATTATTTTGCCGACAATGAGTGCTCAAGTCAGGTATTTCTAATAGGCATCATCAGAGCTCACCATCCTCAGTTTGAATAGGAGGATATTTTCTAATGGTATTAAAAGAGAAGGTAAAAATAATACGTAGTAGCAAGGATAATTATAACATGAGGACTAAGCTGACTCATCCTGGAAGAATACGATGAGGAGGAAGAATGAAAACCTCTAATAGCTATCCTTAGAACATAGGATATATAGATCCTCTTCACTAATAAATAAATATCATTAGAACCAGGAAACTGAGTCATATGCATAGAGAATACACCTAAAAACCCAACAATTTAGCATCAGCTCTAACATCTCTTGTCACGCCCCGCTCCCGATATACGGTATACGAGCACATGTAGCAGGTACCGGCAACATATTCAGTTTGAATATGCTAAAACCTCAATTATAATATCACAGCCATAAAGAATAAATACACATAGATAAATAAACTGACATTCATTGATCCATGAAGTCTATTACATAAAGAAAAACAGAAGGACGATACTGGATAACTTAAGATAACATCCATTAAGGAATGATAGGTTCAAAAACATGAAAAGACTGCATTTAATACAAATTAAGTACATAATAACTACTGATCTTCGGTTACTTCAGCAAAATACTCCATGTTTTCCGCGGTAAGATCAACAGAGTTCAACTCAGTCACTGGACATACATATCCAGGTCGTCAGATGGCGACCAACATAATAAATACAGAAAAAAATGTGATGTAATAATTATGTCTAACATGGTAATAATGCAAGTTTTAGAAAAATATTAAATTCATAATTAACGATAATATTAAGTGCATAGGTTAAAACAAATATCTTTTAGTATGGTCACAATCATAGAAAGTTTATTTAGGATGTCATAATTGGAAAATCTAACTGATGGGATACCACTGCTTCGATTGTTTCCTGTACAGACCCAGAAAATGATCACATGGATTGTCCGGTGCTGAATCGGACCTGCCATCAGGCAAACAGGAATAATAATCAGGCATGATCCAGCAAATCATCACGCACCCATGGTGTGCGAAATATTCAGTTGTACAACTTAACAAGTTTACAGTAGAAACAGAGTATATTTCCATCATTCAGTTTCTCCCCCAACCCAGTATCATTTAAGTGTAGTATATGCAGGTCTAAATTCTGATTTTCATAACTTGTATATTAAATTTCGGGTATAATATTTCAATTAGATTTTGTTAATTTGTTAACAACATAATTTATAGAATCCGTTTTATATTTTATTCAATAAATCACAATTGGTTATATCAAGAATTTACTGATTTGAGATATCATACAGATATCGGCCAGGCCAGTGTATGAATGCTTGGAGGTTTTCCGTGTATTGCACGTTCCTTAATTAGAGAACCAGCATATAAAACTTTTCTAGACACCGATATAAAATGATATCACAAACAGTATGTTTCCACGATTATAGCTTCATGATTTATTAAAAACCTAACTATATGCTGTAATTTAACAAGTAATTATTTAATTTCTAACATCATAAAGAAATAACAGAAATGTCAATGATTGCACTTGTAATAATACATTTAGCTTCTACAAATTAAATTCTAACAATATAAAGAAATAGTATTTGTAATAACAAATTTAGATGATATAATTGAAGTAATAGTTCTATAAGAAAAATTAGCATGTTTAGTGAGTCCAAAAAAAACTCACCTCGATTTGCGAAGGTCTACCAATTAGCAATCACACGAAGCAATCTACACATAAAATTATAATATATTTGTTAAAAATTATTCATCATAAATTCAGGTGATTTTTAGGAAATTTCTAATTTTCATAAAGCACTTAGTATTGATTTTAAAGTTAAATAATATTAGTGTAGAAAATTAACTTCTAAAGATGTCCTAATAAGCTGTTAGTTACATATTTTGTAAACATTTGAATTGGTTAATTCTCATCAACTACAATCTTATTTGCTTGGTAAGAGGCTTATAGGAGGTGTAAGGTGGGCTCAGCTGGATATATGTTGTATTAATACTAATCTTGAAGTGTATGTCAACAAAAAAATATTAATATAATTCAACTCTTATGTGGTTATGTTTTTGTTTGATTTTATGTTTGTTGGATTTATTGGATAAGTCTAGCATATAAAGATTTCATTTAAATGATAAATTATTTTCCTCCTATTTTATTTTATTTTATATTTATTTTTGAGAAGAGTCTCCTAGTTGATTTATAGATAATGTTTTGGCCTAAAATTGTAGGATCACCCTAAATTCTATTTGAAATCAATAAATGGGTTTGAATCCATCTTATTGGGTTTATAAAATGGTGGATATCTTTTATTAGGGCCGTTAGATAATGTGTGAGCTAATCCTAGGGTCCAATTAAATAAATATAATAGGAATTTAAGAAAGTAGTACTAACCTCAAATAGCAGAGCAAGAGAAGGAAGAATATAGAAGTTCCTTTGTCAAAACTTCGGCGAGGCCAACGACAGCAATCCGACGAGACACTCCAACAAAGTGAGAGAGAGAGAGAGATTTTTAGAGAATAAGTGTAAGATTGAATTTAGAAAAGAGGTTGGGTTTATATAGTGTTGGATTTAGAAGTTATAGAATGTGAAGAGTTTAGGAAGTTATGGAATTCAAAGGATTTGAGGGGTTATAGAATTTAAAAGGTTTTGAGGTTTATGGAATTTAAAAAGGTTAGAAGAATGAATGAATTTTGAATGTTATGGATGAGGGAAGATGAATAGTTTAAATTATTATGTTTATTTGTTTATTCATTTAGTTATGATAAAAAAAATTAAAGATTATTACATCTCTACATACATAAAATAAGTTAGAGTACTTCTCTTATTTTTCTAGTTCTTTTGCATTAACAATTGGCCTCAATGGGAAGGAGAATCAAGGCATAAAAAGAAGAAAATAACAGACCAAGAAAGTATAAAATAAAAAGTGCAAGGCCAAGAAAAGATAAAAGAAAGAGTATTTGTCATGGTCCCAAGGAGCAGAGGAGATAGCAACAAAAAGAACTTCATTAACTCCCAAAATACTTCCAAGAGCAGATATTAGTTTAATGTTAAGTGCAGTATGTTCATATAACCATTGGATTTATATTCCTAATAGCACCATTAGTTATAAATAAATCAACTATGCGAGAGAATTACCTATGATGGTTTGGTCATATGTAACGTAAACCTATAGATGCACCCATTTGAAGAGTGGCATTTATCTATATAGGACAAGTTGAAAAAACGAAGGAACGACCGAAAAAAACATGGATGGAGGTGATACGAAGAGATATGGATGCTACAGGCTTAAACGAAGATATATTGCTCAACAAGAATGATGAAGAAGGATCATCCATGTAATCGGTCCAGCATGATTCTCTTCTAGTTCAGTGTAGAGCACTCCAAGTACTTGTGATAAAAGACTTAGTTGTTCTAGAAGTTATAAATAAACTAATGAATTGTTGGAATAGCTTCTCTAGCTTAATGCCATGAATAATACATAACACGGCTATATGGAATGCACAACAAGGATTTCTAAGATTAATCGTACCCGTAACGGATACATGTCTGACGACACTTCTTCTCAAGCGCGTGTTAGAACACTTAATCATATCCTCAATTTTATAATATATTTTTAAGTTAAGACACTTTTAATAAACTTCTTGTGTCACATGTTAATTTTTTGCTTACTTTACAAGTTCAAGTAATATATTTAATTTTATTTATATATCAAAGAGATTTAGTATAACAAGACAACCTTGATATTCGCGGTAATATATATATATATATATATATATATATATATATATATGTATATATATATATATATATATATATATATATATATATAAAAGAGAGAGAGAGAGAGAAGGATTTTGGTCCTTGGGAAGGATTTGGGATCATATCCTTCTCCATGGATATTGATAATGGGTCACCCCTTATCATGACAATCACGATCCACTTGTTAAAATTGATCTCTATCATTTGAAGTCATAAAACAAACAAATTATTTTTTTTTGCTCATGCACATAACATGGATTGCCAAAAAATTATAATTTTCGTAAAGCTACATCTTATGACATAAATTTTCAATCCAACGATTTAATCTTGATTCAAACACTTAGAAATGCTTACACCAATTTTGTTATATTTTAAACAATCTACAGAGTTAAAGTAACTAACTCGCGAATTAGACAATCAATTTTGTGCCTATTGGATGCATGATAAAAAAGCATAAAGTTTTTGGTTTTTAGCCAATTCAAATAATATAGACATCTTGAACCGCGCAGATTGTCCATAAGAATGTCCGAATGTTGATTTTTAATGGGAAGGATATGGTCTCAGATCCTTTTGGAAGGAGCCAAGTCTCTCTTTGTATACACACACACACACACATATATATACAGAGAGAGAGAATACATATGTACATATATATACAGTCATATCGCTCATACACTGTATTTTACAAATTTGACAATTGTCTATCCCATATGCATACCTTTGCCCGTGTTCCATAGGCTGTATAGGATAAAACAATTAATAATAGGTCGAAACTAGATAGGTACCATAGGTAGGCAGAGTCAGCATGGTTTCAAGTTTGTTTCTTTGCACAAACTAACAACCTGATGTTCTCAGGCAGGGTCAGCATGGTTTCAAGTTTGTTTCTTTGCACAAACTAACAACCTGATGTTCTCAGGCAGAGTCAGCATGGTTTCAAGTTTGTTTCTTTGCACAAACTAACAACCTGATGTTCTCGGGCAAGTAATGCTACATTCTGGTGCAGTACAAAATGATTCATAACATATAATATTGTCGAGAGACAAAACAAAAGTGCTAGTTGACTTGTGTGAGTGATACTGTTTACAAAGAGAAGACTTCCAAGCACTGCCAAAGATGGGAGTCATCTGTCCCCTGACAAAGTGGATTGAAGGGGCACCCAGAGGAACTTCTTTGCTGGCATAATATATTCCAACTCAAGAAAAACAAAAATACAGTTTCTTACTGGAAAAGGATGCATGAACGCATGAAGAAACTTACCAGGCAACTTCCTTGGCTTTCTAATAGGTACAAACTTTGCCCCGATATCCAATGCAATAGGAGGTCCAAATATAAAGCCTCTTGCTTCAACTCCTGCACACATTTTTAATTATCCACTGAGAATATATAGTTTCAATAAATACAATAAAGAAGAGGACAGTTGATAATTAAGCTCTTGCTCCTCCAAAACAAAAGGATAAAAGAAGAAAAAAAGGATGTTCGGTAATTTATAGGGTAAACTTCACGAGACTACTATCTAAACCTTTTCGTATCAAAATAAAGCCAGCTATAAGCACAAGTTAAACTAAAGAAAGCTCCACAAAATAATTGTTTATGACAGGCTAATATTAACCATCTACAACCTCAATGCTAAATTTCTAAAAAGCCAGTTTAAGTAACTATGATAACAGGATAGTGCTACAGACATTGGTCAGTAGGCAAAGTTTACATTTTTAGTAATGCAGTCTAAGCTCATGCAATTAAGGATCTCATCATGTTTCCAAATTCTCCCAACTAAAGGAGAACCTTTGGTCTAGACAAATCTGTACACGACAAGATTAGCTAAAGAAAACCAAATTCATCTCAAAGGAACAAATAACACGAAAAGCCACATCCGACCACATTCCACAATTTTTAATATAGGACACCACATTCACACAGTTTCAAATATAGGACATTAACGATTAAGAGGGAAAAAAAACCATAAAACAGAAGTTATATATGAATATCACACACACAGTCAATTTCATTCCATTGGGTTATTTACAGATAGGTATAAACATTTGGCAAGTAAGCTATTATAAATTACAAGAAAAAATTAATGCTGAAATACTAGCAGATTATACACTTTATCCAATGATAGAACATAAAAAGAAACCATATAATTATTTTCTTCTATGAAAAAGAAAAATCTGATATATTTAATCAATTACACAAATGGGATTCTTCTAAAGCAGACATTTTGGGCCTGCTTGGTAATGGAGTTTAGATAAGTAAAGTTATTTTCTAAGGGGAGGGATAGGTATACAAACTCTAATTTTCCAGCCTCATCTTTGATTATCTAAACTAAACTCCAATTGTGTGATGTGTTTAGTTTCAAGAAAAAAGGAGTAATGAAGTAAGAGAGACAGGATTGGAGTTTTCATACCTCCACTATTTTAAAGTTATCTCAACTTTAAAATTAGGATAACCGGAGTTATAAATTTGTCCCAAATAGCCTTAAGATAGGATTTTGGAGTTACCTCTAAAAAATTGGAGGGAGAATACTTAATTGTGTTACAAATGGGGCCTTGCTCTTTATTATACTACTCAACTATCCTAAATCACATAAAAGACAAAATGAATCACACTAGTGGTTGTAAGAAAACTTGGGATATTACTTTTTTTGAAAAGATAAAATACAATTGAACAATATCTGAAAATCGAAATCACGCCCTTTCAGCATGTTCATTTCCATTTCACCAATTCACAATAGGTGTAAGAAGTTACGCAAGCAAGTTATTTTCTGAATAATAGTAATTATCTTTTATTTGAATAGAGTTAAGTTATCCTACCTGCAATGTGGAGGTAAGATTACTTCACTCAAAATTCCTTAATTCCAGTTGTCTCCACTCTAAGGACTAGTTTAGGTACAAGGTTTTATAAGTAAAACCACAGTTTTGGAGAGTTTCAATTTAAAACTTTATTTTAAAAACTATACCCTGTTTGGACATCTAAAATGGAGTTTCTAAACTTCGGTCTTATAGAGTTTCAGACCCTCCAAAACTCCAACATCGGAAATCCACACTGAGTGGATTTTTGTACAGTTTTGCAAGTTTTGCAATGAGTACCTAAAATAAGGTGAAACTCCATTTTGCAATCTTGTACCCAAAGTTGATCCAACTTAAATGAAACTCCAGTTCTTAAAAATAAAAATAAAATAAAATAAAAAACTACAATTTTTATGTATACAAACTCCAGTTTTTTGAAACTTAAGTGAAGCCAGAGTTTTGTGAAATCCAATATCCAAACTAGCCCTAAACTTGATAAAAGTTCAAAGTTTTAGAGGCATGGAAACTCCTGTCTTTTACCTCTATTACTTCGTAACTCCATTTTTCAAAGCCAAACACATAACACTCTTGGAGTTTAGACTTTAGATAACCAGAGCTAGAGACTTGAAAATTGAAGTTTTCATAACCTATAACTAAGACTAACTTCCTTCACCTAAACTCCACTGCCAAACATGCATGCATTCCTCTTAATTGTGTTACAATGAGAGGAAGAAGGGACAGAGCTAGATCTAATGCAAAAGGGTCAGACAAAGTAGGAGAGTATAAAGGGGAGTGCCTTCTCTTTTCTTCCATTGAATTATTTGCACCAAAAGAAAAATCTGTTAAAATAAAAATTTTAGCTCAGTACTTGAAGTTCGCTAAAAGCCATAAACAAAGGGCTGTCAATTGAATCAATTTAACTGCAGAAAACTTAATCTATATTATGCACAAAAAAAAATTGACAAATTGAATAAAGAACACAAATGAGTTCCTACTAAAGCAGCCATATTCCGAAAAATTCTAAATGCGCACCACTTTTTTCCTAGAGAGCCCCAATTTTTTAGTGAGCATAAGGTATTCTAAAAAACTGATCATTTTTTCTAGTGAGCACCATAAATATTCCCAAATTACCCTTTCACTCTCTATAACCGTTTCTCCTCCTCACAAACCCTTTTTTCCTAGTGAGTGCCATCCCCAAATCGTCTTCTTCCTCTACTTGAGTTTCACACACGATTCTCAACCGCCGATTTTCGCGAATCCTCGCCGCCCCAAGAGCAATGACGCCGCCGATTAGCCACCGCCCGCCTTACCGTCTTTGCTCACGATCCTCGTCGCATCGACCAGCAGGCTAGGGCATCCAATTTTAGATAAGTTTTTTTTTTAATTTATTGTGGTTTTGAGGTCTCTTAATTTTTAAATATTTGTATTAAGAACATGTATAGCTAGCTAGGGCAAAATAACGTAGGTCTCTGAATCTTTGTATTTAACAGTGAAGATTTTGAGTAAAAATGAGCAAAGAGAAATTTTGATCTTATAGTTTATTGATGTTGAACTATTCGAAATCAAGATTTTTTTTAGTGGTCTGGAACTTTAAATGTATGTAATTTATTGTTTGGAAAGTTTTGGAAAATAAAATTCTTACTATTAAATGTTAAGAGTAAATTAAAATTGTTATTTGTGTAATTTATAGTAAATGTGGATTTTGGAATCAAGTAACTAGGCATGTTATTAACTAAAGAAGAAGAAATTGCACCAATTGACGTCTATATGCGGCAATTATTTACTAAATTTTTTGTGTAATTCATGATTTATGCATCGCAATGTTTAATTATACTGTCAAATTCAGATGGATCAATTCCAGCCATTAAGAATTCATCCTATAGCATCGTATAAACGGAAGAAAACTGTATCAAAACCACCGGCCAATCCAATCACCAAAGTAGCCCAAAACGAGCCGGTTGCATCACATGACACGGCGAATATCGCAGCGGAAGAGGCAGAGGAAGATGTCTCACATGTCATTGATAAGGGACCGACAGATTTGTCAGTTCTTAAGAGTTTTAAGACTCATGTTGCTTATTTTATAAGTAACAATGAGATAAATAACAATATATTATGGTCGTCGTTAGTTAATTATGGATCTAATTTCTTATGAATTTACTTTTAATGCAGGAAAGAGATCCATTGCGCTGCATAAACCACACCAAAAAAATCGCCGCATGGCCGTTGCGGTTGAGCCAACTCAACACATGTTTCATTGAGATTATTAAGAACTCTTCTCTCTACCCGTTGGTTCAGTGCTCGTACCCCTATATAAGCAACGTCGGGATCTCAGCCTTCGTTGAGAGGTAATATCTAGAAACTAATACTTCGTTTGCCTGAAAATGATGATCCACAATAAAGCCAAACATGAGTTAAACTAAAATTTGCCGATATTGATTTGTGTTTTGTAATATTTTTTAGTATTGTGTTGTAACTGGAAAACAACTCTGTTCTACCGCTATTAAAGTGTGTTTTGTAATATTTGTTAATATTTTGTAATTTAACCGGAAGAAACCCTATTCTGTTTTGGTGTATGTCTATCATGCTTCAAAAATTATCTATAGCATATTTCTTATTGGTTAATATATTTCATATTGATTATATTCATATAGGTTGGGTACATGTAAATTATTTGTTTATGAGTTGTAAGTTTTCATTTAGAAATTCAAAGTCAAATTGTCAAATTCTATGTTCGGCATTTCCGCCCCATCCAATTAAATAAACCATCCGAGGTGTAATTCCTGAATGATTACTTAACTGTCCGGGATGTACATCCCAAACAGCTAAGTTTTCACAAAATATGAGAAGTTTACTGTCCAAAATCGAAACCCCATCCCAACTTTTAACTGTTTAGGGTTGAAACCCATCCTACCCTTTAACCGTTCGGAATTCAAACCCCGTCCAAGACTTGAAAGGATCGGGATTGGGAACCCAAATAGCAGGGTTCAAAAAACTTGAACCCACTGTCCAGTGACGATTTTTTAAAAAAATAATCTTTCAAAAATACAAAATAAATTCGTGCTCTCAAAATATTAGACTATTTACTTAAAATTTCTTTATACATATCTCCAAACACGGAAAATAGTCCGAAAAAACCAAACTTCTATTACTTATCTCCATCTTTTTCAACGTCAAGAATTCACAGTCCAACGGGTTCTCCTCCTCCCTTTTACACTAAAAATAACTCTAAATCCACAACGAAATCAAATGAAATTACTCCACAACGAAGAAATCCAGAGAATTAGGGATTTTTCTTTTTTTCTTATTTTTTTTTCCGTTCGCGTCGCGCAGGAGGGAAAACAGAAAACAGAACTCGCCAGGAAAGTTGTTGGGTCATGTGCTCACTAGGAAATTTTCATGTCATTTTTTATCAAAAAAAATTGTAGCACACTTGTAATTATTTTGAACTTTACTCATGGTGCTCACTGGCAAAAAGTGGTGCCCATTTAGAATTTCTCCCATATTCCTCTCTAAATCAAGCCACATTGCACGCTTTAACAAATAAATTGAAGCATAAATTGCTCCAAAAACTATAAACAATAAGAAATGAATAAAAAGGCAAGATCTTGGGATCAAGCAAAGCAAAAAAGAAAATTACCAGCAACAACAGTGATCCCTTTGTCTCTGTACCTCTCCACGAACAAATCAATCGTGTCCCTGAAAGCCTTGGGCTCCAGCAGCAGCGTCGTGATGTCCTGAAACATCACCCCTTCACCCAAAAGAAAACCAAAAATCCATCAAAAATTCCAACTTTTTTACCCCCAAAAATAACAAAATCAAGATCCCACCAGGCTTGGGGAAGTTGGGAATGACGCGGATCGAGGAGGCGATCTTCGAAATACGGGGATCCTCCCTCTTGTCGACTGCAGCAGCCATGGCTCGGATCGAGATCCCCGAAGAAAGCTTGAGACTTTGGGGGAAGTTTTGACGTCGAGACGATGAAGAGAGAGAGTAGACGCAGGGGTTGCGAAAAGACACTGACCGAGAGGTCGAGAGCAGACGCATCGCGACAGCGTGTAAGCTGCAAAATCCCGGGTGAGATTAGAATCCGACGCCTTCTTGTTTTGGCTCTTAGCACTTGAATCAGTGATTGGACCCACCGTAATTTTTATGCGGACAGGCCATTGGCCGTCCGTTACTTTGTGACGTCGCCAATTGATTTCGCATGAGTATGCGGACAACCGTATAGAGATTAATTAGGCTGTCGTACCACTCTCCAGCCCATAGAGAGCATGTATTTTGTCCGCGTGCACCGGGTGCATTTTTTTAAGTCTTGTCGTTCCCTTCCAAATGAATCAGTGGGCCTAACTTTATTGGGCCCCTCTATCAGAAATTATCAATAATACTTATTATAATCTTAATGTGATTCACTAATTTTATATTGATGTAAAGTCGAGAAACATACTTCAACTGCATCTGAATTCGAGGTAGAATCGATTGAAGCTTCTCTGAGGGTATGTTTAATTTTTTTAAAATAATAGTAGTGAAAGTAAGTTTATTTTTACTATTTTAAGTATTTGTTTAATAAAAAAATAAATAGAAAGTTACTTTTTATTTGGTGATGTAGCGCTTACGTAACAATTTACTTTCAATTTTTTTTTCTCATACTTTTTTCTTGGAAGAATTTTAGGAAGTAGAATATTAAGATATAAAATTATTTTTTTATTTATTTATCATCATTACCATTAAAAATTATACTTTTATACATAAAAACCTAATAAAATATTATAAATCAAGTTTTATTTAATCAATTTAATAATATTTTCTTTACTTCCTAATGCATTTCCTTCTCTCAAATATTAGCAAACAAACTAAAGAAGAAATATCTTCTTCTACTTCCATATTGAAACCTACTTCTTAATTTTTTCTTCACTTCTGCTACTTTCAATTAACCAAACACACCCTAAGTTGGCCAATTCTAAATTTGTCAAATTTAAAATTTTGATTTTAAAGAATAAAAAATTATTTTTAATTTAAAATTTTGAATAGTGCAAAATAGTGCAGGCCAAAACTGATTTATGGATCCATTTATTCTCATCTCTAATTGCCTACTCGCACACAGTTGTTTATAATGAAGTTAATTATTAAATTGTTAAAATATGAGATAATTTTATTCATGCATCACACTGCATCTCTTGCCTATATTATTCCAACTTCAAAGAGATTTTCATGGTATAACACATCCATTTATTATAACTTTTTCACAATGCAAGGTACAAAACATGAAATCATAAAAAACATGGAAATTATAGTGAATGTCAAAAAAATTCCATAATTCCATCCCATAATATCTAAATGAAATATCTTATATATAAAACTTCACATATCTTCGCAAGAGAAACATTTATTGGGATTCGTAATATAAAAGAAAGGGATTAAGATCCCTCAATTTGATTATTATGTTTTGATTAAATTAGTAATCTTCTTATTTCTCAAATGGATGCGATAATAAAAATAAGGAACCCCCTCCCTCCCTCCTCATCCTCCTTCTCATCTGCCCTAACCCTAACTCTAGTTCTAACCTTTTAGAACTAAGGACATGTTTGAATGTTGGAAGTATACGAAATAAGGAAGAAAACTTGAAGTTGTTTCCAAAAGAAAATTTAAGGAAGAACTAATTTTTATTAGATTTATAGTGTTTGCGAGGTGTTGAACTCTGGAAATAAAAAGTAGAGTAGGAAGTAAAAATAGTATTGTTTTATTACTTAATAAAATATGATGATAATGATAATATTCTATTTCTTTTCATTCACTAGATTTCAAAAGTAATTATGGTAGTTGAATAAAACATATTATTTTCTTATGTTCCTAGAACTTCATGAGCTCTTCTCTTAAAAAATGTTGTGCGGAGAAAAATAGAAGTATAGTTACCATATAGAATCCACATAATTCTAGTGGAAATAACTTCCAATTTTCTTCCTGACTAAATACACATGAAGTTGTAGAAGTAATATTATTTTCACTACTTTCATTTTACTTTCATGCAAACAAACACACGCTAAGATGAAGAAGAGGGTATATACTAGAATTAATTTTAGTTACACCCTTATATATTATATATGGTGTGTGCCCTTAGAATTTCCCTGTTAACAATACAACAAGTTACGTTTGACTAGGCTGAATAGATTACAAATAAAATTTATTGGCTGGCCCAAGCCCAGTCATAAACCACCCGGGCTAAACAAGACCCGCGAGATAGACCAAACCCTGGCCCAAGCCCAAGTGTAACTGGATTGGACTGTCTATTCTGGAGACAAGCTCGGCCCAAACACAACACAACTATAAGCTTGCAAGATTCTATCGGCTTATGATCCCAAAAGCTTCGTTTATGATCACAAAAAATTTCAAGAAGAACCAGACAAGCACAAACAATCACAACACTCTCTCTTGATCATGCCCAAGTATTTGGGGGTAAACTACATGAATAAAAAAAGAATCACGCCGGATCGATCACTTTGATAGTTCTTATTCATTCATTATTTCTATCAAGTAATATCTCCTCATTTAAATCTCTAGAATCCATACATTTTCGTATCACCTCCATTCATATTTTCTTCGGTTTTCCCTTCATTCTTTTAACTTGTCTATATTGATAAACTCCTCTCGTCGAACTGGTGCATTTGTAGACCTACGTAGCACATGACCAAACCATTGTAAGCGATTTTCTCACATTTTCTCATCGATGGAAGTTACACGTACCTTAACGCAAATATCTTTATTTCTCATTTTATCTCTCTTAGTGTTGCCCCATATCTAGCGGAGCATGCGCAAGATAATAATATCACCCCTAAAGAAACAAAAAGTAAATATGATTCTAGTGACTCACAAAATCTATTTTCTTCAAACCTCAATTTTATTTTTCTTGTATTTTAAAAGTAAATTATTCAGCTAAAACAAAACGAACAAATAATAAAAACTATGCAGTCGAAAGGAACTACTAGAGCATAAAGAGAGAGTGAAGACAAAGAAGCCCATAGCTAGCGACTCAAGTGGCAATCGTGCTGATCCCCACCAGAGGGAGTTTCCAAAGAAGCACACCATTTTTTCTCAGTGAGCCCATTTTAGCCCAAACAAAAATACATTGTGGGCACACTAGGAAAAGTGATGTGCTCCTTTAGAAACACCCCCCACCAAAGTTGAAGGATAAGCTTGAATGACGAAGTAGTAGCCTTCTCGCTTGCCAACAAACACACTAAACTAGCTTTAAGCAAGTTGCCGGAAGCATCACCAACTAATTAAGTAAGTCACTTGTTAATAATTGTGAGTAAAGTGTTACTTGCCATTTATAAAAGGCCACACCTTGGTTAATTATTTAAGTGTAAGCTCTACTTACTTAGCCAAGATATAACTAATATCTATATATATGTAAGCACTGACTTCATTTGCTTGTTGAATGTTAGTTGGGTGTGGCGTTTCTCGAGCACTAGAAGCTAGCAAACGTGTGGGATTCACCAAGAATTGATTTGGTTGTGTGTGAATTGGCTGCGTTTGAATGGGTAGGGGACTGACTAGAGTTGGGGATTAGTGTGATGAGTCCAAACTTAGACTCCATCTACTCGTACATCTGGTTGTTCAAATATCATTCTCCTTCAACCATATCGTTTTGATAGAGTTTTTTCTATTAAAATCCATAGGACTATATCAAAACTCTGAAAATATAATAAGAGACGAGAGTTATTGTTTTATATTCTATCACTTTCCTATTGTAGAAGATAGCTACATGTTTTTGAAGTTTGAACATAAGAAAAGTTCAAATGCTCTTGCAGTTCCCTTTCGAGAATCTTGATATCTCAGTAGTTCGCAAGAGAAGATGTTATAGCGTGCCAAAATGCTTACAGAATAAGATCAAAGTTATATTCTTATTCAAACATAACAAACGTATGATCTTTGATCTTAGTGAGGCTGAGGAAGATTATTTTATATTTTAACATGCCCCCGCAGGTTGAAGGTCCATTTTGGATAGAAACTGGGATTTTACGCATCGGTATAATTTTTTGGTATAATTTTTAAAAAATCCGCAATTATGCGGGCCCGGCAGGAATCGAACCTGGGTTGTTATATTCTTATTCAAACATAACAAACGTATGATCTTTGATCTTAGTGAGGTCGATATAATTTTTGGTATAATTTTTTAAAAAACCCGCAATTACGCGGGCCTGGCAGGAATCGAACCTGCGTTGCTCTGATACTACGTTGAAAGTTCTTGCCACTGCACCAAAACTCCAAAATTATAGTGAGGATTAAGAGAAATTATTTTATATTTTAACAATATGCTTTGGATTAAGGATTTAACCTGACTTAAATTAGTTTTATGTATTTTAAAGCATTTGAGTAATATTTTTTAAAAGATCGGTTTCATATAAATTTGAGAGATAACACAGATTATCTCTTGATTCACCCGTCAAAAAAAAAAATAGAGTACAGAAAGACACATGCTTTCCAAACGTTCTCTAATTATTATTATTTTTAATTCGAAGAAAAATATTATTTTTCAACGGGCAAAATTAGGTTATCATCTTGTGTACCCAAATCTAATAAAGAAAATTGTTTTTTTTTTTTTTTTTCCTCCTCCTCCCCTTGCTTAGGCAATAAAAAAGAGGAGATTGGTCAGCAGGAAGTTTCCTTGCTAAAATAAGCTAGAATATGACTTTGTTCTTGGATTGGGAGACTTCAGCAAACTCTAAATTGTTGATAAACTTAACAATTTGGTCAGTTAACAAGTGTTTGTTTTGTGTTGCTTTCTAAAAATACTCTCTTTAATACGGTAGCACAGATACGTGTCCAATTAGTTAGAACCTCGCCCAATCTTGATTCTTGACACACACGTGTCCCAAACTTTCGAGAACTCAACAATTAATATCTGTTATCCACCAAATCTTAATATTTAACTAACTAGGGCTTAGTATCGGTTGGTTCGGTTTGGATTTTGATAAAAAATCTTAACTGGAAATCGAACCAAATATCCAAATCCAATATCGAAACCGATCGAAACCCATTAAGAACGGAAACCGAAATCGAAAATTCGATTCAGATCGGATCGATTCGGTCGGTTTATTCGGTTTTCGCGGAGATGTCTCATGCATCTCAATTCCAGGCCATAATAATTTGATTCAATTATTTCCGAGGACCGAAACCCATAAAGGATTTGGAATTTTAGGGAGAGAGTTTTTTTTAGAGGATTAAGTAATGGTTTGTGTGGAGTTAATGAGTTAACGATCGGATAATTATAACTATTCAGTACTCGACCTAATATCCAAATTAAACATCCAAATTAAACGATTTTCATTCGATCCGAACAGAAAACTGAGCTAACCGAACCGATTGGATCAGTTCAGTTCGATTTAGCGGTTCAGATAGTTTTTTTTGGGAAAATTGCTTGCTACAATAATTAACTACTAATTGTTGCACGTTCGCTGTCAATTTTCACATTCCAATTGCACCCCAAATCAAAGAAATGATGATTCGTTCACAATTTGTGCACAAATGGCATTTCTCACGCCAATTGTGTGGGAGAGAGAAAAGATACAAAAAAGTACAGAGTTTTTGAAAATTTGAAGAACCCATTATAACACTATTTCCTTAATTTCAAATTCTAATTTGTGAACATCTAAGGGTTGCGTGCTAATTAAGCACCAACTAGTATTGCAAGCGATGGACAAACTTCCCAATTCCAAATACAATGAATCAATTCGAGATGAATATTTTGTCGGCGGGCAGATTTCATTCATGTACGAGTTGAGTTTTTTCGGATATATAGCATCACTTTATTAGACTTAGGAACTAACTTTATGTAGCGGTATTAATTTATTATGTGAATATTATTGAATGACAGTGGTAAATATTGAAGATCCCTTCTATTGCATCAAAACTTCGAAGTTGTAATGAGAGGGGTTGGAGGAAATTATTTGAACGGCAGAAATTTAACCTAAATTGCTCTGATACCATCTTAAAAATCCTTTTGACTATACCAAAACTTCGAAGTTGTACTAGGTGAGAGTTGAAAAAAATTATTTTGTATTTTAACAGTAAAACATCTTAGCGGGAGGACAAGAGATTTGGAGTTCAAGTATTGTATATAGTACGATTTATTTTCCGATAACATCTTGACAAATATTGTATACAGATTTGTCCCTTAAATCTTTATAAATTATAACTTAGTTATCCAAATCTTCATATATAGGATTTAGTCCCCAAAATCCTCTAATTTACTACAATTTAGTCCCCCTCCCTAACTTCCGTTAGCCCAGTTTATTTTTTGACCTGATTTTTTCATTTTACCCCTCCTTAATTCCTGCTTCTCTCTACCTCCTCTATCCTCTTTTCCTCTTCCTCATCTCTTCTCATTTTCTTCATTCTTCCTCCTCTCTTTTCCTTCCCTCTTCCTCCTCTCTTCTCCTCCTCTCTTCCTCCTCTCTTCTCCTTTTCTTTATTGGGTTCATTGGTTTCTCTCTTCTTCTTCTTCTCTTTTATCTCTCTATTCTTTTCCCTTTTTCTTCATAGGGTATTTAAGTCATTTTATTATTTTAAAAAAGTAAAAATTAAATTCTTCCATTTATTTGGACGGAAAAACTAACGGAGAGACTAAATTGTAGTAACTTAGAGGATTTGAGAGACTAAATTCTAAATATGAAGATTTGGAGGACTAAATCATAATTTTTAAAGATTTAAGAGCAAACCTTTAAATACCCCCAATAATTTATTAGATAATTCTTGCATGTGAAATTTAGTTTGCCTCTAGTTTGCCTCTTACGTTAGTTTAGGGTGGTTATTTACAACTAAAATACAAGGAGATTTTTTATTTTTTTATTTTTTTTTATTTTTATTTTTATCACAACTGTTTTTTGGGGCTAACATACCATGAGAATTTGATGCAAAAATTGTAAAGTGAACCCTAGAATTTTATAAAGTTTGAACTTATCTCCATTCCTCCAATATTCTTTCTAAAAGCCAAATCAAACTTGTTTTCCCTATATTTATCCCACACCTTTCACACTTTTAATCCCTCAAAATTTATTTATCTAATAAAATGAACAGAGTGAGAGAGTAGATGACCATCACCACCTCTTTTCATTTGAGAGAGGTGACTGACACGTGGCCTCCACGTTGATTGACTTAAGACTTTCACAATTACCGCCCGCGGACTCTCGTGGAGTCTTTCTAGAAAGTCCACTGCCTCTCTCTTACCTCCAACTCCATCCATCCACGTGGCACCAACACCCAACTTGGGGGACCGGACCAAATCTCCGGTCCGCTGTCCCTGCGGAACAATGCTGAGGCCGCACTGGCGTCAGCGTACACGATCGCTGGGGGCTGCTCCCACGCCGACTTTATTGGTTGGTCACCGGTTAACTTGCTCGCCAAGTCTCCGCATCACCGCGTATTAACAAGTGTGCTCAATAATAAAGAGTGTGGAAGCTAAGTAAAATTATCGTTAGACCCTCATGTTATTTTTTTATTTTTACACAACTGCTTAGCGCGAAAGTGTCCTAGTTCTAGAAGTTTTCTTATGGAAATTATATTTTGCCCCCATTTTGGTTCTAATAAAGAGAGATTATATTGTCTTAGTTTAGACTATATTGAACAGATCAAATACTTTTTATTATTAATGGAAATATAAAAAAATTGAATATAATTAAATTAGCTTTATTATTGTTAATTGAAATACGAACAATTTAAATAAAATTGAAACAGTCTAGATAAATTAGAATTATTTTATAAGAACCATGAGAAACGTTTGTTCTGTAACGTAATGCATGCAGTATGCAATGATATTCTAACACAATTGAGGAAAATTGAACGGGTAATGAAATGTCGTGCATGTGTATGCTAATAGTTTGGTGCTAAGAATCATCTCCTCCTCTTACTATATAAGTAATACATTAAAATAAAGAATTCTCTATGATCCACAAGTTTACAATTTATTTTTTAATATGGGACTATACTTTTTCTATTCCTTTATCTTGTACTTGCTTTGTAATCACTTTTCATTCACTTAGAGTGTATTTGTTTGCATAGAAGTAGACTGTAAGTAGTGAAAGTAAGTTTACTTTCACTACTTCAAACATTTGTTTGGTCAAAAAAAAGTTAAAAATTACTTCTTATATGCTGAGATGACGCTTACGTGACACGTTACTTTCAAAATTTTCTTTCTCACAATTTAGCTTGAAAGAACTCTAGAAAGTAGAGAATCAAGGCAAACAAAGTAATTTTTTACTTTTCATACAATCATTACAATTCTATAGTTGTATTTTTTAAATAGAAAATAATAAAATAATTTAAGTATAGTTTTAATTAAGCAATTAAATAATACTTAAATCCCACTTCTTCATATACTTTTTCCTTCCAAAAATCAGAAAAATAATTAGCAAACAAACACAAGAAGTAATTTCTCTTTTACTAAACTTACTTGTTAATTTCTTTCCTACTTTTACTATTTCCAATAACCAAACGCACCCTTAATTCATAGTTTTAAATAAGTAAATATACAGATTACAAATTCAGTTCAAAATTAATATTATTCATTACAATTTTTAACTTCGGTCAAATGGCTTACTTAAAATTCAAAACCGAACAAGGGAACGGAAGAAAACTCTCCACGCCGGCTTTTGAGGGGAGTTTCCAAAGGAGCACACCCTTTTTTTTTTCTTCTTATAAAGTGGGCTCACTATGGAAAAAGGTGTGCTTCTTTAGAAACTTCCGCTTTTGTGGGGGAGAAGAAGAGGTCCTCGCACTTCCTCGTGAGTTGTCAGTGGCACACTCCTTCACACTTTCCTCTTAACCCTTTCAGTCTTTTGCTGATTAGTTGACCCACGACTCTTCCAACACAAACTCCCCCCCACGCCTCACACCTTAACGTGCCTCGCGACACACCCTACGCGCCATCAAGCCAAGCTCCCACGACTCTGACGCAACATCCAACCGCGGCCCCTCCTCAGTACTCGGTACTCCTCTATATAAAACTCCCACATCCCTTGTTTTCACTTCAACTCTCTCTCTTGAACTCAAATTTCATTTCTCTCTCTTCTCGCCTTCGACTCACTTGTCTATCCCATTCTACTCGCTGTCTAAATCCAATCCACTATCCGATATGATGGCCGTCGAGACCACAGCCATCCCCGCCGTCCTCCCTCCCCAAGAATCGAGCAGCAGCGACGAAGTAATCCCCAAGCGCAAGCGCTCGAGGCGGCCTCGCCCGCCGACCGAGGAGGAGCACCTAGCTCTCTGCCTCGTCATGCTCGCACGGGGCCACCCTCAAGGCCAGCAGCAACATGTCTCACTTCCGTCAGACTCGACGCCGCCGCCGCCACCGCCGCCGAAACAACAGCTCGACTACAAGTGCAGCGTCTGCGGGAAGGCCTTCGGGTCCTACCAGGCGCTTGGAGGCCACAAGGCCAGCCACAGGGTGAAGCTACCGGAAGAATTCTCATCCGGCGGCTCCCCCGCCGCATCCGCCACCGCCTCCGCCGTGTCCTCCGCCGGCGGAAGGATTCACCAGTGTTCGGTCTGCTTCAAGACTTTCCCGTCCGGCCAGGCTCTGGGCGGGCACAAGAGGTGTCACTACGAAGGAACAATCGGCGGCGGAAGTGGAGCCGGTGCCGGAACTGTGACTACGACTGCTACTGGAAGTGGAGTTACGAGTTCGGGAGTGGCGAGCTCGACCCAGGGCCACAGAGGGTTCGAGCTCGACCTGAACCTGCCGGCGCTGCCGGAGTTCGGGTTCGATGCCGCGAGACGGTGCGCCGCGGAGGAGGAGGAGGAGGTGCTGAGCCCTCTTGCACTGAAGAAGCCGAGATTTCCGATACCAGCTTAATTAAATAATTAATAAACAAGATTAGATGAGTGGATTAATTCTTTGGGTAGCTATAATTAGTGATTTTAGTCTTATTCTGTTGTGATGTACAGAGAATTATTCATTCTTTATAAGTTGTTAAGTTAATTTTATTTTTTTTGAAATTAATTAATGAAAGAGGAAGTTGATTAGATTGGAACTGTTTGCTTGTTCTGATGCTTATCGTTGGCATTTGGCAGCGGTTGTTTCTTGAGGATTGGGGAAGCGCTATTGAGTTCAGTCTGATCGCAAGTCTCTAATTATTTTATTATAATTTTAATTGTAAGGCACGGTGCTTGGATTTACTTGGGGCCGAAGTTAAAGTTAGTGAGAGAGTTGGCATGAGGCGGCGGCAACTAGCAAATTTGCAATAGCGTAGAGTTGGTGTTAGTCGGTGAGTTCGGTTGTATGCTGATGATGCCTCCCAAAAAAAAAAGAGGGTCAGTCGGTTGTATGCTGATGATGCCTCCAAAAAAAAAAAAAAAAACTGGGTGCTGAGAGAGTGGTGTGTGCACATATGTGTACACTAGAATTACGAAACATGTAAGTTATCAGAAGACTTTGCACCTTAAGCGAAGGTCGGACAATTAGAGGGCGTCGATTGAGGCAGATGGTCAACCCTTAAGATTCGCTCTTATCTAATTTCTTCTTATATTTAGTACATATAAAATTAATGGTTTTTGATAAATATAGAAGGACAAATTGATGCTCAAGAATTTAAAAGGAAAAAAATGAGCCTAGCATTTTTTTTTTGTTTTTCCTGCTGGCTAATGTAAATTTCCTGTAATGACACAAGATAGTTCGTTTACAGTAATCTCGTATATATAATTTGGACTATTAGCAGAAGCACGTTGAACAGACCGCAATAGAATGTGGACAAGGTGTCGTTTGGTGAGGATACGTAAACGAAACGAGATGCTTACTTAGCATCTTCCTTCTCTTAATGCTGTGAAATTTCCACGTGGAGATATTAGGGTTAGATACCGTTCATGGCCAATTTGTACACATTCATTCTAAGAGGTGGACCATCTACGCGCTTCTAGGGGGTATCTCAAAGCTCTGTTCGTGTAAGTTTAGATTTGAATATGTATAAGTTTCTAACCATGAATTGACATAAACATAATCACATTTTACATTTTATCTTTCTGGGTCAGGATCAAAATCAGTGGCTATAGTATATAATTAAACGATAAGCCATTTGAATTTTAATGTTTGAAAAATTACTACCACAGTTTGAATATAATTAGCATTTGAAAATTCTTTGCCACCATCACCGCTCTCCACTAGTACATGTTCATTCAATAAGGTGCAGTGTTTTGCAAATATTAATTTGCACTGTTGTACACATCAGAATAGATTTGTAAATGGCATCCTAACGTCTGATTATTTGAACCAAAGTATTAAATTCAAAAATTATTTTATGGTTAATTAGTATCAAATTCGTTTTGAAAATTAGATATAGAAGTTCTCAGGTTCAAAATCGGACACTTTGCTCCAAGAAAGAACAAAATGCCTGTTTATAGGCATTAAAAAAATTGGAATAATCAACTGAAATAAAAGCGCTAGATGCATGTACCTGGAAGAGCGCACCCAGGAGCGTGCGCCTCGCAAATGAGCGCAAACCAGACTTGCACATGCCAAAGAGCGCACATGCCTAGGAGCGTGCATTACGCCTCCTAAGCACGTATATACATGGCATGCGCCTCCCAGGAGATTTTATATAGATGATGAAAATAATCCAGTCCAAAAAAAAAAAACAGCTTGAAGACTAAACTAATTATGCACACGCTTCCAAATAGGCACGCGTCACGAATCAGTGCATCCATTACAAAATGTGCAATTAAATGGGCGGGTGGCGCAAACCCGTGCCCCTCGCTTGGCGCCCCGCGCATGTTGGCGCTAGCACAATCCAGCACCGTGGATCCTTCGTGCTCCAAAACTCGCACACACTCAGGAATGCAAATGCGCCAAAAATCGCACTCAGGGTTGCGCGCACCAATGACCGTCCGACCATGCCGCATGTGTTCGGACCATGTGCGCCCTGGTACGCACGGGCCTAGGGCAGCGCAAGTGAAGGGCAACGTGCTCAAGGCAACACATGCCCAGGTGCGCCCAAGGGAATGGGCCTAGGTGAGCGCGCCCCAAGGCTGCACGTGCACCTAGGTGTGAACGCCCCAGGGCTGCACGTGCACCTAGGTGTGCACGCCTCCAGGGCTGCGCGCCCTGGAGTGCGCGATCCTTGGTGCATGCGCCTAAGGTTATGCCCTCGCCCTGTGTGCTCCGAAGTAGCATTTCACGCGCAGATCAGTTGAAATGTTCTGGAGAATTTGTTGCAACTTTGCACTCCTCGTATATACTCCGATTTTGGAGGGACTGAAGGAACAGTTACGTTTTAAGAGACTATAATAGCCATTTCCAGAGATTGAACAGGGAGAAGTAAAAATTACAGTGCTTCAAACGTTCCTATTTTCTTCTCCTGTCTGAGCTTGGTCAATCGGCGGTCGGATCGTTAATAGAAGACCACAACAACCTTCCATCGCTATCAAGAGCCCACAAAACAAAAAGGAAAAAGAGTTATCACTTTTCCTGTAATCCTGATTTCAAAGAATTGTAATTTTTCTTTTTGTTTGCTGTAACTCATCTATTGGCAATGGAAAATAAAAAGTTTCGAATTCGGGTGCACGCTATTCCGAGAGTGAAGTCATTTAAAAATTGGGTAGCTAGTGTTCATCGATTCTGCAAGCTCAAGTGGAGAATGACTACGCCAAAGTGATGGGATTCCTAATCACTAGAGAGAGCCACAACAAAAAGATGCAGATAAGCCTCCAGTGCACCTAGCCGACCTAACTAAATGCCAGCTGGCTTACTGCATAGCTTGGTGACCTCCAATGCTCCCCTAACTTAATCAATGAAATCAGCCATCACCAGAGTTGCCAAGAATCTTCATCTCAATAATCCAAACGAATTCATCGCCACCCACGTTGCTTTACATCTGACCTTGTTTTTATTGTGAACCAAGTGGGAAGTCAAGGGACGCCCAAGTCCGCAACTGAAACACGCTATGATCATCGAGTCTGAGGTGTTCAAACAAACTTTCTAAAGTCTCTTTCTAGCTTCTAAGGTTAGCAAATGGAGTCGCTTCACCCATATCTCAACCAACAGCAGCCTGCAGATATTGTGGCAAGTTGAGCATCAATGGCCAATGCTTTACTTAGTGTTGATATCATATTTTTCAAAAAAAAATATTTCCAACGTGAAAGTCTCTATTCTCAGCATAAACAGCCGCGTCAGTTATAAAAGCATTTTCTCGGAGCTTCCAGTTGCAGAAAGTTACGTGCACTGACTAAGTCAACTTCAGAACGTTCGTAGATTCCAAGTTCAAGACCCACCATAATAAGTAAAATTAGGGCAAATTTTTTTGTTTTGGATACGTACCGGGTACCATCTTGACCTTTTCTTGAAGGTTACAGATATAAATGCCCCGATCGAATTAGCGCGTATTTTTCTTGTCGCCTGTTCAAGTCAACCTGTTGGAATATTCACGATATATAGTAAACATTAGCTCCACCATGTCGACAAATATCCTGCTCCAAAAGTTAATGAAAATTCATGCACCAAAAGTCAATCACAACTCTTTTAAAACAACAACAGAGGGAAGCATAAAAGTCTTCATTCTATATAATATTCGAAACGAAATTAGCGTGAAGCCACTGTATCCATCCTGTCCCAAAGTCAATGGGAATACATAACCAATAGCTAGGAGCAAGTAATAGCAATTGAGGATAACTTGGAAGTTTGCAGCAAGAATTTGCATTTGTTTCCTACATCGGAGTCGCAAATCGAACTAGGTATCCTTCACTCAAGGTACTCTAACTTTGAATGAGTTTAACTACATGCCAAGCTTAACTTGCGGATGTTATGTTAGGTTCAGACTCTAAAAGGGTTCGAATTTGTGAGTTAGTTGGTCACTTTCGTCTCCTTGGCCGTGCCTAAGAGTTGCGGTGGATAAGAGTATTGCTTTCATACGGCAGGAGTTATTGGTTCAAATCCAATAGTAGGTAGAACTTATTAGATACAATGGATTATGGTATCTAAAAAGTTTCTCTATCCATCTTCTTTTTTTATTGTATCATCTAGATTTGATTGTGTTCAATCAAAATATAGTGTAAATTGTGGTGTATAATAAAGAACTTCGTTTGATTATGTTGAAATAACATTCACAGCCTCTACTCGTGTCCTAACTCGTCTAAGAGCTAAATTCGCCTCAATTGCCTGTCTCTTACCCTGAGCTCTACTCAAATTAGCTTCAGCTATTTCAAGAGCTTGTTGAGCTTCTTGCGGATCAATGTCAGTACTCATCTCCGCATCATTTCCTAAAAGCATATGCGCCAAGATGATATCATGTGGTCTTATTCTCCAAAAAAAAAAAAAAGACCCATGTCATGTATCTTTATTTGGTTCTTGGAAGTAGGTGAAATAAGAAAGAAAAATAGAACTAACTTTCAAATAAAAGGTTAGGAAGAGACTTTTTGACTAGAGTTCTACTTTATGAGGATATTTTTGAAAGTAAGAAGTGAACTAGAAAAATATTATTTAATTATCTAATAGAATAATAATAATAATAATAATATTCTATTTGTTACTTGGACTATAGTTTACAAATAATCATGAGAGATAAATTAAATATTACTATTTAACCTAGTTTCTTGAGTTTCAAGAGCTCTTCCACTCAGATAGCCAAGATATTGGTCCTAATCAGCTAGCAATGAGAATGAACATACCGACCCATACTATTCAACTATCGAAAGACAACAAGCCGAAAATGAGCCTACACTGTACCTATTACTCCTAGTTTAATGCCAGCTTGCTGCATTATATGACCAACTACTTGATTAATTACCTGCTCTCCTCTCCTAAACAAAATGACTAATATTTAAGGATGCAGTCAGCAGAAAGAGTTGCCAAGAATCTTCACTCAACAAATCCAAGTCTAATACAGTGACACACACGTTGCTTAATGACCTAATGCTACTCTATTATGAACCCAATGAGAAGTCAAGCAACGCCCCCTTCTGCAGTTGGACACGGTTTGTTTGAGGAGTTCAACAAACTCTTTCTCTAGAGTCTCTTTCTACTCTTTCCACATTGAATTGGAGTTGGAAATTGTTGTGCCTCTTCATTCCTATTCCAACTAACAAAATCGCTATCGTGGCAAGCTCCATATCAATGAGAATGGGTTCAAAATACTATTATAACAGTAGATATCATCATGACAAGTTCTAATTACCTCAGCTTGATCAGTGTCATGCACTCAGGATGAGATTCTGATCTAATCAAAATGGAAAAAAAAAAAAGCTTTCGTAGTGCTCTCTCTTTTATCAGTTTGCTGTTGTTCTAGACTTCCATTCCTCCCATTTTTACCAGCTGAATGCTTTCTACCATGTATCGTTTGACTGGTGTATATTTGTTCTATATATTTACTATTACTAATGAAATGCGGACGACCTTAGTCCGTGCTGTAAAAGTGGTGAGATGAACAAGTCTTCATATATGATTAGATTCATTGCTCAAATAGTGTTAGTTCTTTTGATTTATTATAGCCTAAATAAAATTAGACAAGTCCATCTCCATTCATCAACCCTTACATGTCTTGATTTGCAACAAGTGATATCGTAACTCATAGTTTGATAGACTTTTGAATGGATTAAGAATTACATTGAGAGTTGTTATGCATGCCTTAGAGCTCAAGGTAGAGGAGATATGGTGTCATATGAACGATAATGGTATGGACACGACGAAATGTTGTTACAAGAGTGGTGTGACTTGGTTCTTTAGGTAGAGATCGAGAGACTACCTCAGTAGCCAATAAATATGAAATATGGTAGAGATAGTAGGAGTGTCTCAAATCCATTCATTACGAAATGAGTTAGTTGATTAGTAAGGCAAAGGTAAGGAAAGATATTGAGATTTAGTTCTTCCGTTAGAACGGTGGCTAAATATTATGTTTAGATTTATTACTCAAATATGGTTAAACTCTTTGAGTTATTGCAGCCTCAATAAAATTACATAAACTCATTCCCATGGACCTTTACATGTCCCACTTGAAGATATAAATATCTATGTTGTGACTCAGCACAAAATATCATAGTCCATTTGCCGCCACCTTGTTGGAATATTCTTGCTACAGTCTAAGATTAACTTGGTGTAGATTCAGTGTATCTATCCTATTACAAAAGTTAAAAAAAAAAAAAAAAAATCTGATAATTGGAGGGGAACTAATCAGTCTAATCTCAATGGGATAGGAACTTACATAGGAAGTGGGAATCATTCTAACTATCATGTGCCAAAAACTTGATTACGACTCTTAGGACAATACAAAAAAACCGATGAAGACTCCTAAATCTTGCATAGAATTTTTCTTTCTTTATCTAAAAATAAAACATTGTCGTGTAAACACTGTCTCTATCTAGTCTTAATAAACAGCGGGGGCCAAGTAATATCAATTCAAGAATATGTCTTGTTGCTAGGATGAGAATAAACAGGTCCAAAATCAATTTTCCATTCGTCCTGTTCACAATTTTGAATTAGAAAATGAAAATTTATCTTTAAGATTTAAAATTTTGAATAGAATGAACCAAAAATTGGTCCACGGATCCGTACATTCTCATCCTTAATTGTTCCCAATGGAGTCGATCTACTGTCCACCAGCACTTGCCTGCTAGAGCCACTGGCCCTGAAGGGACAATTCTAAAGTTGCCTCAGAAGGATAATTCTAAAGTTGGGACATGCCTAATTATAATGTCAAAAGTTAAGCATTTGGTGCTAAGATCAAAGTCACAGCCCAATTCATTCAAACTAGGCTTCCTCTATCTTGAGTTCTTTAACTTGAATGTGCTCTCTGTATGGCAAGTTTGTTTCTTGATGCTGAGAGTATATCAAAATGTTAGGTTCAAACTCTAGAAGGGTGTGAGGTAGTTGCTTGGCTTATAGTATGAACAAGATAACAATATGTTCTGATTAGAGTATTCGAACCCCTTTATGACGAACAAAAACAATAGAACAATTACAAACACAAAACAATTACGGTTCATCAATTGCCTACGTCCAAGAGAGGAGAAGGAGATTATACTATCACAAGAGTATCTTACTCAATTACAAATTGAATCCCTCTAATTGCTTCAAGTTTTTTTTTTTTTTTCCCTTTATAATTGCTTCTATAGGGGGTATAATTAGACCTCTCTTTCATAGTATGCACCTTAATAAGGAAAAATATTCCTATTAAACCTCCAACATCCTTGTCTGAATCCAAGTTGCCCTCTCATAGTCCAATTGCAACCAGCAACCTGATTGTAGTTTGATCCTAATCCATTGACACCATCTCTGTCCTATTCTAAGGGAGTTTTGATACTGGTAAGTGAATTCAGTAATTGTTGGGGATCGAATCCCCATCGAGATTGTAGAGATAAATAAAACAATACAACACAAGAAGAATACAAGAATTAACGTGGTTCAGCCGACCAAATTCGACCTACGTCCATGGGAACAACGAGAGAAATATCCATTATGAGAAAAAATGTTACAAGAAGAGATCCAAGTATCTCTCTACCTCTCGCATCTCTCATAATAATAGAATCATATCTCTTAGCCAATTGCTCTCCAATTGCTCTCTTCTCTCATATCACATACAAGAGATATATATAGTGTCCTATCCTAATCCCATTAGAATAGCATTATCACCATCTAATTGGTGTTCCAATCCAATTAAAACTCTGGTCTTCCAAGTCAAGTCCAACTGAGACTTCTTGTGATTCTTGATCACATCTGGATACTCAACGGATGCGAGACACAAACCCAACAATCTCCACCTTGGCTCGTATCCGATGAGCCATGCATCTTGAAGAAACTCCGTTGCTCTCATTATCCACTTTGCAGACATTCATCGCACGATCACCATGCTCCACCGACTGGGAACAACTTGCATAATCATCACCACTTCTATACTTGAGTATTCATGATCACTAAACCATACTCTCCTTCGAGCATTCATGATCACTAAACCATACTCTCTTGAACACTCACGATTATAATACCACGCTTTTCATCAAGCGCTGATAATCGCTACACCGTGCTCCACCTTGGTCAAAACACCTGGACCTCCTGAGTACTCACAATCACTTATCATATTGTACATCACAGAAAAGTAATTGTTACACCGTACTCCACCTTGATCCAAAAACTATGACCAACTCTAGAGACAGATGATTATATATTACCACGTGCTTTATCATGTCACAAAGTAACCGTATCTATCAACATGAAGTATCATGCCGTACTTCATCATCGTACGATCAACCAACCATCGACGATCGATTATTTCGGTCAATATCAATCCCTCGATCACCATCGACCCCTCGATCACCATCGATCACCGCTGGTCTGCACAAAATCTGCTCCAAATAGTGGATTTTGCCCAATCCGCATCCACCATTGCATCCGGAATGCTGAAAAACATAGAATTTGACTCCTGAATCACCTTAATCGAACACCGATTCTTCGATCCACGCTCCGATCAACCATAACCATCGATCTGTGCCTCAAAATCCATTTCAGTTATCAGCCACTCCTTTTGGTGCACATTGCTAGAGCCTCCGGTTGTGCCATCACTGGTTGTATCCGGCTATTTTTTTTTCTTCATCTTCTTATTGTATTTTGCCTTGATGCCTCCGCCAACCTCCTTGTCGACTCGACATCAGATCTACCATCTCGCAATCTCGATTCCAGATCCATAACTCCGGTTCTGATACCATTTGTTGGGGATCGAATCCCCATCGAGATTGTAGAGATAAATAAAACAATACAACACAAGAAGAACACAAGAATTAACGTGGTTCAGCCGACCAAGTTCGACCTACGTCCATGGGAACAACGAGAGAAATATCCATTATGAGAAAAAATGTTACAAGAAGAGATCCAAGTATCTCTCTACCTCTCGCATCTCTCATAATAATAGAATCATATCTCTTAGCCAATTGCTCTCCAATTGCTCTCTTCTCTCATATCACACATAAGAGATATATATAGTGTCCTATCCTAATCCCATTAGAATAGCATTATCACCATCTAATTGGTGTTCCAATCCAATTAAAACTCTGGTCTTCCAAGTCAAGTCCAACTGGGACTTCTTGTGATTCTTGATCACATCTGGATACTCAACGGATGCGAGACACAAACCCGACAGTAATTACATGTAAACTTACTATTATATGCATAGTATCTTACCATCTTCTTGAGAGAAAGTAAAACTACTAAAAAATGGTAACTGATTGATAAATGTGTCTTCTATACCAAGTACCTGGGAGGGTGCATGAACCAAAAGAGAATCGCATCAGATTAATCTAATGGATGATCCTTCTTCACTCATTCCAATTGAGCAATATGTCTTCTTTTAAGCTTTTAACATCCATATCTTTTCATATCAACTTCATCTATATATATTCTTCGATCGTCAATTTACTCTTTTAACTTGTCCTACATTGATAAGCTCCACTCATCGATTTGATGCATCTGCATATCTACATTGCACATGACCAAACCATCATACGTAAATTTCCTGCATCTGCCTTCAATGGGGGTTACGACAGTCTTAACACGAATATCCTTATTTTTCATTTTATCTTTTCCATCGTTTTAAATAATAGAACCTAAATAGCTAAGCTGTTTTAAATAATAGAACTTAAGTATCTAAACTTGTTGCTCACTCGTATCTCGCACTCATCCAATGTCACAATACTATAATTTCGGGTTTTTCGTTTACTGAATTTGCATTTTATATACTCTGTTTTCGATCTACTCAATCTAAAACTTTTATATTTTTCTATTTATCTTCATAATAGTAACTTGATATTTACCTCTACTCTCATCTTATCAACTAAGAAAATATCATCAGCAAATAACACATACTAATTATTTCATCTAAAATAGCTCTAATAAACTCATCCATCACTATGACAAATAATCCATTTCTTAACTTTACAGACCATAGAAAACCTATGGAAAAACTATCTCCTCTCACAATTTTAGCCCAGTGACAAAGCTAACTTTACAGTCAACGCAGTGGAAGTCCGTTCCCATCCCAATTCTACAGTTGCAAACGGCTTTTTTTAAAGGGTTCAAGTTAAACTACCATTAAAAGTGTCTAGCTACTTTCTATATGGAGTTGGAGTTGGAGTTGGAGTTGGACCTATCCCAGCTAACAAACAGCTAGCCAAACACTAAAGAGTGAAGTGACTGGTTTAGCACTCCATTGGAGTTTCGTAGAATCTTCTTCAACTCTGATCAGTTCAATTTGGATTCCCCTATTGACCTTCCAGTTATAAAATAAACTCCCAATTAGTCTTTTGCTTGGTCATGACATTTTCATATCTTAAGCTCTCCCAGAAGGTACAAATGTCATGACTTAGTCAGCCTGTAGGAATATTCCTCTACTATGGTAAGTATTAACTTGGGGTGGCAATTCTACCCTGTTCCGAAAGAAAGCAAAAATTCCTAACTAATATAAAGGACCTAATCATAATTATGTCAAGTGTGCCATAATTATTTATTTATATATATATATATATATATATATATATATATATATATATATATATATATATATATATATATATATATATATATATATATGGATTATTGTAGGTTAGCCGCTAGCTCAGGAAAATTTATATGAGTTAGCGACAAAAATATATTGATCCAGTAGTTTTTCTTCAAATTATTTATGAAATTAGGGTATTTACCTCCTTAACGTTATTAAAATCAAATTTCATGAATTTTAGAATTCAATTACCCTTTCATCAAATCAAATGGATACAAAATATTCTATTAATCGAAAACCGTTAATTTTATGTTAATTTGATGGAAGACCAAATCATATTTAAAATCTAATAAATTTGGTATAACGAACCCTAAGGGATCGAGATATAATCTGAAAAAAAAAATTAAACTTTTTTATTGGACACAGTAGAAATTAACTGTACGTAATTTGTATTATGAGCTGTTAGCTCATTTTCATTATTCTCATACACACACATGCTTCATATATCTAGGTATATGTGTAATATCCCAAAATTTGAGCTACCTGCATCTCTCTTTTGGGTCCGATCGTGCCGAATAGGTTACCTAAGTCAATTTTGGATACCGATATAAACTCCGGTGGGTGTAACTTAAAATCTGTAACTCCAAATAACATTTAATCTCAGCGATAATTAGTTTTCTAATATTTAGAATTTTTAGAAATTTTCCTTACAAGGCCAAAAAATACTATCAAAATTACTAATTTAATAATATTAAAATTATCCTTCTAATTATTTCAGAATTTCAGTTCATTTATTTTGGACATCGAAATAACAAACGAATAATTTTCTAGCACTTTTCTCGTTGAGTACTTTGTCTTACATAAATTTGGTAGCATTTGGAAAACATTTATCGGAACAGTAAATAATAAATATTAAATAAATTAGGAATTACTTTACCCATACAATTTTTATAATAAATTTCTAAGGGCACACCCCTAAGGGGAATTTCAGTTCAGCTGTCAAACAAAGAGGTGGGTGTGGCAAGCCGGGTGGTTATGTGGAGAATGGATATGTATTAAACTTTGTTAAAATTACCAAATTGCCATCAAATAATTTTCCTCCCTTCATCACTCATTTTATCCTTCTCTTATGTCTCTCAGCCAGAACCCAACAACAGGAAAAAAAAAGAGAGAGAAAGAAGAAGTAAAATCAAATCGAACCGATGATTCAAGTCCAAGTCGAGGCAAATAATACTGTTATATTTTTCGTTCATTTCTTTATTTAATTTGTATTTAATTGATATTTATATACATGATTTATTTTGTAAAAATACATGGTTCATATTTTGATATATCGATTAATATTGAGAACTGAACTAGAATAGCGAGTCAAATTTTATACATATAAATATTGTAATATTTGTTTAATTTAAAAAAAATTATGCATGCAAAAATAAATAAATAAAAAATAAATTTTCACCATGCAAAAATAATTTTGCATGGGAAAGAGAGGAAATAATTGGAATGGGATGAGAGAAAAAGAGAGAGAGAGAAGGGATAGAAACAGAGAGGAGAGAGAGTTTGGTGTACTGGGCCGAGAAGGGAAAACAATGGGAAGAGAGTTTTTGTGGGGTAGGCCCGGCCCAGCTATGTAAAAGAGTCCAAAATAGAGAAAAGAAAAGAGGCTTGGGTTTTGGGTTGCAGCTACAGCTGCAGTGGCTGCAGTTGAAGAAAAGAGAAAGAGAGAGGAGGAAAAAAAATGGCTATAGCTGCAATGGGCTGCAGTTGAAACAAAAAAGAAAAGAGAAACTGGGCTTGGGCCCAATCCAATAAAGAAAGGAAGAAAAATAAATGATAATAAATGTTCAGTGGACTTGGATCCAGTTCAGCAAAAGAAAAAGAACAAAAATATATAAAAAAGTTCAATGGACATAGGCCCAGTCCAGTAAAAGAAAAAGAAAATAATAATAATAATAATAATGTTTAGTGAGCTTGGGTCCATCCCAGTAAAGAAAAGGAAAAAAAATAATAAATAATAATAATATCCAGTAGGTTTAGGCTTAGGCTTGGGCTTGAGCCGGATAGCAAAGTAAACAAAAATAATAATAATAAAGTACAGTGAGGTTTATTAATAATAATACAGCAAGTCTAAATAGTAAAATATATTGGACCTTATGAATAATAATACAGCGGGCCTAAATAATAAATGTACAGTAGGCCTTATAAATAAAAATGCAGTGGGTTTTAATAAATAAAAATGTAGTGGGCTTAATAAATAAATATGTAGTATTATTAGATGATGCAGTTGGTTTGCAAATTGGGTTATTGATTGGTATTGAGAATTGAACCAGAATATTGAATCGATTTTGATAAAATATATTGTGATATAATTGTGCACTAATGTTATTAAGATGATACAGATATCTGATTCATCATGTTACAAGTAATGTGTTTTGATATTACAAGTCATGTGCTATAATATTATATGTCATGTACAGTCATAAAGATGCAAGCATGTTAACATGAATTGAAAAACAATTAAAGAAAGAAAACAAAAATAAACAAACAAATATAAAATAAAATTATCATGTGCATAATATATTATGAATCCAGGATGGGAGAAACTATACGATGAATAATATGATGTGTGACGTGTGATAATTGTTAATGATATGGTTTATGTGAGACATGATACATAATTCATGGTATATATACATTCGAATCCAATACAGGACATGTTTATATGAATTAATCGAATACTTGATATAAGATGAGCATGATCATTCATGGAAATATAATAACAAGTTTCTTGTATCTTGATTACATGACATGAAGTATTTTTGTGATACGTGTGTACATGATCTTGAATCTTGATTCTTGAATTCTTGCTTCTCGTGATAAGGACATGTACACAATTTGACTTGACAAGCTACGTGTTCCCATTAATTCATGTATTTCATGTATTATTGACATGAAAATTGAAAAAACTACAAGATGAATAAGAATTGTATTGTATAAGGAATTTGTTGGCCAACTTCTTGATTGAGGTCGGAATTCTTTTACTGCAGCGGTCTGGGTGATTACTGGATCACCAATTGATATCCCGAGTGGTATGTCCGTTTACTGTAATACAGTATGGAAATTAATCGTAGTGCCTAGCGGCATGTCATAGTTCAGTGCTATGAATATTGAGGCCGGATCCCGGGTATGCATGAGTACTTGTACAATATGAAAAATTGCACGCTATCTTATTCATTATTTAGTTTCAAATACTAACAAGAAAATGATCTAGACTTGTCATTTTCACATGATATTTATCTGATAATTGCAAATGGTATGTATAGTCTTGTTGTTCTATTATTCATTATTCATGTGAAACGTTTGACACGAACACAACTTATTCACCTATTCTCTATCTTCAATACTGCGATAGTATATATAAATTTTTCTCGTGTTACTTATTGGGTTTAATCTTCTGGGTTTTTAACCCAGGTTTAGAAGGCGAAGAAAGAGAACCAACCCCAATTGAAAATCCGTACTTCATTGACTAGAACGAGCGACAGTAGGCAAGTAAATTACCTTCTAGAGACCCTTTGTATATATTTGTTTATATTTTTTTTTGCTCGGACACTGCTTTTCTCTTTTGTATTCATATTTAGAGTAGTGTACTATCGTATGTAACTAACTTTTGTATAAATGAAATATTCTCAGCTCTAAACGTGTTATTTATTCATCTGATTATACCAATAGTTACGGTTATTTTAAGATCAAGTGACTGTTGGATTGTATAGTGTAATTTAATTAGCGTCCTCCATTTTGGGAAGCAGCTGAAAAGCAGGAGAGTTACAATATGGCTTGTACTATTACTTATAATTTGCATTCAAATATTGTGCTCTGATACAGACATTGAGTTCAATCATGACGCCCTTATATATCTATCGGTAATAACTCAACTTAAACATAAAATAACTTAAGGGATTATGGGAAAACTGGACAGGGGATGTGTGTAATATTTTGAGAGATCTACTATTTACGGATCTAACTTTATAATTTGAATAGTAGAAATTTAATGATCTAATTTTAGAGGTACTGGAGTGATTACTGGATCACCATTCATATAAAAGGTTACAAACCTATAAGTGTATGCTCGTCCATCTTACTTAATTAGTACATATGTAATGCCCTATTGTTCACCTTCTCTAAAAAACGGAGCATGCTACCCGACGATGGATACATTCTAAAGAAGTTGGAGTATATGAGGCCTTAAATTGCTATCATAACTACAAAATGAGAGTCGAGTTGGCAACAAAAAACAACAGCAAAATTCATCTGCTAACCACATGAATACAATAAAAAGCTACATTATTCATATACATGAAGTATATACAAGCATAAATCATGATACGTACATGAACGTGTCCACTATAAGAACAAAATGTTGCCTTGGAAAAGTACAAAAAGTATAGAAATGGAGACCTAGGACATAACATGGTTGAAGAAGGCTGAGCTATGATAACCATAAAAGCTCCGAACGCTTGCTACTACCAATCATATATGGGCTTCCTCCACTTAATATTTGGCTGAGTGCCACAGATAACATAGTTACCTGTCCGCCGAGATCTATCTCCTAAGGCAAAAAGGCTAAATCTGGTTGAATGCCGATACACCATATCTGCAACTATATCCAAACCATATTTGCAACTATGTCCAGGACGTGTTGATCAGTCTCAACTTGCTAGTCCTCCTCATGCAACTCACAGTTCTCAGTCTTGTCATCCCTCTGGCCATAGTCCTCATGGTGAGGGCCCTATCTGGGTGCAATGACGATGATGTGTTGTTGACCCATATGTTCTATAATCTGTGGAGGCGATAATAAGTAGCAGACTGGACGCTACCTCTTGATAATAGTCGCCAAGTCACTGGTGTCTAGTGGAAACTTGTCGAGCTCATCAAGATGCCATTGACAAAACTCCAAATATGGTAGGACGGTTGAGCCTCGATAGAAACCAATATTGGAAGAGGGTGATTCCATCATGCCTGTAACCTAAGATTTGGAACCTAGTGAATTAAACCCCGACATGTAGAATATATGAAGAAGAACAAGGGTACTGTTACAGTACAAGAGAAAGAATACAGGATTGTAGCTTGTCGGTGCCAGCTGTGTTAGTCAAGGTTAACACAAATATAATCATGAACAAGCATTTGAAGTACCATGCAAGCAATTGTCAGGAACAGTGAGGCTAGTAGCGCTATCATGTGTCTACTCGGGTCATAGTATCAATGTCACATCTCATAGAAATAAACATGGGTAACAAACAAGTCAATTGGATAATCATGCTAGGTCAAGTATGGATGCATGTATTACAGGTTAGGGTCCACATTCAAGTTAATTTATTGAAACTAGATGGATAGATAAGATGAAGCCAATTCTTAGTTTCGTTTAAGTGCGTAAAATACCAGGGTCCCGATCACACATATGCAGTGCTGAACTATATCATACCATTAGGTACTACCATTCACATACATTACTGTAGGATTAGTCATGGATACACCATCCAAGATACTATTTATCATATAGTGGCCAGAATAACTAATATCACTGTAATAAAAGTTCTCTGCACATTATTATATTACACGATTTCTTATACTATATAGTTCTTGTCTATTATAAAGTTTCACCCAATCCTGTTTTATTTAATATATAATACACATAAGTAATTTGGGACATCCTTGAATATTCATATTAATCCGTATACAAACTATCTCAAAGAAATCATGAATGAAATAACAAGCCATTTCATGATCTTGTATATGAATGTCCCAAGAATATTATCAATCAAATCACTGGGATACTCAAAATAGTTATCATATTTATTATGTTTCGAGATTTATTATGTCAATCATGTATTATGCTTTTAGGTATTTCACATCTAGATTATCATGTGTCATGCCCAAGCCAATTATCATGAATCATGCTTACGTAATGTCATGTTCGTTACCGTCGCTTGGAAATTTTGCATGAAATTTAAAATTATATGAGGGCTTTTCGTGAAATTTAATAGTTCTTGCTTAATTTTTTTTTTTTATATGATAGTGATCTGTTGTATTTTAGCCCAAAAAAGTTAGATCATTCTATTTAAGATATGTTTGTTTTTATGGAAGTAAAGTTACTAAAACTAGTGCTTCTCCTTCTGTAATTTTTTTTTACTATTGGAAGTTACCTTTTAAGTGATGAGGAGAATCATATATGGTACTTTCACTTTTGAAACTCTGCTTCAGATGGTTTATGGTTGGAAGAGCTCTTGAATGTAATAAGTAATAAGATATTATTTTCTTTTGTCATTTCTTTATTTTTCTTGTTTAGAAAAATCAGCTAGTATTTATTTTACTTCCTACTTCCAAAAACATGACAAACAAGCAACTAAACTATTACTTCATTTTTAAAAGCTACTTCTACTTACTTCCCTCTCACACTTCTCAACATTCTAGTTGTCGATTGTTTAGAGACTTGCAAGTAGTATTATAAGTTACAACTTGTATTACTATAAGTGAAGTTTGTTTCAAACGAACTTGCAAGTAATGTTTACTACAAGTAAAGTTACAGGAAACTTATATTACTGTGTTCGAATTGCAAGTTACAAGAGATAACTAAAGTTACAAAATAAATAAATAAATAAATAAATCCAAAGTTTAATTTCTGAGTTTCAAGATGTATAAAAAGTTTTTATTTATCGACAATACAGTTACTGGTAAAAAAACAGTAAAAAAAAAAATATCATATGCACTTTTTTACGCAATTGTGGTTGCTGCAAATACATAACTGGTTGCAGTTGTAGTTACCAAGCAGGCACAACCAGACCGAGAAAATCCCACTTGTAGTAATTGCAGTTGCAAACATTCCCAGCCGAACACCCTCTTAGTTAATATGGATGAGAACGTATGGGTCCATGGGTTAATTCTTGATCCGTTTTATTAAAAATTTGAATTAAACAAAATAAAAATTTTATTTTTAATTTTAAATTTTTAATAAGATGGATCTAGTGCTGCCCCTTGATCTTGTCTATTTCCATCTCTACTTAATTTCATTGTGTGCACATCTTCTTCATTAGGAGCACTACATGGCTGTGCTTCACAGGTCACATATCAAGATGCTAATATGGAGTCACTTTTAAACCTCCAAATCCTATATAATGGGGATGGTAATGGACGCGTTCACTGTTTTCGATAGAAATATGGTTGGATCTTTCCATTGCCATTGACAGTGAAAATTATAAATTATCAAAAATTTCTCTTTTTTGAATTACAATGCAAAGAAAATAAAAACAGACAGAGAGGATTTATAGATCGTCGCTCTTTTTTTACAGAAGATGTGGGATTCGAGGCAGCTATGGGGATTGGTCCTTTCCCCGTTGACGATCTGACGTCGATGGTTGGAGGCGAGCTCGTTCTTCTTCTCTATTGATTCTTAGAGGAAGCACGAACGCTTGGACGGGAGGGAGATCTGGCCAAAGTTGTTCTCTTTTTTGGTTGCAAGACTTTGAGACTCTCGCGCGTAGATCGACTTGCCAAAGGTCCTTTTTGAGTTTTTTTGGAGGGTATTTATAGGTCTCCGGTTGTTGAAGAGATTTCCTTGTAGATAAGAATGAGATCCGGTTTCCTTGCAGATAAGAACGAGATCCGGTTTCCTTACAGATATAATCGAAATCTCTTTGTGAGCTCAATGAGATATTCAAACCTCTTCTTAACTTGATTTTCTCCAGATTCATTAAATCAGGTCCTGTTTCTGCACCTAAAATCAATTAAACTCAAATTAGAATTTAATTACAATTTGTATGATTATCAAACTCTAATAAAATTAATTTAGAATTTTTCATCCAAAAAATTAATTTGAGCTTGATTAAAAATTGTAAAATTATCCAAACTCCAATAAATTTAATTTAGAATTTCTTATCCAAAAATCAATTTGATTCTAATTAAAATTTAGATAGAATTATAAATTGCAAAATAATTGGAGATTGGACCAAAATACATTGCGCGCATGAAAAAAGGAGTTCATTGTGTGAAATCGGGCGACCGAACGGGGTAAGCGAGCGATCGAACGGGACCGATGAAAGAGACAGATAGAGAGAGATTTTTCTTCTTTTTTTTTTCTTAATTTAATTGATTTTTTCTTTCTTTCTCTCTTTTTTTTTTCTTTTTTTTTCTCTTTTTTCTTTTTTTTCCTGGCTTCAGATGCGAGGCTGAGCTCTCTTTAATATATATATATATATATATATATATATATATATATATATATATATATATATATATATATATGTATATATATATATATGTATATATATATATATATATATATATATATGTATATATATATATATGTATATATATATATATATATATATATATATATATATATATATATATATATATATATATATATATATATATATATATATATATATATATATATATATATTGTTTAATTTGCGGGGGACTCTCATGAGCCTCGCGTTGGTGCGAGGCTCATGAATTTTACGCGAGGCTCATGAATTTTTTTTTGTTTAAATCGCAGTGAGCCTCACTTCCACGCGAGGCTGAGTCTCGCGTGGGTGTGAGGCTCATGCAAATTTTTTTTTGTGTTTTGGTTAAATTTTTCAACCTGAACCTCGCGTGGGCGCGAGGCTCATGCAAATTTTTGTTGTTGTTGTTGTTGTTGTTGGTGTTTTGGTTAAATTCTTTTTCTCAGCCTCGCATCCACGCAAGGCTCAGCCTGGCGTGGGTGCGATGCTGATGATTTATTTATTTATTTATTTATTTATTTATTTATTTTATTATTATTATTATTTGAATTATGATTCGCATTTGGACTTGAATTTTAGATCCGGATTCGGTCTTGAACTCAGATTTTGGATCCGGACTCGGACTCGGATTTCGAATCCGAACTCAGATTTGGACTCAAATTTTAGATCCGAACTCAAACTTAGACTCAGATTTTGGATCCGGGCTCAGACTCGGACTCGAATTTTAGATCCGGACTCGGATTCGAACTCAGATTTTGGATTCGAACTCGGATTTTGGATCCGGACTATTTTTATTATTCTACAAGATCCCTTCCAAAGTTTTCAAAATTTTGTCTCTTCTGGAAATTTTAAAATACTTTGGATTTTTTTTGAATGGGTGGATGAGTTCACAGAGATAGAACTTGTTATGCATGTGGAGATACTTTAACAAGTTGAGTATTTTGACTGTAATGGGACTCGTTTGGGTTGCCAAACAGAGCCGATGACTTATCTGACAGACAGACAGAGCCGACGATTACTTTCGAATCGAGATTGAAGAACCATGAGCAGAGTTGTTCAGAAAACGTACTCATGGGGGTTTGACAGAGGTATCCTGTTAAGCATATCAAGACTGCTTGGTATGTTTAATGGGTTACCTTCTCTCTTTGCCTTTTCGGCATTGGATTGTTTTTACCCCCAGTATGATAAGACCGATCGCGAATTTTAACTACCTCTTGCCCCTTGCCTCAAGGGCGTTGGGCTGTCAGCTCATTCTTTCTTATCATAATAGGTAATCAGTCAATATATTGTTAGATTGTAACCGGGTGAGGGTCAAAAACCATGGGAAGAGGTGTTCAGAAAACGTACCCATGGGGTCTCGGCAGAGGTGTTCAAAAAACGTACCGAGGTGACCGGGTTAGGGTCAGAAAACCGTGAGCAGAGGTGTTCAGAAAATGTACTTATGGTGCCTTGGCAGAGGTGTTCAGAAAACATACCAAGGGGTTTCGGCAGAGGTATACTGTTAACATACCGAAGGGGTCGCAGCAGAGGTGTTCAGAAAACGTGCTGAGATGACTGTATTAGGTCAGAAACCATGGGCAGATGTGTTCAGAAAACGTACCCATGTGGTCATGACAGAGGTGTTCAGAAAACGTACCAAGAAGTTTCGGCAGAGGTGTACTGTTAAACATACCGAGCTGATTGGATTTAAGTTATAAGGTAGCTCGTCCTGCCGACAGACAGAGCTGATGACTCGCCTGGCTGACAGACAGAGCCGGTGATCATGTTGGGATTATAGATTGTATTATTTGTGGTTGCTCAAATCTTACTGTCAGAGATAAGATCTTAAAATGACAGGTTCACGGGATTTTTAGCAAACCCCCAGTTATCAAAGGATTTGACATGTCTTTACCAATCGCCGTTCGCGTTGGGCTAGCCATGCTATTCCTCTCAGCATGATGAGTTATCGAAGGTCATGTTTAGTCTTAGATGCCAAACGTTCCTTCTTCCCTTTGTTTTTAGAGCATTGAGTGGTTTATACTTTTACCTCAGCATGGGGAGTTATCGAGGATTTGAATTCCTCTCCATTTTGCTCTTGGAGCATCAGGTCATAACTTATCCTTATAATTGCGACAGATTTGTCACGGAATTTTTAGCAAATAACCAGCTATGAACGGATTTGATGTGCCTTTACCAATTATCGTTTGCATTGGGCTAGCCATGCTTTTTCCCTCAGCATGATGAGTTGTTGAGAGTTTTGTTTGGGCTTAATACCAAACGTTCTCTCTTTACTTTGCTTTTGGAGCATTGGGCGACTGATTTCATACTCTTACCCCCAGTATGATAGGGTTGGCGAGAAATTTTCAATTTCTCCTTCCCGTTGTTTCTGACAGCATTGGGCGGTGGATTGACTAGCCTTCCCTTTTTTTTAAAGTTGGCTAGATGTAGTATTTCTTTAAGAATTTGCCGTTGATAGGCATCATCACCCTGTCGCCGTCTTGATTGATCAGACGATAGGCTCCATTTGAGAAGACAGTTTCTACTACAAAAGGTCCTTCCCACTTGAGTTCGAATTTTTCCTTAGTCTTATGGGTCAGAATCATTGGCCTTTTGACAGCTAAGACCAAGTGTCCTTCTTTGAAAGTTCTTCGTTTAACTTTCTTATTAAATGCCCTCGAGATGCGTGCTTGATACAACTCGATTTGTTGCTTTGCGTTCAGGCGTTTTTCATCCAAGGCCTCTAATTCTTTGAGTTGTTTTTGATGTTTTTCTTCAGTCGTCATTTTTGTAGCCAGCGCTACCCGCAGGGATGGGATTTGGATTTCCAAGGGTAATACTACTTCGTAACCATACACCAAAGAGAAGGGCGTAGCTTTTGTTGGAGTTCGCACCGTCGTACGGTAAGCCCATAAAAACTCGCCTAACTTTTCATCCCAATTGCGGCGACTCGAAGAAACAAACTTTTGTAGAAGCTTTACAATAGTTTTGTTGAAAGTTTCGGCTAATCCGTTGGCTGTCGGATTATAAGGCGTTGAAATCACATCTTGAATTCTGAACTTGCCGCAGAATTTCACGAAGTCTTGACTAATGAATTGAGGCCCATTGTCGTGGATGATCTGTCGAGGCACACCGAAGCGGTAAATTACGTGGTGTTTGATGAATTTGACCACGTCCGTTGTCTTCATTTCTCTCATGGGGACAGCTTCTGCCCATTTAGAGAAGTAATCGGTTATCGCCAATATGAAACGGTGTCCTTTGGAGGATGGCGGAGTGATTGGCCCGACAATGTCTATTCCCCAAGTCTCGAACGGCCAACTGATAGTCGATGTATGCAAGTACTATGGAGGTTGGTGTATAAAATAAGTATGGACCTGACAGGTATGGCAACGCTTTGCATATGCCACTGCATCTGTAATCATCTTGGGCCAGAAATATCCCAATCGTCTAATGGATCCCCGAGTTTTTGTCCAGGCTGGTGGGACCCGTAGGTCCTGTCATGGGTTTCTTTAATCACTTACTGAGCTTCGCTTTTCGATAAGCAACGAAGTAAGACGCTATCATGAGATCTTCGATACAGAGTCTGGAGCATGGCGTTATAATAAAATTTTGCGGCCTTGTTTCTTATGGAAGCGGCTTCTTTAGGGTCCTCAGGGAGGATGCCGTGCAATGCATAGTCCACAAGTGGAAAGCGCCAATCTCGTGGCTCAAACTTTATTCCAACTTAGTTTGCTTCGTCTACTTCTATGATTTCTTTTGGATGTAGGAGCTCGCGACTCCCAATGGTAATATGCTTAGTTGACCCGCTCGGTACCGCCAGAGTCGCAGCCAGCGATGCAAGGGTATCGGCGTATGTATTCTTGTATCTTGGCACATAGTCGATATAAAATTCTTCGAACTTATTTGCTAGTCGCATCGCTGTTTGATGATATGGTATGAGAACTTCATGTTTTACCTCATATTCTCCTGTCATCTGGTTAACGACAAGTTTTGAATCGCCATATGCTTCGAGATGCCTCACCCCCAGTTGCCAAGCTATCTGGAGGCTAGTGATAAGAGCGTTGTACTCTGCCACATTATTTGTGCAGGGCTTGGTTAATGAGTATTATTGAGGCACTATGTGTTTGTGGGGAGAAACCAGTACGACCCCCACGTCGGCAATATCTCTTCTTGCTGCCCCATCAAAGAACAGTTACCACATCTGTTTTTCTGAGACCGCATTAACTTCCGCAGCTTCATCTGGGATGTCAGCTTGGAGTTTGGAGTTCTCTGGAACTGGGTGCGGCGAGAAAGTCTGCTATGACTTGGCCTTTCACGAAATGCATGTCGTAGGGAGACAATAACAATGCCCAATTAGCGAGCCGGCCGTTTAATGATCTCGGCTTTGTCATGAGCAATTTCAACGGCTTTACTCGAGAAATGACATGTATCGTCTGACCAACTAAGTAGTGTCACATTTTCTGGACTGCGAACACTAGCGCTAGGCATTCCTTTTCGATTGGGCTGTACCGATGCTCCGCACCAATCATTGTCCGGCTCAGGTAGTAGATTGCCTGCTCCTGGTCTTGATCATTATGTTGAGCTAATAGAGCCCCTAGGGCGTGGTCCATCGCTCGCACATGATCAGAAAATGCTTCCCTGAGATAGGTGCCATTAACATAGGCGGCTTTGTGAGGTAATTTTTAATGTCCTCAAAAGTTAGTTGACAATTTTCATCCCAGACGAAAGAGACTCCATTCTTCATTAATTTTGAGAATGGTTGGCACCTTCCTGACAGATTTGCTATGAACCGCCGGATATATGCCAACTTGCCTTGCAACCCCCTGAGTTCCCTCAAATTCCGTGGTGGTTGTATTTCTTTTACCGCTTTGACCTTATCAGGGTCAAGGTGGACTCCCTTCGAGGTGACAACAAATCCTAAGAACTTCCCGCTCGATACTCCAAGAAATGATTTGGTAGGATTCATTTTCAGTTGATACTTTCTCATGATATCAAACATCACCCTCAAGTCTTGCAGGTGATCTTCTTTCTTCTTACTTTTAATGGCGAGGTCATCCACATAGCACTCAACGGTTTTACGTAAGTGTTCTTGAAGGATGACGCTCATAGCCCGTTGGTAAGTAGCGCCGACATTCTTCAATCCAAAGGGCATCACTGTGTAGCAGTATATTCCAAGCGGTGTTCTGAATGCCGTGTGTTTCTCATCTTCTGGATACATTTTAATTTGGTTGTATCCTGAGAAACCATCCATGAAGGATATTCGCTCAAACTCACATGTGTTATCAATCATGACATCCGTGATGGGGAGTGGGAATTCATCTTTTGGGCATGCAACATTGAGATTTCGGAAGTCTATGCATATCCGTATCTTACCGTTTTTCTTGAGTATCGGCACGATATTTGCTACCCAGTCAGAATGTTGCTCTTCGCGGATAAAGCCTGAGTCTATCAGCTTCTTGACTTCAGACTCTATTGTTCGCAGCAGAATTTCCTTTGCTTCCTTCCATTGAATACAGCTTAGATTACAATAGAAGTGAACAAGATATATAAAGAGAACAAACGAGAGGATTTTGTAGTTCAATCTCTCTCTTTTACAATGTTTGTGTGGGATCAGTGGCGGTGGGATCTGTCAAGCAGTTCCTGTTGACGATCGGTACGTTGAACTTCTTCTCTTTCGAAGAAATCGGCTGACTGTAGACGATCTTCTTCTCTGTCTTTTCCGAACTCAAGGCTCTCTCGCGTACTTGAATTCTCCAAGACAATGATGCTCACAAAAAGGTTTCAAGGCTCTCTCGCATACTTGATTTGCCGAAGGATCTACTCAGCTGAGAAGAAGAAAGGAGATGATCTCTGATCTCTGGATTGCCGAAAAGAAGAAGAAGACCAAAGCCGAAAAAAGACAGACCGAAAGAAGAAGCCCCCTAGGGTTTCACCAAGAAGGTATTTATAGCCCCGGGAAGAATTGAGAGAGTTTCTATCTGAATAGAATTTGCTCTCATCAATGATTTCAATCAAATATCTAATATTGATTTAAATCTCCTAATTTAGAATTCTGATTAGACTTAATTTAGATATCTTAGATAAGCCTAAATCATAATCTCAATCAATTTGAGATTCTGGTTATCTGCTCACGCGGAGTTTTAATCGCGTCAAAACGCGGCGCTAAATAACCAGTGTGCGGAGCTAACGCGGAGCTATTAAACATCTCCGCGTTTACTCAAACGCGAGGCTAAAAATAGCCAGACGCGGAGCTATTGAGTTAGCTCCGCGTTCTGTTGTGGAAAATCCTTTTTACTTAGAAATTTTTACTGCCAACAGAACCCCCTCCAAAGTTTTCGAAATGGCTTAGAATTTAGCAAATTTCGAAATACTTTGGATACTTAAACTGAGACGCGGAGTTAGAATACTAAGTCTATCTCAGGTTTAGCCCGCCTACGCGGAGCTAATCAGCTTCACTTTGTCTTCAGTGAAATGAGTAATTGCTTCATTAATTACTCTAAACTTCTGCGCTGAATACCAAGCGACGGAAATTTTGTTTAAATAGAGCCCCCGAGTCGTCTTCTTCTTCACTTCACCCGCAGAATTTTCTAAGAGTGCCTGCAAAGCTCAGAGCTCGGACAACTCCGGCAATAGAGTGAGCGATGCCAATGAGCGCTCTTCAATTGATCTCCTTTTAACTCTCCATAGATTTTCATCATTAAGATGTCGCTCCAGAAGAGTATGGCTTTATGCCCGTTGGCCGGCGTTAATGGCAGCGGCCGTGGAAGTAGACGCGGTGGCGAACCAGTCAATGCAGCGTCTTCCGAAGGTAAAAACCTCAACTATTGGTCTTCTAAGAACCATTCTGAGATGTTTTAGTTCGGTTTAATCCGGCCAATTGTTTATCTTGTTGGCGAGACCGCCGTTCTCCAGCCGTAAGGCTTGAAGAAGAAGGAGAATACAGAGAGGAACTCTGTTCTACGCGAAGTTATCGCATCATCCCTGCGCTTGAAACGCGGGCTATTTTAACTATCAGTCACGATGAATCTGCGAGGCTATCTTTGACTAGCAGTCGCGATGAATCCGTGAGGCTATCTTTGATTAGCAGTCGCGATGAATCCGCGAGGCTATCTTTGATTAGCAGTCGCGATGAATCCGCGAGGCTATCTTTGATTAGCAGTCGCTTTAGAAAGAGAAGGAAACAACATAGAGAAACTCTGTCCCACTTTTACGCGAAGTCATCGCGTCATCCTCTGCGTTTGAAGCGCGAGGCTATTTCTTCAACTGCACGCGGAGTTAGTTTAGCTCCGCATTTTCACACTTTTGGAAACTCTGTTCCTTTTGCAGTAAGTCCAATCCTTTCTGAAGAGGAGTGTATGCGGGTCCATCGATCTTCACCAGCAAAAGTAACTCTAAGGAAGCCAGAAGCATATGCTTTACAACATAGTTGTAGGTTTCAAGCTCTGGTTCCTAGAGGTAAACCTTTGAAGGAGCTACAAGCTCAAGTAAGGGCTTGCGGCACTTCCCTTTCCTCTCGTGCTTCATTTCAGATGACAGATCCAAGCTGATATTTGCAGAGGAGATCTTTTGCATGTGAACCAGGGAACTGAGCTTCAACACCCCGTAGAAAAATCTCACCGTTAAGTTATTGATGAGTTGATGATCATGTAGAAGTTTTTGGGAGAGCTATAGCTCCTTCTTTGTAACCTTTTCCTTTATGAATAAAGGCAAATTATTTTCCTCTCTATCTGTTGGCTTCAATGATTTTGCTTGCACAACAAACAGATGGTCAATAATTTTGGTAAAATAATCTAAGGCTCTTCTGCGTAACTTAGATCATTAATACCGATTTGATCGAGTAAGGATCATCTTAACTTGGTCAAAAATCCAAGTTCTTCATGAGAACGGGAAGTTAAAATACCAAGTTATCTTCGCGTTTCGCAGAGTTGCGCAGAGTAGCGCAGAGTTAATGGCTCTGCTTTTTTTCCCCACTACGCGAGGCTAATAGCTCCGCATTTCTGGAGAGTAACTGATCAGTCATTTTCTCCGAAATTCACGCCGAATTCCAAGAGGTGGTTTCCCTCATTTAAATGAAATCTCTATTTCTTTTCTTCTCACTTTACTTGAGAATTTTTCAGAGATCTCAGAGGTTTAGGCGATTAGAGCTCAGGCGACCCGAGCGTTCTCCGACCGGTTTTCTCCAAATCTCCCATTGATTTCACTCGATTTCCGCAAGTAATGGCGCCCAAGACTCGTGCTACTTCCCACGCAGCTCCTTCATCGGCGGCTGGGGTAAGCAGTGGTGGCAGCGGCCATGGCGGCGACGCGCCGGCCCACATTTTGCCCATTGGGGTAAAGATCTCTCTATCGAGACTCTTTAGGAAATTTTTAGAGTGATTTGGTTTGATTTTAACTAACAACTATTCCTTTCATCGGCGAGATCGCCGTACTTCGGCCGTATGGCTTGGAGAAGAAGAAAAGCCTCTGGCTTTCTTCTCATGCGAAGTTATCGCGTCATCCTCGCGTCTTGAAGCGCGGGGCTATTTGGAATAGCAATCGCGCTGAGGAGCGAGGCTATTTTAAGCAGCAGTCGCGTAGAAACGCGAGGCTATTTTAACTTCTGCGCGGTCTAATTTTTAGCTTCGCGCGGCGCTATTTTTAGCTTCACGCGTTCTAATTTTTAGCTTCGCGCGTCCATACTTAGAGAAATTTTCTGCCTTAGAGAAACTTCTCTAACTCTGGTGTTTCTTTGTGCAGTAGGGTATTTGATGGAGCCCTTTGCTCATAGGAACTACTTTGGCTTCGCTGGAGGCTCTGATCCTTCAGGCCAATTCCGTTTCACTACCATCTTGCCCTCGTACAAGCCAGACCCGAAGGATCGCAATGAGAAGTTGATCCAGTATCACCCTACCACTGCGAGGGAGATCATAACTGATGCGGCTTTCGAAGATGTGAACAGAAAGGCGATGGAGAAGCCCGCATTCCTCTTCGGAGACCAAATGGATCAATCAGATGAGATCTTCTTTGAAGAGGAGTGCGAGTGGCTCTATAACTCGGGCGAAGTTTTAATGTTTCTGCCCAGAATGAGTCGTGGCTATCCTCTGGTCTATCTTCAGAGGCTGGCGATACCTCGAGAATTAAAGTGGGGCTTGACTCAAGTACAGGACGGCGTCCCAACAGGAAAATTTGGTGCACAAGGCCCCTATCAGGATGGTGCCCCCAGATGCATTACTGGTTTGCTTCCAGCCTAATTTGGCAAAGAGCTTCCAGTAGGAGAAGTCCCCTCTCGTGCCCGAACTTACTTGACCGAGTTCTTGGCAAGAGATAGTCAATATCCGGCTAGTGATTTCAGAATGCCTGGCTGGGTCTACTCCTCTAACAATATGTGGTGGGCCCGCCTCGTTCAGTACATGCTGGATTCCCACGAGCCCATCTTAAAGGATATTGGCTTATATAAAGCCATCAGAAATGTCCAATTCGGGTTTCCTCAGAGCGCTTATCATTTTTAATGCCTCTTGGAGATGTGTAATCCTGAGACTTGCACTCTCTTTACACCAGTGGGTGAGCTAGGGTTCGCTCTCCACGAGATGTTCGAGGTTTCCGGGCTTTCCATGGGTGAAATCCCCTATGAAGAATATATCCCTTCCACCGAGGAGTTAAACATGTTGATGGCTAAGGATGAGCGCATCTATGCCACATACTGGGAGATGATGTGCCATTATCATATTTGCGCTGACTTGACGGGTGCGCGTAATCACGGTATCGGTCATAAGAAATGGGCCGAGTATCTCTTTGCCAATTTAAACTCTAAGGATAGCTCGGCCACTATCCATGGTCATTCTCCTATCCCCATCTCAGAGATTGACCAGCGCGTAGCCAGGAGCCATTACCGTCTGTATTATACTACAGATTCCAATGAGAACGGATATGATCCCGGCACTTCATTCAAGAGCTACCATTATCAAGCTTAGTTCCTGATCTCCAACAGAGGTCTCATTTCCGGATTTCTAATGCTGTGGCTGAAGAGATGTATCGTGCCGTCGTTGCCCAAAGAAGCAATTGCAGTGACCGTGGTATATCCAGCGGTTCTTCTCGCATATGGCCGACCCCTTGGACTTCTTCCCGCCATGGTATGCAATTTACAGTATGGACTGAGGGTACTCTGTCGTGATTTCCTCCCCACTATTAAGGTCAAGGGGAAAGGAAAGGGTAAGTCGAAAGAGACTGCCCAGTCGAAAACTCCAAACCCTAGGGTGGAGCTGCCCTACACTTATTTATGGCGTGGCTCATCTTGCATTGTCCATCTTTAATGAGTGCACCAGAGCGTCGTTCAGGCGAAAAGTGCTTCTTTGTAGAGCTGTATGAACGCTCTTCATGGACGCACAATTATATGTCCCAGATTCGGAAGACTCTTCGTAGTTTTCAGAATTATGAGATCTTCCGGTGTTTCCCTGACTTTCCCGACGGAGGATATGGAATGAGGCTGAAGGACGGCGTGGGAGCAGATAAGTTCACTACTTTATCTGTAGGAGCGTTCTGATGGCTCCTCAACATCTGACCTGGGCACTTGGTATATCGGCGGGATGTCAGGTGTCTGATTGAGCCGTACACTCCAAGTCGCTTTGCTCGCCAGTTTGGATATTCCCAACTTTATATGGGCAATCCAAATAAATATTTTGCCTACGAGGGGAACTTATATGAAGGCGCTCGTGGCTGGTTCCATTTTGCAGCGGGTGGAACCGAGGCTGAATTCTCCTTGCCCCAGAAGACGCCAGAATTGGCCACAACTCTCTGCTTCTGCAACTGGTTTAGCATTGCAAATGCTGATGTTCCTGGCTTCTCTCTTAATCGCAGTTGCTGCAAAGAGATTGAAGCTCTCTACATTAGCCGCCAAGGTGCTTCGAGGGTGAGAATAAAAGGGATAGAAGAATTCCTTGGCGCCGCGGCTGAGCCTTCAGACGCCAGCGAGTCTGACGACGATGACGCCGGTGATGACGATGACAATACTGGTACTGGAGGAGCTCCCCAGCCTGTCGCCATTCGTCCCTGGAGTTCAACTCTCAAATGCCGCGGTGCCTTAAAGAAAAGGCCCGGTAAGAAGCAAAAGTTGGGGCAAGAGACTTTGATAGCCCCCCAAAAAGTGGCTGTCAAACTTGCTTCAGACTTGTTGGCTTCAGCTCTACCCCCAGTTTCAGCAAGGGAGGATGAACCTGCTAAAACTCCAAGTGTCACTGAGGTTTCGGGTCCTCCGTCTGTAGAGCCTGCTGTACAACCTGTGGCACAACCTTCGGGTAGCAAGACAGGAACGCTGTTGGAAACTTCAACGGCTCCCCCTTCAAGTCCGACAACTGGACTTGTATCCCCAGGTATAGCTCTTAGCATTTTACCTTTTACCCATTATTATTTTACTGTAACACCACTCTTCTTGTTTCTTTAAAATGCAGGTGGTCAACTCCTTTCGCCGATGCACTCGACTACCCAGATAGAGTCTGATGACAAGATGGATCATTCCGGCTCCGTTGGTGGTGTGGGTAGCTCTGCTGGCGAGTTTGCGTCTGATTACTCCACGCCGGCTCCTGTCTCTGTTCCTTTTTCAATTCCCCCGATTGATGAACTGGAGAGCGATGAGAGAACATAAGTCATTATCGCAGCTGCTGCTAAGGAGGCCACACCGTCTCCTAGCATGCCATCTCCAATGCCAGTCTGCTCCACTGAGACATTTCCTACGGTCGTTGGCGTGCCTTCTGTTTCTCAGCCAGCGATTCTAACGTCATCTGTTGTCATGGCTGCTGAGACACCTGCAACTCCCCCGGCTTCAAGTCTTCCAACAGGAGAGGAGGAGAATTTGAAATTCTCGTTCGAAGATGCTTCTCCCACCGGAGGATCTTCAGGCGAAGTGATCCCATCTTCTCTTCCTGTTGGTGGGGGTACCCAAGTGATTGGTACTGGTGGTGTTTCCCCTGGGGTCTCCAGCTCTTCCAGATCTGCACTGGCTCTACTGATCCCCCATATTATGAATTTAATGCAGGGGCGGGCTTCTTCTTCTCCAATTCCAGCAACTACTGCTCCCTTGCCTACGACACCTTCCTTGGCATTACCTACTTTGCCTACCGACACTGCAAATCCTCTTGAAGAACTTTTCAGCTTCACTGTCGAGGATTTTATGCGTTTGTTGAGAAGATGTGTCGAGATGATTATTGCTGGTCACGATTTCTTCAACTTCGCACGTCCACTGTTACTCCGCTATCTAGGGAATATTGAAGAATTCGGTGGACAAGATCGAGCAGCTCTATACCGGGTCCGCCTTACAGCCTTAGAAGAGCAGGTGACCACGCTACACACACTCCATCAGGCGGATGTGGAGGCGATCACTGAGATAGAGTTGGCGCGGCTTCGGGCAGAATCCTTATCTCGAAGAAATACTTTAAGGCAGCAGGAGGAGAGATGGTCTCAGGAGCTGACAGAGCTCCAGGCCAGTCGGGAATCCGTTCTCGGCGACATGCGGAGGGTGGACTCTGACATTGGGGAAAGTTAGGCGGCCATCTCTAGGGCCCAGGAGGCCATTGCCAGGGCTCGGGCCATCTTGATAGAAAATAAACTCCGATTAGGAGAGTCTGTCAAGAAGCGGGAGATGTTGCTTATCCAGCATGAGCAAATTCAGCAGGAAGAGACGGCCAGGAATCGTGCCATAGAAGAGTCTCGTCAGCAATAACTTGCAATAAGTGATGATGAGTTGCGTAGGCAAGCTCAGCAAACCGTGGAGACCTCTCATCGTAGAAATTTGGACGAGACAATAAACAAATTAAGACTCCTGGGAGACCAATAGTTTCCTCTCTTTATGCCTTTACTTTTTCTGTACTAAAATCTTCGTAACAGGAGAGAGAATTCTTTTGACCGTTCTTTGAGATTCTTTTTTTGTATCTTCATCTTCTTAATAAAGATGACTCTTTTGACTCTTTTATTTGTCGACTTCAAAACAGATTTGCTTTCCCAACAAATAACTTGTCGTTAAAATGATTTATCTCGGTATCGTTTATGCACAATTTTCTGAATCATACTGTCAGAGGTAAGAATTTAACATGACAGGGTTTATGGAATTTTTAGCAAACCCCCAGCTATCAACAGATTTGATTAGCCTTTACCAACTACTGTTTGAGTTGGGCTAGCCATGTTATTCCCCTCAACATGGTGAGTTGTCGAGGATTTCGTTTGGGCTTAAATGCCAAACTTTTTCTCTCCCCTTTACCTTATCGGTGTTGGGTAATTCATACTTTTTACCCCCAGTATAAAGGGATTGGCGAGAAACTGGTTCTATTCCCATTGCTTAGTTGGCACCGGGTATTTTTATACCTTTTAAGTCAGAGGCGCTTAATTGCACATGCTTAAAAGAAAGATTGGAGGCTGTTCAAACTTGAGAACTGAGCACACCAGGTTTGGGTCAGAGGCGCCAAACTGCGCATGCCCAAGAAAAGACTGATGGTGGTTCAAACTCGAGAACCAAACTGGAGGCGGTTCAAGACTCTCTCGCGTAACTTGAGCTGGGCACACCAAACTTGAGAACCAAACTCACCAGGATTTGCTGGGTTAAAATCACCAGAATAGAAGAAGTCCAAGTGCTCATCTGCGTAACTTGGATAAATTGGAGGCTTATACTCCCAGAGATATTAAGCATAGTATTTCTTCAGAAATTTGCCATTGATCGGCATCATCATCCTATCGCCGTTTTGATTCATCAAGCGATAAGCTCCACTGGAGTAGACTGTCTCTACAATGAACGGTCCTTCCCACTTGAGCTCAAATTTACCCTTTGTCTTGTGAGTCAGTACCATTGGCATTTTAACAGCCAGAACTAAGTCCCCTTGTTTAAAGGTCCTCGGTTTAACGTTCTTATTGAACGCATGAGCAATTCGGGCTTAATACAACTCAATTTGTTATTGAGCCCTAAGACGCTTTTCATTTAGCGCCTCTAATTCTTTCAATCTTTACTGATGGCGTTTTTCTGTCGTCATCTTTGTGGCTAAAGCCACTCTTAATGAAGGAATCTGGACTTCGAGAGGCAAGACGGCCTCGCTTTCATAGACCAAAGAGAATGGAGTAGTTTTTGTAGGGGTGCGAACAGTGGTGCGATAAGCCCACAGGCATTCTCCTAGCTTCTCATCCCAATCTCGTTTATTAGAAGAGACGAACTTCCGAAGGAGTTTAATAATCGTCTTGTTGAAAGCTTCGGCCAACCCATTAGCTGTAGGGTTATATGGCGTTGAAACAATGTCTTTAATTCTGAACTTATTGCAGAATCTGAAGAATCACTGACTGATGAATTGTGGACCATTATCATGAATAATCCGTCGAGGGATGCCGAAGCGGTAAATGCCGTGATGCTTGACGAACTTGATTACATCTGCCGTCTTCACTTCTTTCATGGGCACAGCTTCGGCCCACTTTGAAAAATAATCGGTTATTGCAACAATAAACCGATGTCCTCTAGATGACGGGGGAGTTATAGGCCCCACAATATCCATCCCCCATGCTTCAAATGGCCAACTTGCAACAGTATTGTGCAAATATTCTTGGGGTTGATGAATAAAATTAGCATGTATCTGGCATTCATGGCATCGTTTAGCATATGTCATTGCTTCCGAGATCATGTTCGGCCAGTAGTATCCCTGCCTTTTTATACGGTCTCCGAGTTTTGGACCGGGCTGATGAGCTCCACATACTCCATCGTGTATTTCTCTCAGCACTTCCTCTGCTTCTGCTTTTGATATGCAGCGTAGCAGTAGACCATCTCTTGACTTTCTATATAAAGTCTGAAGTTTATGGTCATAATAAAATCTTTGGGCCTTCCTCTTTATTGAGGTGGCTTCCTTAGGATCTTCTAGTAATATCCCATGTAAAGCATAATCCACAAACGGAAATTGCCAATCACGGAGTTCCAAAGTTAGGCCTGCTTGGCATACTTCTTTATTTTGAAGAACAGAATCTAGATGGAGGAGCTCTCTACTTCCAATAGTGACACTTTTAGCTTCGCCTAGCGGGATCACCAATATTGCAGCTAATGCGGCAAGGGCATCCGCATATACATTCTCATTCCGAGGTATATGAGAGATGTAAAATTGCTCAAAGTATCCAGCTAGTTCAATGGCTAGCTGATAATAGGGGATGAGGGCTTCATGTCTGACTTCATACTCACCCGTCATTTGATTGACAACGAGTTTAGAGTCTCCATATGCCTCTAGGTAGTTCACCCCCAGTTGCAGAGCCATCTTCAGGCCGATAATGAGTGCGTTATATTCCGCGACATTATTTATGCACGGTTCTGTTAGTGAGTAACCGTTAGGAAGTACATGTTTATGTGGGGAGATAAGCACAACCCCCACTCCAGCAGCAGATCGTCTGGCAGCACCATCAAAGAACATTTGCCAAGATTGTTCCTTACTAACTGTGTTGACCTCTGACGTCTGTTTGGAACTAGACCCGATTGGATGGTCTGCAAGAAAATCAGCGATCGCCTACCCCTTTGTGGCTTTTTGAGGGACGAAATGCATATCGTATGGCGATAGCAATAATGCCCATTTCCCCAACCGGCCATTTAAGGATCTTGGTTTTGTCATTAGAATTTTCAGGGGATTAACCCGTGATATGACATGAATCGTTTGCCCAGAAAGATAGTGTCGCATTTTCTGAACAACGAACACTAGGGCTAAACACTCATTTTCAATCGGGGTATACCATTGTTCGGCCCCAATCATTGTCCTGCTTAGATAATAGAGGGCATGTTCATGGCCGTGCTCATTATATTGAGCAAGTAATGCTCCTAAGGTGTTATCCATGGCCCTTACATATATAAGGAAAGGCTGCCCAAAGACCGGCGCCATAAGAACGGGAGGTTTGGTGAGATATTCTTTAAGGTCGTCAAAAGCCCGTTGACATGCCTCATCCCACACAAAAGAAACCCCCTTCTTCATAAGTCGAGAGAACGGCTGGCATCGCCCTGATAGGTTGGAAATGAAACGCCGAATATAGGCGAGCTTTCCTTATAACCCCCTCAATTCTTTAAGATTGCGGGGAGGTGGCATCTCGCCAATTGCTTTTACCTTTTCAGGGTCGAGGAAAATTCCTTTTGAAGTTATTATGAACCCAAGGAATTTCCCACTCGACACCCCCATAAATGACTTAGTGGGATTCATTTTCAAATGATGTTTTCTCATGAGATCGAATACCATTCTTAAGTCCTGAAGGTGGTCCTCTTTATTTTTACTTTTGACCGTCAAGTCATCTACGTAGCACTCTACTGTCTTGCACAGATGCTCTTTGAATATAGTGCTCATCGCACGTTGATAAGTGGCACCGGCATTCTTCAGCCCAAATGGCATCACCGTATAGCAGTATACCCCCAGCGGTGTTCTGAAAGCTGTATGCTTTTCATCATCCGGGTGCATCTTAATTTGGTTATATCCTGAGAAGCCATCCATAAAGGACATCCTCTCGTAACCACAGGTATTGTCTATCATCACGTCGGTGATGGGAAGTGGAAACTCATCTTTAGGACATGCGGCGTTCAGATCCCGAAAATTGATGCATATCCAGATTTTGCCATTTTTTTTTACGAACTGGCACTATATTGGCCACCCAGTCAGGATGCTGTTCTTCTCGGATAAACCCCGATTTTATAAGTTTGTTGACCTCAGCAACTATTGTCTCCATCAACTCCGGTCGAAAACGCCTCTGTTGCTGTTTAACAGGTTTGGCATCTTCTCTTATGTTTAACCGGTGTGTGGCAATTTGAGGGTCAAGACCGGACATGTCTTCATAACTCCATACGAACACGTCTATATACTCTTTGATGAGAGATATAAGTTCCTCCTTTTCCAATGGAGTTAGCGTGTCGCTTATAAAGATGGGCTTCGGATTTTCTTCCGTTCCCATGTTGACTTGTACCAATTTGTCTTCGGTGGGCGGATCACGCTGCTCAAAGCGGACATCCCAGAGAGTGTCCATATTCTTAGCCCAGGAATCGTCTTGAACATCAATTGGTTCCTCGTCGCTTTCTAATGCGGCCGAAACCATATTGGCTGTCAATGATTGAAACCATACGCCGGTACTTATATCCGAATCATAGTCGGGTGAAGATGTATCTTCCTTGGCCGAAGAACTCTCTTCATCCTTTAGTGGTGACGAGGGTGGTGTAGATACATAGCCCAACCCCCTGCGAGTCTTTTGATAATAATCGGGGCTCTTTCCTCTAGGTCTGAACGAGGGTATAAGATTGTGTCGCCCCTTCCCGAAGTTCAATCCCGGCTTCTGGGTAAAATTATAACCCATCTTCTTCATTATCTGCCGGGATTTCTGTTCATACAGATGAAATTGTGGTGATGTTTGTTCATGACTTTCGCTGCTTTGCTTTCGCCGGGGTGATGTAATTACCTTGCCGAACATAATCGGCCTTTGGGATCCTCTCCGAGGAGGCACTTCAAAGTAGTGACCTTTTTCCTCAGCTATTTTAGATGAGAGAGGAGGGATGACCTAAGTGGCAAATGATATGCCGCGAGAACTTTAAGTTCAGATAGGCCATCCACTTCAGTGGAAGTACAAGAGGGTTCAGACTCAGTAGCTACAGCATGCTCGTAGACTAATTTTATGTCTTCATTAATAACCCACTTCTTTCTATTACATCCACTATATTATTCAGGCCTAAACTAAAATCTAGGTGAGGGTTGATTTCATAATCACCCTCGTCACCTTCTCCAGGAAGCTCATTCTCGGTATCGGCTTCATTGCCACTATCATCGGGCTTTGGAAGTTCGCCAGGATCGTCATTGGAGGCTTCATGGGCTGGTTTATAGAGTGCAGCATCTGTGAAGTAATTCTCCAGTCCTTTAAATGGTTGCCTGTCAGCAATTAGTGTCCGTACCTCTCCTTCCTCATCGCAATATTTTATACATTGGTGGAGAGTTGACGGAACTATCATGTGAGCATGGATCCATGGCCGCCCCAACAAAATGTTGTAGTAGGTGTCTGCATCAATGACGTAGCATGTAGCCTCCGTCCTCAAATCCCCAATTTGACATCGGAGTCGGATTTTCCTGAGGGGACGGCTATTATTGGCGTTGAACCCGTATATCATTGTGTTGGTTGGTGTCAGGCGATGGAGGGAGATTCCTAACAGCTGCATCAACCTTCTGGGCACGACACTTAGTGCAGAACCCGGATCAATCTAAATTCGGTCCACCTTTGTGGATCCGACATATCCGGTGAAATATAAATGCCTGTTGTGCTTTATATTCCTCACCTGCATGTCTTCTGGAGAGAAGATAATCTGTGGGACCTGCCTCCTCACTTGATGACAATGGGGGTAAGGATCTTGTTCTTCATTAGCCGGCTTGACTATCTGAGCTAAGAATGACTCAGAGTCTGCCAAGGCCTCTCGTAACGCTTCATGTGTTGATTTTAATAGTCTCAACAATTCATAAAGCATTACTCGTGCTGGGATGTTGGCCAGCTGAGTAATTATATCGAACTTGAAGGTAGACTCTTTATCTCCTTCATCTCTGACAGGTCTCCTCTGGAAACGAGGCCCTTTCTGATTTGCGGGTTTCACAAGCTCCGCATAGATATCTTTCGGATCTACTCTAGTGTAGTCCTTAAGATATGTCTTTCCGGATCGGGTACCGGAAGGGCTTGCCCCATCTTGATGAGTGGCCATTATTTCGGGCTCCTCTTCAGAACTTGTGAAGGTTCCCGAAGCTATATATTCTTCCTTTATATCCGCAGAGATGGCATTAACAGCCCACTTCTTCTTTTGACTTCCTGTAGTAGTCCATTGCTCATCCTCTATCAAATCGGGATGAACCCACATAACTTCTCCCTTTTGGGTCGTCACAGGAACAAGTCCTTTTTGGGCTTTGTTGTGGGGGTCGAGATTCTTCGTAACCATCTTACCTTTAGGGATTGGGGTCACTCCTGCGGGAAACTCATGGGTTCCAACCACTATGGTTGCCATATTGGCAGTGACCTTCTTCTGCTCTTCCTTAAGCATCAGAACTTCAGCTTCTATTAGTGCTTGGATTCTGTTCTTAAGGGAAAAACAATCCCTAGTAGGATGCCCCACATTCTGGTGGTAGAGACAATAGTTAGGATCTTTAGTTTTGCCAGCGTCTTCTGGCTTCTTATTTTCTGGAAGCTTCAACATTCCTTTCTTTTGGAGCAAGTGAAAGAGGATAGGCGTCTGTTCTGCCTTAAAAGTGTAATTCCTTTCTTGCTGCGGTCTACTTTGCCTTGATCCTTGCTGACCTTGAGGCTTCGGCTCTGGCGGAGGACTGGTTTTCTGAGGAGCAGCTTCTGACGACATCGCTGCTTTCCCTTTATTCTTATTGCTATTGTTTTGGGTATATGACTTACTACCCCCAGTACTTCTTGTCCCACGGGACTCTTCAACTCGGCGAATCAAGTCTTCAGCTTGCTCTCCTTGTTTGAGCAGGTCCCTCCATGTCTTAGACTCTACGGCCCCCATTTTGAGGAGCACATTGGTCTTAAGGTTGTGTCGACAAGTGTCGACAAGAGTTTCCTGGGTCATTCCATGTTTGCAATGCACGGACTTCTTCCGGAACCTTTCTATTAAATCTTTGACCATTTCTTGTTCTCCTTGTCTGGTTGCAAGGAGGGAATGAACCGTAATCTCGGTATCATCCTCAAAGAAACGTGAGAGAAATAATTTCTCTACATCTAACCAGGTATTAATGGTACCTGGGGGCAACTGTATGAACCAGGTAAAGGCAGGCCCTCGCAAAGTACTTACGAAAATCTTGGTCATAATGGGGTCATTTCCCACCAAATGTCCAGCTTGGGACAAGAAGTAGTAGATGTGCTGACTGGGCAATCCCTTCCCGTCATAGGGCTCCAACTTGAGCGGCTTATACTTTGGAGGATAGGGCATCATGTCCCATTCTGGTGGATATGGTCTAGAGACCCCTGACTCCTATAACTCTTTTTTATGCATCAAAGCTTCGAGTTGATTCTGCAATTTTTCAATCTTTTCTCCATGCGGATCATGGAAAGAAAATCTGTCCTCGTCCTCGTGCATTGAGTGGGCTTTGTCCTCCTGTTCTTCTTCATTTGAAGTCTTCTTGCCCTGTTTAGCATTATCCTCAACAACTTTTAAAAGTAGCATCTTAAGGTCTTCAATCGTCTTTTGTTGCTCGCGAATCATTCTTTCTTGAGTTTCAAATCTCTGATTGATATCATCAGATTTATCTACCATGTGCGATGCTGACTTCTGTAGTCGAGATGACGCAGAGGAACGAGGTGAGGCTATGGCTGAATTGTCACTGTCCTCGTCGTAGGAACCCCTTGCAAGCCTCTTATAATTTCGAGGCAGGACGACACCTGATTTAAGTCGAGTGACATGATGAGGTTCTTCGTCACTCGATTCCAAATCATCATCCGTCTCTACAATTGTCTTTCCTTTTCCCACCATATTGGAGGTTGCAGCTCTCCATTGCCTCAGGGAAGTAGTCTTTGGTTTCTTCGTAGGGTTCTTGTTCGGCTCGATTAATCGATCAAATGCAGATACCCTGCTCCTGCTGCAGCCACAGTTGTCCATTACAGCGGACACTGCGGTCATTAGTTGCTAGCAGTGACAGATAGGTTCTGCTTGAAGTTGTTCTACGCTTCTCTTCTTGGAGAGATACTATCTGAGATCAGCGCCTTTAGCCTTGGAGTCAGGAGGTCCATTCAACTCTTGAAAAGGTCTGGGAACCCATTGAAGCTTCTTTGACTGATCAACCCTGACTCTGGGGTCAGACCGATCTTTACGGGGCTTAAGAATAGCCTCGCGTTTCACATTGCGGGTCTGAAGAATAGCTCCGCGCTTATCCACACTAGCCTCGCGTCTCTCGCTGGCTTGGTGAGTCTTCAGAAGTTTAGCTTCTGGGATAGTTGCCTCGCGTGAAGGGAAGTTCTTTCACGCTGGCTTATCTTCGCGTTTAACGCAGATCATAGCTTCGCGCCTAGCACGATTTTTACGACTGACAACTATTTGCCAATCGTCCTCGCGTCTCTCGCGAGTGTCATAAGTCTTGCGTTTCTCGCAACCAGTACTGGCCTCGCGTCTCTCGCTTGGCTCAATATTAGCCTCGCGTGGAGAATCACACGCTGGCTTTAAAGAATTTTTATACTCGCGTAACTCGCGAGTGTTGGGTATTCTGCGACTAGCGCAACCCTTACTGGCTTCGCATCTCTCGCTAGGCTCAGTAATAGCCTCGCGTGGAAAATCACACGCTGGCTTTGAAGAACTTTTATACTCGCGTAACTCGCGAGTGTTGGGTATTCTGCGACTAGCGCAACCCTTACTGGCTTCGCGTCTCTCGCTAGGCTCAGTAATAGCCTCGCGTGGAAAATCACACGCTGGCTTTTCCTTACTTTTAAGGCAAGTTGTATCTTCGCGTTTAACGCAGTAGAGACTGGCCTCGCGAGTAGCGCGAGCCAGTTTGCAAGGGACCATAGCCTCGCGTCCTCTGGTGTTAGCTCCGCGTCCAAGGCGGGCTTTGAGGGCTTTACGCCTCGCTCTCCGGTTCCTGTTTCGGAGTTGGGTTCTGGTCAATCCAGTTCCCAGGTCTTCTTCGGCAGTCGGAAGCTTCTCCTCGGCTAGGACTTCTTGTGTGGACTCCGGCGCTATAACCGCAGTCTCCAAGGATCCCTGTTTCTCGGTGGATACCTTTCTACCCGTCACTTGGGCATTGGAGTACATACGGCGATAGTGCCGTATCTCATCCAAGTCACCTGATCCGGAGGAGAGGAACTCCACGTATTTCTGCCAGTCGATTTCTACAACCAGCGTGTCCACTTCAGATCCGATCATGTCGACGTCCGATTGCGCCACAATTTCTTCATCAGTGAAAGAGATGGCTCCCACTGTGGTCGCCAGTTTGTTCGCAGCAGAATTTCCTTTGCTTCCTTCCATTGAATATAGCTTAGATTACAATAGAAGTGAACAAGATATATAAAGAGAACAAACGAGAGGATTTTATAGTTCAATCTCTCTCTTTTACAATGTTTGTGTGGGATCAGTGGCGGTGGGATCTGTCAAGCAGTTCCTGTTGACGATCGGTACGTCGAACTTCTTCTCTTTCGAAGAAATCGGCTGACTGTAGACGATCTTCTTCTCTGTCTTTCCCGAACTCAAGGCTCTCTCGCATACTTGAATTCTCCAAGACAATGATGATCACAAAAAGGCTTCAAGGCTCTCTCGCGTACTTGATTTGCCGAAAGATGAACTAAGCTGAGAAGAAGAAAGGAGATGATCTCTGATCTCTGGATTGCCGAAAAGAAGAAGATGACCAAAGCCGAAAAAAGACAGACCGAAAGAAGAAGCCCCCTAGGGTTTCACCAAGAAGGTATTTATAGCTCCGGGAAGAATTGAGAGAGTTTCTATCTGAATAGAATTTGCTCTCATCAAGGATTTCAATCAAATATCTAATATTGATTTAAATCTCTTGATTTAGAATTCTGATTGGACTTAATTTAGGTATCTTAGATAAGCCTAAATCATAATCTCAATCAATTTGAGATTCTGGTTATCTGCTCACGCGGAGCTTTAATCGCGTCAAAACGCAGCGCTAAATAACCAGTGCACGGAGCTAACGCGGAGCTATAAACATCTCCACGTTTACTCAAACGCGAGGCTAAAAATAGCCAGACGCGGAGCTATTGAGTTAGCTCCGCGTTCTGTTGTGGAAAATCCTTTTTACTTAGAAATTTTCACTGCCAACATCTATAGCTTCCATCAGCTCGGGCTTGAAACGCCTTTGTTGCTGTTTTACGGGTTTAGCATCTGGCTTAATATTAAGACGGTGCATGACAACCTGTGGGTCCAAGCCAGGCATGTCTTCGTAGCTCCATGCTTTTCATCATTTGATGGGAGACTGATTCGTAATGGCCGAATTGAGGTACCGTTTGGTCATCGCTTTCACTACTTATGGTATGCTCGGGCCGCGACTCAACTCGCCCAAATATTATCGGTTGTTGGTCTGACCATCGAGCGGGCACCTCAAAAGTAGTCCCGTTTACATTATGAATTTTGGTTTGCCTGGCAAATGACGACCGTATTGGCAGATGGAATGGCTAGAGCCTCGCACTCGGATATGTTATCCACTTCTGTGCTTGTACAAGACGGAATAGAATCCGAAGCAACAGCAGGAACATAAGCAAAATCTATGTTTTCATTAATAATCCACTCGTCCGCCTCATCAGCAGTGCTGGTTACATCAAAATCATTAATATTGATTACAAAAGGATTTATCTCGAACTCGCAGTCTTCTTCATCTGCTGGCTCGAGTTCAGTGTCTGCTTTGTTGCCATTGTCTTAATCCCATTTGACATTCTTTGTTGATTCTGCGGATGCCTCTGCTGTATCTCTGTGCAGCATGGCATCCCTGAAGTAGTTTTCCACCCCCTTAAAGGGCTGCTTGTTGGCAATCAACATGTGGACTGCTCCCTGATCATCGCAATATTTTATACATTGGTGGAGAGTAGAGGGCACCACCATGTTGGAATGAATCCAAGGACGTCCTAAAAGTATGTTGTAAGAAGTGTCGGCGTCGATGACATAACACGTCGCCTCTGACTTCAGACTTCCAATCTGGCAACGAAGTCGGATCTTCCCCAAGGGATGGCTCTCATTGGATTTAAAGCCAAAGATGGAAGTGTTGGTGGGCGTCAATCAGCTGACTGAGATCCCAAGTACTTGCATTAATCTCCTTGGGATGATGCTTAAGGCAGACCCTGGGTCTATGAGAATTCGATCAATTTTAAGAGAGCCCATGTATCATGTATAATACAAGGGTCTGTTATGTTTAAAGTTTTTGACCTGCATATCATCCGGCGAGAAGGTGATGCATGGAACCTGCCTCGTCACTTGGTTGTAGTGCCGACAAGGTTCTTCAGCGTTCACAGGCAGCTCTTCGATTTGGGCCAAAAAAGATTCAGAGTCAGCCAGAGCTTCCCTCAACGCGTCTCTGGTTGTCTTGGATAATCGCAACAACTCGTAAAGAGTTATGCAAGCTGGGATGTTGGATAGCTGGGCAAGCACATCAAATTTAAATGGCGCACCAGCTACCTCACTATCCTTCTTTGTCCCCTTCTGAAAGCGGAGCTCCTTCTATGTAGAGGGTGGCTCTTCATTCGTCGCGGTGGGTTCGTTGGGCCACATTTTGGAGAAATCTTTGAGATAGCTCCTCTTCGACCGAGTTCCTGATGGGCCTGCCTCATCTTAATGAGTGGCCAAAGCCGATGCTTTCGTTTTGGAGTCGGTTAACATTGTTGCCACATTGTGGTCATCACCGATGATTGCAGAAATCACATGATAAGTTTTTCCTTTACTCAGCTTCTGTTTATTGGATGAACCAATGCTCATCGTTCAAAAGATCCAGATGTACCCACATAATCTCACCTTTCCTCGTGGTGACTGGAGAGAGACCTTTTTCCTTCATATTATGTGGGTCCTGATTAACCAGCACCATTTTTCCAGCAGGCACTGGGGACACTCCTGCGGGAAATTCATTAGTTCCAACAGTTAGAGTGACCGCGTTAGCCGTCACCCTTTTCTGCTCCGACTTTAGTGTGATTAATTTGGCTTCGATTAGTGCCTGGATCTTTCTCTTTAATCTATAGCAATCCATCGTAGCATGCCCCACGTTCTGATGATAGAGACAGTACTTGGGGTCGTTGGTCTTCTCCACTTCCTCTGGCCTCGGATTGGAGGGAAACTGGAGCATTCCTTTTCTATTGAGCAAATTGAAGAGCGTTACAGTTTGCTCATCTTTGAAGTCATAGACAGATGCGGGATACTGCTTGGGCGCGCCTTTTTCCCGCTGCCATAGCCTCTTTTCCTTTCGATCGAAAGTTTTGAGGATATCGTCATCCTTCTGGGACGTTTCTTATGGGGTGTTGTTCTCCCAGGCGGCGGATGAGATTTTCAGCTAGTTCGCCTTGCTTAACTAGCTCTTTCCAGCTTTTAGATTTAACCACTCCCATTTTGACCAATATCTTGGTTTGCAGGTTGTATTTGCAGGTTTCCACCAATGTCTCCTCCGATATGCCATGTGGGCATCGCATTGACATCTCACGGAAACGCTCGATAAAACTTTTAACCGTCTCATCCTCTTTTTGCTTATTTGCCAGAAGAGAGTGAATGGATACTTCGGTGTCATTTTCGAAGAAGCGAGTTAGGAACTCTCTTTCCACATCAGACCAGGCATTAATGGTTCCCAGGGGCAACTGCATAAACCAGATAAATGCAGGCCCTCGCAAGGTACTTGAAATTTTTTTTGTCATTACTGGATCATTGCCCATGAGATGGCCGGTCTGTGAAAAGAAGTAATACATATGTTGGTTCGGAGATCCCTTCCCATCATATAACTCTAACTTGAGAGGCTTATACTTTACTGGAAACAGGGCGGACTCCCACTCTATTGGGTAGGGTCTCGTGATCCCTTTTTCTTTCAATCCTTTGCGGTGCATCAAGGCTTCTATCTGGTTTTGAAGCTTCTCCATTTTTTTGGCGTAAGGATCAACATAATATTCATCCTCACTGCCTTTTCCCCCGGTGTCTCGGTTAGATTCAATTTCATCCTTCTTGGTTTTATCATGGTTGGATTCGCTTTCATCCTTCTCTTTATTAGTTTTATCAAAAGAAGAAGAACCCCTGCACCGTTTTCTGTGTTCTTTTAATTGCTTTCCAGAACCTTCGCAAGCATCGCTTCGAGGTCTTCGATGCTTTTTTGTTGCTTCTGGATAAGGCGTTCTTGTGCCTCAATCCCCTGTCTCATCTCGGCCGATGGTTCGGCCATATGAACTGTCCCCCTGCCGGACCGAGAGGAAGCATACGATCGTGGCGTTGCTATGGACGAGTGATCGTTAAATTCTTCATATTCTTCATCAAGACCCCTTGCCAATTTTTTGTAATTGCGGGGAGCTGCCATACCCGTTCTAAGGCGTGTGTGATGATAAGTCTTTTCTGCCTTGGTGTCAGAGACATACCCTCCTGCGACTGGCTTCTTGCCTTTACTTACCATATTTGATGTGAAAATGGGTAATTCTTGGTCTGAGTCTGAGTCTCGTCTTTGCAGTCGTCTTTTCTTTGGAATGTAAGATTCTGGTGCTGACAGTCAGCTGAATACCGACGTTCTCGGGGATTCACAGCAACAGTGAGTCAAAACTGTGGCAATTAATTTTTCGCAGTAGCATGACTGATGGGACTGTGCGGTTTCCCTTTTGTTCGTAAGATAACTCCGTAAATCCGGAGTTTCTTCTCGTGGTGCAGATATGACCATCTTTTGGGAACGGGACTTGCCTCTTGGGTTATGTCTACTCGTCCAGACAGATGGCTCCGAGAAATCATAGAAGTTATGTTTCTTAACTCCAAGTCCAGTTCGATGTTCACAATTAATTATGGTATGTCTTGCATGACCCTGTTGGGTAGCTTTGCATCCTTCTGTTCTTGTGTGAAGCTGAGGCTTGACTCTTGCCTCACGCACTGGCTTAGACTTAATTTGGTTTTGAAATTTATTTATGTCATGCTGGCATCTGATCTTATTCATGCCAAGCTGATGAGTGCAAGGCTGAGTTTTGCTTGGCTGAGAGGTGCTAGGCTGACATTTGCCAGGATGAGAGGTGCAACGCTGCCCTTTACCACGATGAGAGGTGCAAGGCTGACCTCCGTCAAGTTGATGTGTGCAAGACTGACATTTGTTAGGATGAGAGGTGTAAGGCTGCCCTTTGTCAAGCTGATGGATGCAAGGCTGACCTTCGCCAAGTTGATGGGTGCAAGGCTGACATTTGCCATGATGAGAGGTGCAAGGCTGCCTTTGGCCAAGCTGATGGGTGCAACACTGACCTCTGTCAGAATGAGAGGTGTAAGGCTGCCCTTTTTTAAGCTAATGGGTGCAAGGCTGACCTTCGCCAAGTTGATGGGTGCAACGCTGACCTCTGCCAGGATGAGAGGTGCAAGACTGCCTTTGGCTAAGCTGATAGGTGCAACGCTGACCTCTGCCAGGATGAGAGGTGCAAAGTTGACCTTTGCCAAGCTGATGGGTGCAAGGCTCCTCTTCGCCAAGCTGATGGGTGTAACGCTAATCTTCGAACCTGACATCCTCCTTACTTCATGCTAGACTGATTTTGAGTTTGGCATCCATCTTGCTTCATGCTAGACTGATTTTGAGACTGACATGCAAAACGAGCTTTGAGTGCTCTGCGGCATGCCCTTCGATTCCGGTTGCGGATTTGGGTCCGTTTTTATGCCGCGATAGGTTCTCCTTTGGCATCATATGCAGCGAGCTCGCTGAACCTTGGAAGAAACGCAGTTGGTTTTGACGAATCATAGTTCGAAGATCCAAGGGGCTGTTGATGAATCAACGCCTCCTTTTCATCCAAGACCATGAAGTCCTCTTTTTGTTCAGAGTTAGTCTTTTCGTGTTTTCGCCGTGCAGATCTCTTATGGCGTGGACTCGATGAGTCCGAAGATACGTAATCTTCATATTTCTGCTGGTCGACTTCGATTACCAGCATCTCGACCGTCTCTCCAATCTTGTGGACATCAGATTGGACCACCATCTCCTCTTCAGTATAGGAGATCTCTCCCACTGTGGTCGCCAGTTTGTTTTTGGTAGAAACAGGGTTGGATCTTTCCATTGCCATTGACAGAGAAAATTACAGATTATCAAAAATTTCTTTTTTTTGAATTACAATGAAAAGAAAATAAAAACAGACAGAGAGAACTTATAGATCGTCGCTCTCTTTTTACAGAAGATGTGGAATTCGAGACAGCTATGAGGATTAGTCATTTCCTCATTGACGATATGACGTCGATGGTTGGAGGCGAGCTCGTTCTTCTTCTCTATTGATTCTTAGAGGAAGCACGAACGCTTAGACGGGAGAGAGATCTGGCCAAAATTCTTCTCTTCTTTGGTTGCAAGACTTTGAGACTCTCGCCCATAGATCGACTTGCCAAAGGTCCTTTTTGAGTTTTCTTGGAGGGTATTTATAGGCCTCCGGTTGTTGAAGAGATTTCCTTGTAAATAAGAACGAGATTCGGTTTCCTTGCCGATAAGAACGAGATCCGGTTTTCTTGCAGATAGAATAGAAATCTCTTTGTGATCTCAATGAGATATTCAAACCTCTTCTTCACTTGATTTTCTCCAGATTCATTGAATTAGGTCATGTTTCTGCACCCAAAATCAATTAAACTCAAATTAGAATTTAATTAGAATTTGTATGATTATCAAACTCTAATAAAATTAATTTAGAATTTTTCATCCAAAAAATTAATTTGAGCTTGATTAAAAATTGTAAAATTATCCAAACTCCAATAAATTTAATTTAGAATTTCTTATCCAAAAATCAATTTGATTCTAATTAAAATTTAGATAGAATTAGAAATTGCAAAATAATTAGAGATTAGACCAAAATACATTGCGTGCATGAAATCAGGAGTTCATTGTGTGAAATCCGGCGATCGAACGGGACCGATGAAAGAGATAGATAGAGAGAGATTTTTCTTCTTGTTTTTTTTTTTCTCTTTTTTCTTTTTTTTTCTTGGCTTCAGATGAGAGGCTGAGCTCTGTTTAATATATATATATATATATATATATATATATATATATATATATATATATATATATATATATGAGAAAATGGGAAATACACCGGCGGTGAAGGGAGTTCCTTCACCACCGCTTAGGTGGTCTAATAAAATTACAACACGTGGCATCACTTAAGATAATAAATAAAGAACCCACTTAACCACTTTTGAGTGGCGTCACGTGTAGTAATTTTATTGGAACACCTAAGCGACGGTGAAGGAACTCCCTTCACCGCCGGTGTATTTCCCGTTTGCTCTCTCTCTCTCTCTCTCTCTCTCTCTCTCTCTATATATATATATATATATATGTTTAATTTGTGGGGGACTCTCATGAGCCTCGCTTCCACGAGAGGCTGTGCGAGGCTCATGAATTTTTTTTTTGTTTAAATCGCAGTGAGCCTCGCTTCCACGCGAGGCTGGGTGTGAGACTCATACAATTTTTTTTTTTTTTTTGTGTTTTGGTTAAAATTTTCAACCTGAGCCTCGCTTCCACGCGAGGCTGAGCCTCGCATGGAAGCGAGGCTCATGCAATATTTTTTTTTTTTTGGTTAAATTCTTTTTTTCAGCCTCACATTCATGCGAGGCTCAGCCTGGCGTGGGTGCGAGGCTGATGAATTTTTTTATTTAAATATTTTATTTAATTATTAATGATTATTATTATTATTATTATTTGAATTAGGATTTGTATTTGGACTTGAATTTTGGATCCGGACTCGCTTTTGAACTCGGATTTGGACTCGAATTTTGGATCCAAATTCTGACTTGGACTCAGATTTTGGATCCGGGCTCATATTTGGACTCAAATTTTAGATCCGGACTCGAATTCGAACTCAGATTTTGGATTCGAACTCGGATTTTGGGTCCGGACTATTTTTATTGTTCTACATCCACGAGCCAATTTTTGACCTTTATTATACAAAATTTTGAATTAGAGAAATAAGATTTTTTTTTTTAATTTAAAATTTTGTACAGAACGGACCAAAAATTGACTTATGAACGCATCCATTACTACCGGGTATATACTTATTCCTACGCAAAACATTAAGCCTGTGTTTGGATTGAGGGAAAATGAAGGAAAAGAAAAGAAAAGAAAAAAGAAAGTTGCTTTCCAATGTTTGGTTAGAGGAAAAATTAGAGAGAAAATAAAAAGGAAAGAAAATGAGAGAAAATGTATCAAGTTTTTTTTCTTTTCCATTTTCTTCCTCAAATCCAAGAGAAAATGAAAGAAAAGGAAAGTTGAGAGAAAAAGGAAAAAGGAAGAGAAATTTTTGTATAATTTTTTTTGTAATTTTAGTCCCAAGATATTTTTTATTTTTATGAATTTTGGATCATTTGGTTATTATATGCTTAATTATTTAAAGATTAAAAATTATATCAATAATATGTAAATTAATATTAAAATTCTCTATAATTTAATTAGAATTATATTTTTCTTTTAATTTTCTATTGAGCAACCAAATATAAGAAACTATTTTCTTCTAAAATTTCCTTGAGATTTTCTTCTTTATTTTCTTTCTAACCAAACATAAAAAAGAAAACCATTTTCCGTATCGTTTTCTTTCATTTTCTCTTTCCCTTTCCTTTTCTTTTCTTTTCCTTCATTTTCCCTCAATCCAAACACAGCCTAAGTAGTTATAGTCGACATATCTCCAAGTAAATAGTCTTCACCTATTTTTTTTTTTCTTTTTCCTCTCCCAAATAATTTGATCGGATTACGAGTGGGGTCTACATTTTGGCCCTAGATACAGTGAACAGCCCATGAGCTAATTCAGCCTTGGGCTAATCATTCAGAGCAAAGCCCAAAACTTCGTCCTGTTGGGTGGCACTTTTGTGCAAATGCCCTCATCAAATGAGGGAATGAACATTGCAATTAGGACAACCTCCTCCCCAATTAGGGGATGATGTGCACATGGTATCAGCTAATTAATCGAATCTCATCCCATTAAATTAGTATCACCATCTATAATATTTAATTAATTAACACAAGTTAGTTAAGCAAAATATTCCTATTAAAGAATGCACTAACTACCCTTGGGAAATCAACCTAACAGAAACATGTCACAATGAAGATGGATTACTCGATAATAATGAGTGGAGAAGTATCATCAGTGTGATCGATTTGATGTGGTTCTTTTTTAGTTCATGCAGTACTCCATGTAATTGGGATAAAAGGCATGGGTAACATACTTGGTTTGAATAAATTAAAGCTTTCAGTAGAATATCAATCAATTTATCACAATAATACTTAATAATTACAACTTAGAATTAAAAAAAAAAAATTCATTTTTAATTGATTGGAATAAATTTTAGATACAATTGAAAAATAGCAAAGGATAATAAAAATAATTAAGAGAAAGTACGGTAACTATAATTCTCTATTGGGTTTCTACATTCTCTTCAACATAACCAAATCCTGCATCAGCTCCAGTATTTCCATAGATAAGTTTGGGCATGTCGTTAGATTGTGATGAAAATCATATATATATATATATTTGGAAGGATATAAAATATTATATTAGTTTGCAACAATAGTTATAAGTTAAATATAATGTCATCTAATATAGTTAATTTTATAATATGAGTATTTTTGTCTAAGATGTTATGTAAACGGAAAAACTAACTAATGGTACCACTGTTTCGATTGTCTGCTGTACAAACATAGAAAATAGTGGCATAAATTATCTAGTACTAAGCTGCACCTTTTATCAGGTAAACATAAATAATAATAATGTATAATCCAGTAAATTATTACGCACTCATAGTATGCAAAATATTCATATACAAATTAATAAGTTTACAGTCGTAGTAGAGTATTTTTCTATCATCTAGTTTTTTTCCCAACAGAGTAGTTCATATTAGGTCTAAATTCTTATTAATTTGTATATTTCAATTTGGTTATAATAGTTTGTTAACAATATGGTTCAAGAGTTCGTTCGATTTAAACTTTATTGAATAGATCAACAATTGGCTAAACTAAAGATTAACTAATTTGATATATCATAGAGATAATCGGTCAAGAAAGTGTATGAATGTTGGGGCATTTTCTGTATGATAGTCGTTCCTTAATTATGTAACCAGTATACAAGATAACTTGTCTAGACACCGAAACAAAATAATATCGTAAAACAATGTTTTTCCTTAATTATATCATTATGTGACCTATCAAATATTGTATATATCGATTATTGTAAAATTTAGCTGTATAATGTGATTTAACAAGTTTAATAACAATTGTATAACAAAGATAATAAATTTTTGATAACAGGAATATTAATAAGTAGGTTGATGCATTCATATAAGATACAAATCAATTTATAGAAATAAATAGTGTAATTAAACAATAGTCGCATAATTAATGAGTCCATAAATGAACTCATCTTGACTTGTTTCCCGATATTAATCAATTATCAACCACAACGATGCAATCTATACATAAAAATATCTAAGAAATAGATTATTATGAATTAAGATGATTTTTAGAGATTTTTCTAATATTTATAATGCACTCAAAGTTTATTTTAAAATTAATTAGTTTTAACAAGTCTGAAATAAAGAAACGGGTCTATAGCCATTTTATTAGATTTATAAGACGGTGGATATTATTTTTAAGTTATTATGGTTATTGGGTAGTAGCTAAGTTAGTTTAAGGATCCAATAAAATAATTTAACTCAATAAGAAAATTAAAGATAATGTCTTACCTCTTAACAAAAGGTTAAAAAAAAGAAGTGGAAATAGGACGAAGATGGTGCTTTTCTCTGGCAAAGTGGCGGTGGCTTAGTGGTTGCTTCGGATGCGGTTTAGGCAAAGTGCTCGGGCAAGGTGGGAGAGAGAGGGAAGGATTTTAGATGAACCCTATGGTTTGAAAGGTTGAAAGAATTTTGATTTAGAGTTTTATACAAGATTCAATTTGGGATTTTAGAATTTAGAATTTAGAGGGTCTCAATTTAATTTAGTGTTTTAATTTTTAGAATTAAAAGGAAAGTTAAAGTGGGTGTTTCATTGTGACTTAAGGAAGAAAATGAATAATTAGGAGATTGAAGGTTGAAGAAAATGAATAGTCAATATTATATTGAAAAGTAATTTGGTTGCCAATCTAACGGTATGCTAATATAGCCCACTAGTTTGTGTCTGTGAGCTACTTCGGTGTAAGTGGGAGGTTAATGGATTGAACCCTAGTACTTATTTGATTTCCGAAAAGATCAGATAAATTCTAGAAATTAAAATAAATTTGATTTTAGATAAAATATTATTTTAAAATAATTTATATTTTTATTATCTTAGTTATTCATAATACTAAGATAATTAAAATAGTTTATCATAGTTTCTTCACTTTTTTATCCTAGCAAAACGAGAATCGTAGGTGAAGAGTGTAGGCATTTTGGATATGATGAATGAGTGTTAGATCGTTATTCGTCTTAATTACGTACAAATTCAATTAGCATTTATGAATTTAAATTCCTCTCGTTTATCTCAACTCGCAGTAAAATCTTATTTTAAAATAATTTATATTTTTATTCAGAAAGAAAATAAACGCATGCCAGCAAACTAAACTAAACTTGAGGAAAGCTTAATTATTGGTCTAGAGACCTTTCAATTGGATTAATCAGTAAGCACTGGAACCTAGTGCTACTATATAAATTGGACGAATACTAGAATCTTCTCAATAGGGTTCCTTAGAGTTAAGAAAGCTAGCATGAAATGTTACTTACTCTTGGTAAATTGTGAACACAACAGGCACGTACACGCATGCATGCATGCAGGCATGCAGTCCTTCATGCTAGATGCCACGATACACAAATGTTGACAAATAAAATCCCACATCGAAAGTGGGAGAATTATGTAAGGAGGGAAGGCTATAAATTGGCCTCTCCCTCTCCCTTATCAATTACCCCAAAAACAATTTTTCTCCTTCCTTTGTATTTTATTACTTTTGTCTAGTAATAAAATTTTTCTGTTTTATCAGTGGTTTTTACCTTTTTAAAGGGTTTTCTACATAAATCTTTGTGTCTATATTTCTTTAGTCATTTGCTATTTTTCACCCGTTTTTATAACAAGTGGTATCAGAGCAAGGGCAACAAGATTGTGGTACTCATCGTATGCTCTGTGGTTGTAACGTGGATCCTCCACATTAGTGGTTGGCACCTTCTACATCAGAAAATAAATACTTGCTTCTTTATGAGACCTATACGGTATACTTGCGGGGTCCACCCACGTGTTTTTGTGAGGCCCACTTTTGTGAAGTACCGAAATTAAATTTTTTTGGCTGTTCGGGGCTCAGTACTCTTGTGGTTACTTTCGTGAATAGTGCTCTTGTGGGGCCCACTTACGTGGAGTAGTGGGAGTTGTGTTGGAGTTGGGATATAGCAATGACAGGCAAATTTGAGATTGAAAAATTCAACGGAGGTAATTTTGGTTTCTGGAAAATGAAGATAGATAAGTGCCTTCCTGCTATCAGTGAAAGGCGGGAAAATATCTCAGATGAGAAATGGATGGACATGGATGCTGAGACTGTATCAGATCTCCATCTTGGATTAGGAGATGATATATTGTCCAGCATTCAAGAGAAGAAGACAGCAAAGGAGATTTGGGATCATCTCGTAAAACTGTACGAGGTCAAATCTCTCCACAATAAAATTTTCCTCAAGAAGACATTATACACCATTCGGATGTCAGAATCTACTGCAGTGACGTAGCACATAAATATCCTCAATACTTTATTCTCACAACTCAAGAATTTGGGTTATGCTATAAAGATGGGTGAACGTGCTGAAATTCTACTCCAGAGTCTACTCGATTCATACGATCAACTCATCATCAACAAAACAAGTAACTTGGTTGAAAATCGCCTGGACTTCGATGATATTGCAGCTGCAGTCCTAGAGAAAAGCGGCGCAAAAATAAGGAAGATAGGTAAGCAAGTTCACACCAAGCAGAAGTGTTGATGGTGACAAGAGAAAGATCAATGGAACCTAACCCCAGTGGGAGTCAAAGTCGTGGTAGATCCAAATCACGGAGTAAAAAAAATGTCAAATGCTACAATTGTGGCAAGAAGGGTCACTACAAAAGAGATTATTGGAATTTGAAACAGAATTCCGGTCCTCAAGGAAATGTGGCAAGCAGTTCAGATGATGAAAATGCCCTAGTATGTGAGGCAGCAACGTCACATGAAGGCAGAAAAGGATTACAGGATGTATAGTTGTTCGATTCTGGAGCAACATTTCACATGACTTCTAGCACAGAATGGTTCCATCACTATGAACCAGTTTCTGGGGGAATGATTTACAGCTGTAATGATCATGTCTTAAAGATCGTTGGAATAGGATCCATCAAAATGAAGATGTTTAACGGGACAGTTCGCACCATCCAAGAAGTGCGACATGTGGAGGGAATAAAGAAGAACTTATTGTCTTTAGGACAGCTTGACGACCTCATGTGCAAGATGGAAAGTGAGAAGGGGATCATGAAGATTGTACGAGGCGCGCTTGTGATTATGAAAGGATAAAAGTTAGCTGCAAACCTGTACTTAGTCAAGGGAGAGACTCTGCAGGAAGGAGAACCATCAGTTGTCACAAGCAATTATGATGAGAAGACCACAATGATGTGGCATCAAAAACTTTGCCACATATCGGAGTAGAGAATGAAGATTCTTGCAGAAAGAAAGCTACTTCCGGGTCTCACGAAGGTTTCTCTACCATTCTGTGTGTAATGTGTGACAAGCAAGCAACATCGGCTAAAATTCAGCACATCAAATTCTAGAAGCAAAATTATTCTAGAATTGGTTCACTCTGATGTATGACAGGCACCGGTTATGTCCCTTGGAGGAGCAAAATATTTTGTCATATTTATTGATGACTATTCCAGGAGATGTTGGGTGTATCCAATCAGAAGTAAGGCAGATGTGTTTCCAACCTTCAAAATTTTCAAGGCGCAGGTGGAACTTGAGACTAGTAAAAAGATCAAATGTCTCAGGTCGGATAATGGAGGAGAATATACTGGTAATGAATTTGATAAATTCTGCAAGCAAGAAGACATCAAAAGACAGTTTATGACGGCGTATACCCCTCAACAGAATGGAGTGGCAGAGCGGATGAATAGAACGTTGCTTGAACGTACAAGAGTAATGTTGGGAGCAACAGGCTTAGAAAAATCTTTCTGAGCTGAAGCAGTCAACACTGCCTGTTATGTGATCAATCGGACTCCATCAACAGCAATTGAGTTGAAAACGCCGATGGAAATGTGGACAGGTAAACCAGTGGATTACTCTAATCTTCATGTATTTGGAAGTTCAGTATATGTGATGTATAATTCCCAAGAAACTACTAAATTGGATCCGAAATCCAAAAAGTGTATTTTCTTAGGATATGCTGATGGTGTAAAAGGGTATCGTTTGTGGGATCCCACTGCCCACAAAGTTGTCATCAGCAGAGATGTCATCTTTACAGAAAATAAGGTCCAAGATGATAGCACTTCAAAAGCAGAGACTGCAGTGATACAGGTGAAAGATAATTTCTCTGAAGTAGTTAGAGAGAACCAAATTTCAGAACTTGTTGATTCTGGTGTGCAAGAGATCAGACGATCAAGCCGAGAAAGAAAAGCTCCAGTTTGGCATTCTGACTATGTTATAGATAGTAATGTTGCATACTGCTTTCTAACTGAAGATGGAGAGCCATCAACTTTCCAAGAAGCAATGACCAGTTCAAATGCATATCAGTGGATGTCAGCAATACAGGAGGAGATCGAAGCTCTTCATAAAAATAAGACTTGGGATCTTGTGCAGCTACCACCAGGAAGAAAATCCATTGGTAACAAATGTGTATACAAAATCAAAAGGAACAGTGATGACCAACTGGAGCGTTATCGTGCAAGATTGGTGGTCAAAAACTACGCTCAGAAGGAAGGTATTGACTTTAATGATATATTTTCTCCTGTGGTTAAACTTTCTACAGTTCGAGTAGTCCTGGCTATATGTGTTATCTCTGATTTACATCTAGAGTAATTAGATGTAAAGATAGCATTTCTTCATGGTGATATTGAAGAAAAGATTTATATGCTCCAACCAGAAGGTTTTGAAGAAAAAGAAAATGAGAATTTGGTTTGCAGGTTGAACAAATCTCTATACGGATTAAAACAGGCGCCAAGATGTGGTATAAGAGATTTGATTCTTTCATCATGAGTCTGGAATACAATAGACTCTATGCAGACCCTTGTTCATATTTCAAGAGGTTTGATGATAACGACTTTGTTATATTGCTATTGTATGTAGACGACATGTTAGTTACAGGCCCTAACAAAGATCGGATTCAAGAATTAAAGGCTCAGTTGGCTAGGGAGTTTGAGATGAAGGACTTGGGACCAGCAAACAAGATTCTAGGGATGCAAATTCACCGAGACAGAAGTAATAGGAAGATTTGGCTTACTGAGAAAAATTATTTGAAGAAAATTCTTCGGAGGTTCAATATGCAAAATTGTAAGTCAATTTCTACCTCTCTTCTTGTTAATTTCAAGTTATCCTCAAGTATGTGTCCTAGCAATGAAGAAGAGAGGATGGAGATGTCTTGAGTACCGTATGCATCAGCAGTGGATAGTTTAATGTTTGCTATGATCTGTACATGACCAGACATTGCACATGCAGTGGGAGTGGTTAGTCGGTACATGGTAAATCCTGGTAGAGAGCATTGGAATACGGTAAAGAGAATTCTACAATATGTCAAAGGAACCTCAAATGTTACATTATGTTATGGAGAATCAGATGTAATTATTCGTGGATATGTTGACTCTGATTATGCAGGTGATCTTGACAAAAGTAAATCTACTACTGGATATGTGTTCATTCTTGCTGGTGGGGCTGTAAGCTGGGTTTCAAACTTACAGTCTGTTGTTGCAAGCTCAACTATAGAAGCAGAATATATAGCAGCTACACAAGGCAGTAAAGAGGTGATATGGTTGAAGTTGGTGATGGAGGTGTTCGGGCACAAACAAGAGAAGATTTCCTTGTTTTGTGACAGTCAGAGCACTTTGCACCTTGCAAAGAATCTAACCTTTTATTCAAGAACCAAGCATATCCGAGTTCAGTATCACTTCGTTAGTGAGAAAGTGGCAGAAGGAACGGTGGATGTACAGAAAATACACACTAAAGAGAACCTAGCAGATTATTTGACAAAAAAAGACAACACGGATAAGTTCATTTGGTGTCGATTCTCTTGTGGCCTGGCAGAGACGTAAGCAATATGATGACAAGGCAGAAAGGATGATTTGAAGATTAATTGAAACTCAATTAAATCTTCAAGTGGGAGAATATTGACCAATAAAATCGCACATTGGAAGTGGGAGAATTATGTAAGGGGGGGAAGGCTATAAATTGGCCTCTCCCCCTCCCTTATCAATTGCCCCAAAAATAATTCTTCTCTCTCCTTTGTATTTTATTACTTTTATCTAGTAATAAAATTTTTCTGTTTTGTCCGTGGTTTTTACCATTTTAAGGGGTTTTCCACGTAAATTTTTGTGTCTATATTTCTTTAGTCATTTGCTATTTTCTACCTGTTTTTATAACAACAAAGGCATCGATAATTTTTAATTTTCTTCAAAATTCTAGTCAAAACAATTTTTAATTTTCTTTTGTTGTGCCCCAAACTCAATCCCCCAACCAAAGTTATATTGCTACAAGGTGGCCGTATTCCTTGGATTCTACCAATCGAGAAATTTTTTCTTGCGAACAAGTTATCCTACCGGTAACATTTCTCTTTTCTAAAATCATTCAAAGAGTATATAAATGTGATAATTAATTAATCGGAAGTGGGAGTAGAATAGAGTTTACGATGCAATCCTGGCTTATGAATAATAACAATAACAAATTCTTCTATCCCAAGTATTTAGGATAGGCTACAAGAACTAAATAAGAATAACGCCAGACCGATCACATGGATGATCCTTATCCACTCATTCCTATTGAGCAATATATCTTCATTTAAGTCTTTAGTACATATACTTTTTTTATACGTATCATCTCCATTCATATTTTCTTCGATCATCCCTTCGCTCTTTTAGCGTGTAAGTTTCATTCATCGAACTAGTGCATATATAGGTCTATGTGCACATGTATAAACTATTACAAGCGATTTTCTCACGTTTTCTCTTCAATAGGGTTTAAGTTTCATTGTAGACGATCTTCTTGCAATCCTAGCTAACGACTATGGGAGAAAAGAGGGCATAAAAAGCACAAAAAAATAAACTAAAAAAAAAAAAAATCCATGTTTGGAGCCACCCTTGCTTCTGTTCCAATCTCACTCTTTGTAAAAGTGCAAGCTTTTGAGAATTGATCTACACGCATTGAGACACAAATCTTTACATGTGGAGGAGATATGGATCTCTTTGTCACAAGGAGAGGGGACCCTTTGATCCATGAGTGAGTCCAAGGGCAAAGCACCCAAAAAGCCATGTGGATTGGAACTTGGAGTTTTTATGCAATGGGTCTTCTTCATGCACCTTCTTCTATTTGTTTAACTTGGATATTGTTCCATTATTGTCCCCACTAGCTCGTCTCCCCCCATCAACTTTCTAAGTTGAAGTTTCATGTTTCCTAGCTAGGGGCTATATTTATTTATTTTTCTAGAGGTTCTTCATTTTCTTTTTTGCCATATATATCTTTTAAAATTAAATTTATCCTTTAAAGATCAATTCCTTGCAAGTATATACCCTTAGGAATTATTAGATTTGTGTTTGTGCCCTTTTCACTAGTGACCATTTACACAGACATGTTCTTTTTTTAAAGCTTAAACGGTGGATATATTCTTTACATTTCATTAATCAAGAGTTATCGAAACAAAGTCACAAATAATAATATATAAGTGATAAAATCCTCATTAAAGGAGGACTACATGGACATAGTAAAAGAGAATCGAAAATAATAAAACAGAATCGTTGGGGAATGTGAAAGACTCCTAGGAATCAGTATTTCAGGACTCTGAGCTCTAGCTTTCTCTGCTGTGCTGGCTTCAAGTTCAGAATTTGACTGGAGGTCCAATTTTCTATACAGACATGTTAGTTAATCTACTCTCATGTATTTATGGTGGAAATGAAAGTGAAATAAGTAATGTTATTAGTGTGTGATGAGGAGACTTGCATGATGAGGATGAATCTTGGTATTACTGCAAGAAGTAAATAAAAACACACTGTTTATTTTATTTTTTTAAAGTATCCTCAAAAATAAAAATAAGTTTAGAAGGCTCAAAATTATAAAGTATTATAGAGATTGCATGTAATACATATATACCTTTATCGACCTGATAACTGCTAACTATAATACGTACTGAAATACTATATGGGCAACGTTTTTGGAACGATATCATGAAAAGTATAACCCAGAATCTCCTATATAGGAAAATAACGGGCTAGAACGAAGTAATCTTGTTCTCTTACCATAACTGAAGTTCTCTCTTATTTGACAAAGATCATAACTCAATCTTGAACCTGTAACCTGTTATAATATGATATTCCCTTAAGCTACTCAATGCAAACATGAAGTTACCTCTTATCTAATGATGAATAACCAAAATGCTAAATTTCAAAGGGCACACAAGCAAAAATCCCAGATCTAGCCAAACAAGGAATTAAGCATCATAACTATTAGGGCCATCCCTTGTTTTGAGGGGGTATGGCCTCATTCAAGGTGGGGAGACAAAAGGCATGCATGGTAGTGGAGAAGGAAAGGCCCTGCAGACCAAACAATGGGACAAGGCCAAGCCAACTGTCCAAAATGGGCACGTAATTACAAGTGAAGTGAGGTCCTATGGAATAGTGCAGGGTGAGGGGACCCCTTGAGATGGAGGGTGACATGATCACCTTGTATTGAAAGCGCATGCAAGCAAAGGGGATGGGCCGCAACTGACTCAGGGTCTGTCCCCAGGGTCGTGTGGTGGGCACTGCGCACTGAGCCATGATGTACTGTTGTGGAAGTTTGCTAATTAAGTTAGTATGCAGGTTGGCATGATAGCATTGGTAAGTTCCAATGCTCGTGATCAGGAAATGAGATTTGATGTTTGATGGTATGCATTTTCCTAATGATGTTTGCATCCTAGTGCAATCTATTTTATTCAAAATATTAAGTGAACTATTTTGGTCTAACCATATGGGATCGAAGAAAACAAGACTCAGCTTGACATACTTGACCCAGCGGTTAGAGTCTAATTATGTATCGATACTCCATATATTGAGTAGGATCTCATATATCGCTCTCAACATCTCATTAAAAAAAGTCCAACGTTCTCTTTCGAGTCCACTTGTAATTCCATAAAATTGAAGTAAAATGCAAGCAAACTAAGATGACCTACATATCGGGCTTTAGATAACTACTCTTGCTATGGTTAATTAACAATAGTCAGCTCTAGTTAATTATACACGTGCGACTGACATGTATGGTAATATATAATACATATATAAGGTATGGGATTAACAAATTAAAGAATAGCTAGAGGTGAATATATTCCATCTTAGGTTGTAATTGATCAAGGGACATCGATGTTCAGTGATGTAGATTGGAAATCTTTTAGATGCTCGAGCTTCTCCTACTATCTTGACAATGGAGATTAATTAGTGCTTTCTGTTATGCTCCACGATGCAAAAGAGCCAAGATGTGCACAAGGAGAATTAAAGAGCCAAGATGTGCACAAGGAGAATTCGTACGTAAGAACCAAGTATGATTGAAGTCTAGCTAGCATATGCAACCATGAGGGAGGAGGTTACTACATATAATGTCCATCACTTGCATGCATGATAGAAATCCTACCCCTGTAGGATCTCATTAATTAGGTTAAAACCCTAGCACTGCCATGAACTCGGCTTGAATCCTAAATGAACCCGGTTGTGGCGTGTGAGGAGGAGGAGTCCCATGCTCCATTACAAAACCCTAGCACATGCCCGCGTAATGGACCAAAGTACATTTAGGTCTCCTACCTATAAAATTATATTTCCAATATAGCATAATATAATCTAACGAAATTTAAATCTTGCCATATATAAAGACGCATCATGTCAAGATTTGGAAGACCGTATACAAACCGTATGAGTGAACCAAAAAGACGGCTCATACGATAACACTAGTCTGCCGCCGCCGTAAAAGGAGATAGGATTGGCTTTCTCAATCTAACTAACTGATATTTCACCCAAAAGAAAATGGGAGAATATTATTTTTATTTTTATTCTTAAAGATACTCATTAGAAAAACTTTTCAAGATTAATGAACAAGGAATTGATTCAATATTGAATCACGGGACACACCTTATGGCATTGGCCTGTAACTTGAGATATTCGTATAATTGTCTACACAACTAGCTAGAAAAAGTCAATATTTTTCTCTCACGACACATGTAATAATAATATTTGAAGACCGAATGTATAGCTAGATTCAATGTGCCAACAAAGAATCCCAAATCTTCCTTATAGCTGGGAAAAAACTCACTTTTGTCGTCTCGAAAAAGGACATATGTGCTGACAATATTTCAAGATTATATTTAGTGCTAATTATTGAAACAATATGAGATTCATATTATAATTTTCTCCCACCTATGAATTTGAACTTTTCTCCTTAGGATGGTATTTTGTAAATGGAGTTATGGAGTAGGATTCAGAAGAGAGAAATTAGAAGATTTTGAATTATCAAATCAAGTAAAAATTATAAGTATGGATAGAAAATCTAGAATGTTAAAGTTTTGAACCTGAAAGAGGAATATTCTCAAAAAAGTTTTCCCTTACTATTCATGAACATGCATGTAGACCATCCATGCACCCATATAAAGCATTTTGAGAGATTTAAACTATTTATCCCTATAAAAATTTTCCCTTACTTTTCATGAACGTGTAGACCACTGAAAACCTTTTAGGCTCCGTTTGGTTCGAGGGAAATTGAATGAAAGGAAAATAAATTAAAAAAGAAAATACTTTTTATTGTTTGGATTGAGAGAAAATTTAAAAGAAAACAAAATGTTTTTTTACTAACCAAACATCAAGAAAAAACCATTTGTTTCATTTTCTTTTCTGTTCTTTCCTCTTTCGTTTTCTCTTTCTTTTTCTTTTTTCCATTTTCTGTCAAACCAAACAAAGAGTGACCTTTGTTGTGCAAACATTTATGAGGGAGCTAGAAATGTATAGATCTTCACCACCACTAATGTTTAGGTTTCATGTGGAATAAGATTGGATAACCAATCTCATCCTTTGGATGAGAGGGAAACGTTCCGCAGTAGGAGTTTCAGATTTCTTGTTTATTTTGCATGGATATATAGCTTGAGTAGAGAGAAAGATCGAATGAATGTACGATTGGACTGCTGCGAATGAGCGCATTGGGCGAATGAGCGCATTGGGCACATTAGGGCGCAGTGATTCATTGAGGCGATTGGACTGTTACTTCCATCCAATCGCAATACGATCACTGTATTCTGAGAAACGGACGTCTACTGAGATCTAAAAGTACATTTACTGGAGGGCGAATCTATCTTAAAAACATAACAATTAATACTAGACTCGATCATCTTACAGTAAAATATTCGAACTTAGTTTACAATATTTATACATATAATTCTGTTTTGTCTTTTCAAATCTAATAATTTATAATATATAAATATATATATATATATATATATAATTATGCTTCAGTTTTCTAAACTAATAAACTGATTTAATTTTATATAAATCAAGTCAAATTTCCACATCTATGATATCTAATTCTGAAAAGAGATAAAAAATCTGTTCGGATTTCCAAATTTGCTTTTCTAATTCAATAGATAAACAATAATTTCTATAGATATATAGTACAATCTTTCTAGTCTGAATAGTTGTTAGATTTTAATCATACTAATATAATAATGTTTAGATCTTATTATATAATCAACAGTTAATTAAAGCAATTCATGTAACACCAAATAGTTTCTCGTTGCATTTGTGAATACAACAAAACCAAAAGAAGCCCTAAACCTTATTTGGTAGATAGATTCAATACAAGTTCCTTAATTTAGAAGTCATATGATAAACTTGGAAGTTGAAATATGTTAAAATATAAAATAATTTACTATAAAATAATTTCCCTCAACTCTTATCATAAATTCGGAGTTTTGGTACAGTGCAAGAGACTTTCAATATGGTATCGAGCTCTGCCCATTAAATCACAACAACTTCAAAATTTTGGTGCAGTGAAAGGGATTTCAACAGGCTAAACTTGGACTCATTATGATTGAAAGTTCTACAATTTCCTGCCTTGGTCATGTCTATTTCCAATACTTGGACACTAAGCCAAATTGAATATTAAGCTTGTCGGACCAATTAATTCTTCCCCTACCCCAAACCTACTTCGTGTACACTAAGCAAACTCATAGAAAACTTGTGAGCTGCGATTTGATAATTGTTAAGAATCTTAGGTTCAAGATTATATGGAAGAACATGATCTTAAGAGTTTGTTTGAATACTAATAATAACATCAAATCCATAGTGGTTATGATCTAATAATATCATTTTCGGATTTCTACAAGAATATGATAAGCATAAAAGCTACATATGCGTGATAAATATAGTACGTTTTATGCCCTTAGATTCTCTGAGTACTGAGTCAGCACCACATGTTGCCGGTTTCTCTTGGATGTGTGTGTGAGTGAGTGTGTGTGTGTGTGTGAGAGAGAGAGAGAGAGAGAGAGAGAGAGTAATAAGTAATAATGGAATAATAAATAATGTGTACACAACTTAAGTTAGGTTCTAATTATAGTTAGTGGACTCAAATCATCCACGATCTTGGGCAAAAAAGTTCAACTTGAGCGATAGAATAGAGGATGAAAGAATATTTCATTTGCAAGTTCGAAAAGGATCATAAAATAAGGTTGCGGCTGGATCGAGATAATGCGTCTAATTAGCTTTTGTTAATAGAGCATATCTTGATCGAGGTTGATTACAAGAGGACTTGGATCATATAGCATGTATTCTCACTCCAAAAGAAACGGGGAAAAAACAAGAAGCATAAGTAAAGAATTACAAAGAAAATCGAAACTTCGTTGATTATTGTTGGAGGGCTCAAGTGCTTTAAATATTGAGTTAATAACATATAAGAATGGGAATGTGAATATACGGGTACAAGGGCTATTTCTTAGCCTGCCTTATTCAAATTTGAAAATTTAAAAATAAAATTGCTATTTTAATTCAAAAGTTTGAATAGGACGAACTAAAGACCAATATGTAGACCCATCTATTCTCATTTCTGCATAAAAATAACATGGTAACATAAAGTTGTTAGTACGACTAATTGCCTATTACATGAATAACAGAAGAGAAAGTTATGATAATAAATTTAAATGTAGAGTTGAGAGTCTCTTAACAAAATCTATAGTTCAATTACACCTTCGACATTCAATGAGAACTAGTGAAGGCTACACTCAAGGCTTAAAGAAAAAAAAAAAACTCAAAATTTCTTTATAAAATGTTGGTAGACCACAATTCCTCACCAAAAATCTCTTATAGAATATATTGAGATCTTATGCAAATCTATAGAAGATGCCATTTAATTTTTGCTTTACAATATTCCTAAAGTATCACTAAAATATTTCAAAAGATATCTCCTAAAGTAATCTTATGACAATTATATAGTATGATTTTTAATTGGTTGTGAAGGTAGAAAACATAAAAAATTGCCAAAAATGTTGATCAGACTAGCTTTCCCAATCCCTAAAGATACAGAAGGACAATTTTCATGAAAAATATTTTTTATATGTAGTAAAGATCCTACTTAACTCCCTTTGTAATGAATGATACATGCTAGTCCTTTTCATATCACATGCAATGTCAAATCTCCTAACATGCATATTCTTTTTGAAAAATATATATATTTTTAAATTGTCATAGGGTAAAATCCTCTTATACCAGTTGTTTATTTGTTGTCTTCTAAACAAAAAAAAAAAAAAAAAAAATACCAACACATTACCCCAAGGGAAATTGTTTAATTTTGTTTATATGGTGGATTTTTCTAGAGGAAAGTTTGGGGAACGCTAAGAAAAGGGTGCCGAAAGGGCTAGAGGACTAGCGACTCTAGAGAGGCATGAGCCAAACTTCCAGCCATGGAATGGTGTGGTTCCAAAAGAAGTATATGTAATTATATATGGAACGTCATGTATATAAATATTTCTAATCATAATTGATGAATATTGCGGTAATGAGGTCCCATTCGCATGGATTAAGCATGCCACTAAACCACGTAAATTCTCCTGAGTTCTTCTTCTTTCTTATTTTTATTTTAATTGTGATTTAATTCTTTGATTTGATTGTCATATTGATTGATTGCTGTGTGCCATTATTTACAACAGTTAGTACCAAAGCTTGATCAATGAAACTCGGTAATGTATAGAAATCTTCCGGTGAAATTTGAGATCGTGAAGTTTGATGGTATGGGGAATTTCATTCTATGGTAGCATTGATAAGTCCGTTATGTGTCTTTATTTTTAGGCTTAGTTTATCCGGAGACTGTTGTTCTAGGATAAAAAATAACAGGTTCTTACTACAAGTATCACATTAAAAGCAGCTCTTTGTATAGAGTCAACCTTTCTTTGACTTCAAGGAATTGGTCAAGTGAAGCGGGAGGCTATCTTTGTCTCGACTCACCTCTCCTTCTATGAAAACCCCTCCATTAAGGGGAGCAAAAGCACTAGGATGAATATGTCCTGAATTCCCATATTCATTCTTGTCTTGATCCACCAATCACCATTTCTATTTTCATAATCTAAAAATTTGTTGGGTTTGGCTCATATGGTGGATTTCAAGTGGGAAAACACCGTAGAGTCAATATCGAAAGGACTGGAAGCCTAGCACCTGTGGAGCAACATTGTCCAAAATTTCCTTCACTTGTAGGACAAATTAAAGGTGTTGGAGGATGCAGGCCCCCCTGCGATACGTCACGATTTCAAAAGGGATAATTATATAATTGCGCATGAGATGCCATGTATAAAAGCACATGAAAATGTAATTGATGAATATAGTGAAAAGAGCTTCCGTTTCCATGAACGTAGAAATGCTGCTTAACCACATAAATTCTCCTGTATTCTTCTTCTCTCTCGTTTTTTCTTTTGATTTTGGTTTAATTATTTTATTCGATTATCATATTTATCAATTATTGGAGCGTTATTTACAACAAAAACTCATTTTTTGTAAAACCTCCTACAAGTTTACGTTCTCCTATCTCTTTCTCCTTCTCACTATTTTCTTAAAATAGGGTAATTTGAGTTCACCAATTGAAAAGTTTATTTTTTTTACTTCTCTCTTTCTTTCTCTTCTTCTCTTGAAATAATGTAAATTAAGCTTGTCCAAATCAAATTTTCTTTTCACATCCTTCTTAATTGAAAGATGAAATCAAAGAAGACACTAGAAAATAACTTAATTAATAGAAGATAAGTGTATGAGATACATTTTGCCAAGTTAATATTTTATGATGATAACATACTTACATATGATATTTATCTTATGATTTGTAAGTTCCTACTCTGTTATTAATTGTTCTAAATGTGTCCCAATGAGTACTATTAGAAACTGAAATATTCAATCAAAACTAATCGGAAAAAGAAAAACTAAACTAATTCTGTCGGTTTTCAATTTCAGGCTTTGAAACTTGAATCCAACCAAACAAATTGAATTATGTAAAAATTACACTTATATGTGAGTTTGTTTATGGAACACAAGTTAAATACTTTGAATATATTTGCTAAAATAATTAAAATGATAAGTTTTATACGAGTTTTATTTCAAACATCAGAATAGAATAATTTAACTGAATCGAACTAAGTTGAATTAGTTTTGTTCGGTTTCAGCTCTCATTTTTAATCAATTCGGTTTGGTTTTACCAAAATTGATAAAAATTGAATGAAACCAACCAATATTCAACCCTTAGTACTATAATTGATGAAACAAAAAAGATATAAGAAAAATCTAACCAAATTTACAAAATCAATATCTATTGCTTGTTTTAATATTTTCAAATCATAATTAAAAACCCTTTTTATGAATTTTCTGAACCAACAGCTATAATTTTCTAAATCGTAGAATTTATCTACAAATTGGATCCATACAAGGGAGTGCAAAAGATTATTTTAAAGACTACATAAAAAGTAAAATCATGACAAAATATTACAGTTAATAAGCTTCATTTGCTCTTCCATCCATCAAGTGGCTAAAAAATAAATGGCTTTCTGTGAGGAAAAGTGAACTCTAAAACAAGCATTTTTTTTCTTTTTTATCACAAAAGTATCAAGAGTTATATATAAAGATAAAACGGTTGGAAATCCAATCGATTTACAGAGATAGAAGTATTCTTACTATCCTTGAAGACCCCAGCCCCCCCCCCCACACACACACATATATAGAGAGAGAGAGAAATAGAAATGAGCTGACAGCTTACGCAAATTACCTGAGTTGCAGTTCATTTTCACTATCTCCAATAATGTTTTAAAAAAAAAAATTTGAATTATGATCTCGATCCCCTAGAGTTCACTCATATCCAATTTCTTGGATTTTAGTTTTGATTTGATCCTCCATTAAGTTAATACAAAATTAACGGTTTTCAATGAATAAAATATTTTATATGCACTTTATGAACGGTAAATGAAATCTAAAATTTATAAAATTTAATCCGAAAGAAGTTAAGGAGGTAAAGAAAGTAATTATAAAAAAAATTGAAGAAAAATCATTAGATCATTATAGTTTTGCCGCTAACTCAGTAACTTTTCCTGAGCTGGCGGCTCACCTACAGTAATCCCATATATATATATATATATATATATATATATATATATATATATATATTATTTTCTTAAAATATTATTGCAATCCAATCAGATAACTACGGGTCATGTTAGGTCTTTCGAATTAGAAATGCAAAGATAGAATTAGTAGTTCTGAAATAATTAATTCTGAGAGTAGTGATCTTTTTTATGTTTTTTAGTTTTGTATTTGTTTGAGAGAAATATAATCAATTGCCACTTAAAATTGGAGACAAAAGAAAATAATAGCGACTGTGCTTAGAAGCAAATAATAGAACAATTTTAAAGGTAAAAAATGAAAGAGGAGAAATTAATTAGTCCCATATTGGAAAAAAATATTAATTTTATGAGATAAGTTATTATGTTTCACTTTGACAAAATAAATATAGAATCAAACTGGAACGATTATTTTATTCAACTCAGTCCACCAAACAAATATATCCAAACGAATATGACAATAGTTTTCTATAACTGCGGACCCTAGTGGAACCCAAAAAAAAAAAAATTAAATTAAATTACTGCAAAAGCCAAATAGATAAACACAATTTCAAGCTAATTATAATTTGGGTGCTAATTTTGTCAATCAAAGGTCGCAAACCGACACAAGGCAGTTAGAAGGAAAATTCTAAATGCGCACCATATTTTACTAGTGAGCACCATTTTTCCCTATGTTGTAGATGACTTTACGATATAGTATGTGGTGCTAACTTGTAAAATGTGGTGCGCATTTAGAATTTGCCCGGTTAGAAAAGTAATGCTAGCGAGCAAACAACATACAACGAAAACTTTTTCCATGTAAAAAGTTCCACTCAATTCAACAGGATGATGCAGCCAAACTCCAGGGTCGTTTTCTGGTAGAGCCCCAGTGGCACATCCGAGCTTCGTCCGCTCGTTCAGGGGCATTTCCGTCACCACAAAATCTCCAGCAGTAGAAGCGTGCCGGCAAATCCTAAATGAGCCCACTATTTTCTAAGTGAACTCTCTCGCTAAGTACGCCCACACACCCACTTGTAAAACGAGTGTTTTATCAAGTGAGCCTACCCAAATTTCCTCCGGTAACTTTACATAATTGAGCCCAAGTGCTCTTGCATCAGCTCTATCTGCACACCAGTCATATCTGTTCGGTTATTAATATTTGGACCATATTATATTCGTTCAGATATTAATATCCTAATGGTGCAATACTAATTTGGATATTAATATCCAAACGAAATTTGATGTACACTGCCCATCAAAATTACCCTCGAGCATCTTTTCTTAAAAATAATATAAATTTAGCTTAAAGAGGTAGGGGAAAAATTGGTTTATATATCCAAACAAGACGAATGTTTTAATCTTCTAGCTAGAATTGAGAGAAGTAAGAAAATAAGGGATTTAGAATTAGGGTTTAAGATTTTTTGGATTTTTGCTGGATTAGGGTGACTGTTATTGAGAGGAAGACAAGGATAACTTAGTGCAGAAAAATGCCACATTTGTAATTACTAAAAACGCCACATTTGTAATTACTAAGGAGTTCTCAGGTGGGCTCACTTAGCAAAGGGGTGTGAGCATTTAGACTTGCCACAGTATATTCAGCTCAGATGAAAGAGAGAGAAAAACAATAAAACTGAGAACGAAGGAAAAAAAAAAAAAAAAAAAAATCATAGAGAAAGATAAAAACAAAATCTTTACTTGTATATAAACTCTCTTGTTACGCGCAGAGAGAGAGAGAGAGAGAGAGAGAGATGATGGGGTAGTTGTTATTGTTGGGAATTGTTGGCTGTTGTATTTACTGAGAGCTTCCTCTGTTCTCTTATCCTTTTGATTTTCTTGCGTGGATTCGTTCTTGAGAGGTTAGTAAATTGATATTGCCATCAAATTTTTATTTTTCTTTTGCTTATGTAGGTTGCTCTCTCAAAACCAAAATCCAATCTTTTTTCAATCCTGTCCATCAAGTTTCTTTCTTTTCTCTCGGATTTGTCAGATTATGGATTTTCTGAGGTGGGCTTGTTTCCCTCCCTCATTTTTGTCGATTTTTATTCTGATTTCTGATGGGTTGTTTAAAAAGTCCATTTTTTTTTTCCTTAAAGTGCATGGAGTTGTCAAATGGGTCTCTTCATCTTTTTCTAATCCTTCCCCACCCCCTTTTGGTGTTTTATCTTGTTAATTTGTGAGTGGCTTGATGTGGGTTTTTGGCAAATTGATAAGATTCCTTCTAATTTCTCATAGTTTTTCACTTCAAAATGCCGTCTTTTGCTTTGCAGGTCGGTTTAATCTCCAAGCTTGGGAGCAGTATAAATTAGATGAATGTCGATTCTCTAGTTTTGAATCTCTTGGGAGTTTTTCCTCAGATCTCAAAATCCTTTCTTTTCTATTCTATTGAGAGAGAGAGAGTGGCGGTGGGTGTCAGTTTAGTGCTTGTTGGTTGCCTCATTGCCAAATTGTTTAATTGTTTAGTAATCTTAGATTAGAGAGGCAATTTGATTCCGGGCTCTGTGGCCTCTGCCAAGGGCCGGGGAGGCAACGCACCATCCCCATTAGACCGCATCTTTTGCTCTCTTTCCAATCCTTTGCTTATTGCCATCTAAACTTCTCCTTCTTCTGCTTCCTGTTCTGCCCCCAAAAAAAAAAAAAAATCCTTCATAACAACTTTTTCTATAGTGAAATTTGTTGGGACAATGAAGTATATGAAGCTTGGATCGAAGCCCGATTCGTTTCAGACTGATGGGAACAATGACAGGTAAAAATCTCTTCGCATCTTATCCATTTAGTTAAGTATACTAATTGCTAAATTTTTTTTCTTCATGCGTTGCATATTAGAACGGTTGCAGTAGAATAGTGCTTAATTAGGTGTCATCCGAGATGAGAATGGGCCGGCCTAAGCGCTAGTTCTTGGCCCGTCCTATTCAAAATATGACTGAATTTAGGTGTCATTCTGTCCCAGCTCATCTTAGTACACTGCATCTGGAATTAGTTATGAACTGGAATGACTGAGATCTGCTTTCTTTCATGCTCTCACTATGAGAGTCTAATAATGAGGAATAACTATGAAGGCTTGTAGTGGGACCTTGATGTGCTTTTCGCATGTGACATGTGCCATCTTACTCAAAAGAGTACCATTGCTTTTTTTCTTTTTTTTGTTCTTTAGAATTAATTGTTATCTTCATCTTTGGCTCATGGTGATTAGATCTCATGTATCTTCTCTTTAGACTGCATAAAGGCTTCTGCTTTATACCGGGTATATTGTTCATGAGTTGGGAAGATTTGTGTTAGATGCCGACATGGTCAAATTCATCTTATTCTTCTCTGGAAGTCTACTATCAAATTTGATTTTCCTTCAGCACCACTGAGGGTATCCTCCTTTTTTGAGAATATAGGATGGATTAAGAGCGACTATGTCTATTATGATATCACTAGGTTGCTGACTACGAAAAGGGGAAAGAATGTTCAAGTTTGAATTCCTCTTTGACTGGTAATTATCTTTTGAATGTTTGCGTTTTTGACACCTAGACGATCTCTTTATTGAACTCGTGCTAGAAAGGGAAAACTTTGGTGCAAATCTTATTGGTGCTAGATATAGACATTACTGCACTAGCTGATGTGCTCTTGACTTTCTAAGCCATCAGAATTCCACCCAAAATGAAGAATTAAGGATTTCTCAGTGCAAGTCAATCATTAGTGGTATGAACATTTTTGAGGAATTATCTACGGATTCATTGAAATTTAGAGGTTGCTAATGTATTCAGACAAAAATAACTATGGATATGCTAGGGACTCGCATGTTGAAAGAAGGGATTAAAAGTATTGAGTGAATAGTGGAAAGAAAATTTATGAAATTCAACTTCAATATAATAATTTACTATATCAGCTATTATATTGGAGCTTAGCTCCAAAAATATCCCCCATCTTCCCCAATTTTTTTTTTTTTGTTTTGTCTGTGTTGCTCATATAGTGTACACACATATATGTAAATATATATGCACTAATGTAATATTTCATATCTTGATGAAATATACAAAGATGACATCATGTTGTCTTTTTTCTCGAAAAAATAACTGAGAACTTCAATATAAAAATGTAGTCCAAAGAAAAATGGATAAAACTTTGTATATAAAGGCTTGTCCATTGATACAAACTTTACATAGCATTGTTGATGGGGATAACAAAGGCCCTATTTGATTAGAGATTTTATTTGATTTAAATTTATTGTTGAAAAATTTTTAACATTTGATTTTATTGTTAAGAATTTTATTAGATTTTGTTGTTTCTTATTAATAAACCTTGTAAATAGAATTTTTAAGCAGAGAATGAGATTTGATGAAAAAAAAACCTATTATGATTTGCAAAACAAAAATTAATTTTTTTTATCGTGAATTCTTTGAGAGTGGGTGAGAGATCACCTTTGTGTAAAGCCTAAATTAATCTTTATCCTTTACTTTATTCCGAATTCCCTTAAATTCCTGTTAAAACCCTAATTTAAACTTTCTAAATTCACCAAAATCCCTAATCTCTATATAAATGCTAATTTGATTTCCGTCCTGCTTCAAATTGGTATAAAAGCTAAAAAAATTCTTTTTCTATTTTTTTTTTCAAAGCGCTAGGCCTCAAATCTTCTGTTTTCCATCTTCTTTTATTTTTAGTTTTTAACTTTTAAAAGAAGTACAAAAAAATAAAAAATAAAAATTCAATAGCAGTTAACATCATCATCTGCTCAGCAATTGATCGCTAAACATCAGTGATTAACCAATCCGTTTGGTACCTAATGAATTTATGAGCAGTAATCCGTTTGGTACCTAATGAATTTATGAGCAGTTGCCACCTTCTCCTTCATGTCTTCAACTTGTCGACTAGGCGCCTCGATCATCAACATCCTCGATTGATCAACGATAGCAGCTTCCCATCAACCCCGATCACACTATTAATCATCGATAAAAATCGATCGAAGTTAATTGAAGAATACTTCAACAACTCAACAACAACAATGCTAGTCATGAAGCTCGCCACCATCATCCACCATTGTAGTTTTGCTGTCGAAGCCTCACAACCACCTAGAGCTCTCGATGCTGAAGCTAGTAGATTCACCTAGTTTTGACTTTAAATCATCTTCGTCTTTGATCAACATCTCTGATTGCCAGATCTCTCAATCGTTTGCTTGTCGAGACTAGGCCACAACTCCTTGTCGGCCTTGATTGATCAAGCTGTAATGTCCTCAATTGATCCTCGATGACAATTGTTGACACCCACTCGCACCATCGAGATTAGATCATCAACACCATACAAGAGAGGGCAAAGCTCTAAGTCCCAATCGAATGAACCATTTGTTCCATTGAATACCACCGCTCCTTCAGATTCGACCACCATCTTCGATCTGCTTGTTGAAGCTCTCTAACTGGTCTTCAATGCACCTAGTCCTAAATATCCTCCCTTCCTATCGAGCCGCTGGCGCTTCCCTTAACTTACTAACATTGCTGATTCTCGTCCCTCCACCAGTCGGGATCATGTGATGCTGATCGGAGCCTTGTCGGGATTTACGACCTCCTTCATCCATGTTGAACTACTGTTGTTGAAGCTACCGCCGTCAGGAGATCTACCTCTTGATCTCGCAAGCGAGGCTCCTCAGGTTTGCATCGTCGTTCCCCTCCCTAATCAAAGTGGAAAGGGACTGTTAAATTGAGTGTTGAAGACTTGCATCCAAGAGTGACGCGATCTGATTTTTCGTGGAGTTCGGTCAACACAGCAAGCAGGAGCCAAAGCTAACTCAATAAGTTAGCAGACTCGTTAAGCATAGTTTTTTATTTCGGGGACCGTTTGAGATCTGATTGGTGCCATTTTTAAGGAGTTGTGCATTTCGAGTTGTTTCCGAGCCCTTATGATTGACAAGTCTTCCTCAAACTTTAATTTGCGATTGATGAGTTTTGAAGACTCCGATTACTTGCCAAGTTCAATGAAAGACTTGAACATCTATGTCTTTGGAACCACATTGAGACAAGGGATGCAGTTAGAATAATGATGATGATAATAATATTGCCCATAATCGAGGTAGATTTTTTATTTTTGATAGTGAATGTGTCACATAGAAGTTTCTAATGAACCATCATTACTGCTATATGGAACTTTTTTCCTGTTTGCAAAAGTTGAAGAGCCATTAGGTCAGATTTCTAATGATCTTTTAACAGCACCAACTACGAAGTTTTAGTTAAGTATGAGCGACTTGATGATCATGTTTGTAGGAGAAACTTTTAGTCTTACTTGCACATCTTCTGTAAAACTTTTGAGAGAAAATTCATTGACAGATCATGTTTACTAATGATATTTACAAATTTGTTGGCGTTGTGCAAAGAACACATTAATTTTCAGTCGGAGATGAGGTGAGGATTATGACTCCACACTTATCATCTTTTGGAATAACAGATAAACAATATTTTCAATTCATCTACCGCCATCACTAGAACCACAGTACATGCATCGGAGTACGAAGGTAAAAGACATGTAAATGATGAAATATTAGAGTACAGCGGTAAAAGACATGTTAAATGATGGAATAGTGTCGATAGCTATCGAAAACTTCCAATGATATTTGGTTCATTGGAAAAGTTGGTCTGATTCAGATGCTAATTTAATGCTTTCTGATTTATACGACTTGCTAGATTCACATTCCACTTCAGCAATCTATTATGGAAGCCGATTCCACCTCTACCATATTGGTTCAAAATAGAAGAGCACGTTCCAATATCTCGATTGAGATGCTTCATGCGAGAATGAACAATTCAATCTGGGTATGTTTGACATTTCTTATCACTACATTCATTGATAATGAATATAGTTAATATTATACAATATACAATATGTATCGTACGATACGATGTGCAAAAAAATTGATACGTATCTTATTTGTAATACTATTGGGTTATATATCTTGCGATACGGTAAGCATATCTTATGATATGCAATACGTATGTTACGATACGCGATATGTTACGATACGCGATATGTTACGATACGCTGACTTGGCTTATAAATAGATTTCAAACTCATTTAAATTGTTTTTTTGAGATAAAATATAGAATATAAATTCTGAACAAGTATAGACATTTAATAATATAGAATATCAAAAATTCAAAATACTTAATTTAGTTATAAAAACATTTAAACTAATCATCAAAAGAGGTAATAATTTATAGTCGATATACATTATTTATTTACTAATTCTCAATTCAAGTATCTATTAAGCTTATTTATTATATACGCAAATCTCAATAAAAAGGAAAATTTTGCATAAATTTAAAAAGATAAAGATGAAGAAATTGAAATAAAAGTTCTTAAAAATGATGATATATCTATAAGTGATGATTAACTGATATTATATTTACTTAATTTATGTTTTTTGGAGGGATAACGAATTTATGCTCAATATTTTTATTTTGTGAGTATAACATATAACCGAAACTGAGACAACAAAAGGAACATATAATCTAGCTTGACTATTGGATATAAAATTCGATTATGAATGGATTGATGAGAAATAAGAATTTTACATAGTGAAAGGTGTTAATTGAGTGGATCTTAATACTTGTCTTAGGTTGAAGGAGGAATAATGGATTTACATAAAAGAAAAGGAAAAGAATGTGTGATGGTAAAATTTTTATCAATTAGTTATTTATTCCTAATATTTAATCTCTAATATATTTTATAATTACTAGCAGAACTTCTTAACTGAAATGCAATTATAAATAATAAATGAGAAAAAAAAAGAAAAATAGAGTATACTAAAAGAGGAGTTTTTGTGAGGCAAAAGAGACGAAGATGAAGAAAATGAATGTCATTTTCAGCTTTTAGTGAATTTTAACAATAATTTGTTAATGTTGTATAATTTTGATTAATGACCTCATAGTCATTTGAATATTAGGTATCTATTTATTTATAGCGATTGACTCATGTTTAACATTTCTTGCTTTAGTATTTCTATTTGTTCATTTGTTTACTTATACTTTATATTTGCTCATATGTTTGATATATTATATATTAATATTTTCTTATACTTATTATATATTTATCTATGTATTTTACGATATGATATGCGATACGATATGTGATCCGATATATAGAGATAACGATATACTATATGTATTCTGATTTGACAACTTTTATAATGAATGCTTTGAAGTCAGAAAGAATTAATAGAGATAATAAAAACTTTATATGATTAGATATTTTATTTGATTTAAGTTTTATTATTGAAGATCTTTTTAGATTTGATTTTATTGTTAGGGATTTTATTAGATTTTGATTGTTTCCTATTAATAAGACTTGCAAATAGAGTTTTCACACAGAGAATGAGATTTGAAGGAAAAAAAATTCCGTTTTGTTCTTAGCATTATAATTTGCTAAACAAAAATTGAATCTTTCATCGTGAAATTGTTGAGAATGGGTGACAGATCACCTTCGTGTTAGACCTAAATTAATCTCTACTTTTATTTTACTCCCCAATTTTTTTTTTTTATATTCCTTCCCAAACCCTAATTTGTTCTTCTCAGATCTATCAAAATCCCAAATCTCTACCAATGAATGTGAATTTGGCATTCGTCCTACATCAATTATTAACCATTTTTCCTGAGAACTAAAATTAATATTGTTAAAATATAAAATAATTTCGCTCAACCCTCACAATAACTTCGGAGTTTTGGTACAGTGGCAGAGTCCTTCAACATGGTATCAGAGCAATCAACTTGCGGGCCTTCAATTAAAAAAATTATACCGGAGTCTTAGACTTTGGTGGTATTTATCACGCGCTTTTTGGACCTGAAACTCTTGAGAAATCCTTTCCATTCTTCGAAATGAGCACTAAATACTTTTCGAGAGAGCTCCTCCAAATCGCTAGTATGACTATTGAAATCGTGAGCATCAGCATGTAAGTTCCAGAACCAAGTCGTATCCAGAATAATACCAAGCCAACCCATTTCATGAATAAAATGCTAAAATTCTTTACCGGAAGGGACACCAAAGGCCTAGGTGCTTTTCTTCTAGTACTCAAGGCTCTTTATTTTGCGGGCGTATATGATACTTGAGTCTCGGGGGGTAGAATTTTGAGTCGATCCTTACCAGATCATTTCAAAATTTTATTTTTATTTTAGGAGGAAGACAAAAAAAATTCGTGTAAAACTCAGGTTTCTATCCAAAAATGGGTTTTCAACCTGCGGGGGCGTGTAGTGGCAGGGTCCTTCAACAAATATGTTAAGAGGCACATTTAATAAATTTCTTTATGCATAGCAAAGATATATGTTTGATTGATAAATACGTACATAACCTGGTATGAGCTTGAGCTTGAGCTTGTTTTTTTGTTTGTCGTCATCATCCTAGCCTTTCAAATGTACATGAGATCAGATATGGTGCACAACTTTGTGAATGTTCTACAGAGGATTTGAAGAACTAATTGCGATTGATTGTGTTTTTCTTTGTGAATGTTTGAAAAATTACATTGAGTTCCGTTGAGCTTTTTGTATTTCACTCAGTTCATTCATAACGTGCAATAAGTGACTCATTTGAAAGTTACAATGTAAACACAAATCCATATGTTGTAGCTAAAGTAACTCAGGTGAAGGTCCAGCATTTGCCCAAATAGATGTAGAACTAATTGCACAAACTATCTGTCAAAAGGAAAAACATCGCGTTTCTTCTTGAATTTTGAATTCATAGTTACCTTTCATTTCACCCTTAGTCATTCTCTACTGCTCTCGAATTTTGATCGATTAGTTGACCTGTGTAACCATGTGCCACATCGAACTCCATGTCCTTTCTATTAACTTCTACCAGCATCCTGCTTGATTTAAGATCCTCTTGACTGGAGAGTAGCAAAATAAAGAACTTGATGTATCTTGATTCTTCCAAATTTTCATTTGTAAGATTTGTTCCGTACATAATACACCGAAATCACCAAATTTACAATGGAATGGTAATATGCCGAACTTTCTACTTATGGTGAAGAAGTATTCGTATCGTTCTTAGTGTTCATATTGCTCTTAGAAGGATAGTTATGTGTTTCAGCCAAGAAAAATGCACAACTAGAAACGGTCAGCGACTATAATCAAGGAAAATGTAAGTAGAAAAATCACAATTTAATTATACGAAAGAAAAGATTCTCACCTTAATATATACTTCTCCATAATATAAATTGGCAGAAGAATGTTGTGGTGGTCAAGTACGTACCTTGTGCTTTGCCTCTCTTTCTACATCCTAACTTTCTCATTCCCAGATCCCATCTCTTAAGCTTGCTTTTGACTGTGATATCCTGCTGGAACCCAGTAAGATGCATGCTTATGGCTCTCATGGTTAGAGCATAAAGCTGAGCCAGCCTGGGCCACTGGCTAGTTTCAACATTTCCTGATCAGCTTGGGCAGTTTCCACTTCACATAGGGTTTATTGAGTTGATTGACTGCTCTTGCTTATGCCTACTAAAGTCTAAATTGTAATATACTAATAATCAATGTTGAAAATAACGCGTTATGAAACCCGTTATGTTGCGTTATAAAACCTAACAGGAAGTCAACGTTACTTAACAGTAAAAAATAACTCAATGCACTGTAACAGTGCGTTTTTTTATGTTATTTGGCGTTATTTTACGTTACGCTACGTTAAATTACGTTGTGTTACGTTATTTTCAATAATTTTTAAATAGCTTTTATATTGATTTTGATTATTTATTTTGATTGTTAGCGAATTGTTGTAGTTTTTTTACTTGATGATTTGTTGTTTACTTATTTGATTGTTTGTAATATATAATAAAACATATTCCCTCCGAATTGCAACTAATTCATTTGGTTAACTATCCAACGCGAATAGGGGAGCTCTGGCCTTAGAAACCTTTTTCTTTTATTCGTAGGATCACCCTTTACCGTACTTGTTCTTTCCTTGAATCTTAATAGATTTTCAGTGCTATAACATTGAAATTTATCCCATTTAGCACTTGATAGATTCTCTTTTCCACACGCGATCGAGCTCTGTATACCTATATATTACTGACACTGCCCTATTTTATTTTATTAAAATTTGATCATATTTGCTGATTTATTTTGAAATGCACCACCTATGTGAACTTCTCGAAAAGTGACTGGAAATATTTACCTCTGCAGGTTCGTAGCAACTGAGCTGGCAACTGACATCATCGTTAATGTAGGAGAGGTGAAGTTTTATCTGCACAAGGTGCCAACATCCTTGCTTTTATCGTTTTTATTAACTTTCGATACTAATTGTTAATATTTTTTAGCTAGCGAGTTTATACTTAAGCGACGCATACTGTTTCGCATTCATCTTAAAAGTAACTCCGCCGGTACTGTGCTTAAAGTTTTTATCTTTTCGTTATCTGGCCTAAGCCAAGAAAGAGGATGAGGGCTGTGATAGGTTTATGACAGTTAGCGTAAAATATAGTCACATATTATGAATGAGTCAAAAGTTGAATTTTGCTGGGGCATTTTCTATAATCCATATAATCGATCCGGCGTGATTCTCTTTTGGTTCATATAGCCTACCCCAAGTAATTGGGATAAAAGGCTTAGTTGTTGTTGTTGTTGTTATTGTTGTAGTACTCATCTTAAAAGTCTTGTTACATACTTCCTTGAGAAGGAATTACACTCATTTCAAAGTTTGATATCAATTGTATAGATTGCCAGAAAATTATCAATTTTTGTTGAATGGGTCATTATAATATGTAAATCCATTCTATATGAATCCAATAAGACTTGCAAGCAATGTTTAAAATAGCGATAACGGTAACGTAACATTTTGCCTTCGTCAGGTTAAATTACATGATGTAGGTTTTGCAATTTCTTATTTATTTAAAAATGAACATAAAATTATATATAATAATCTTTAAAAATTGGAAATAAATTTGAGAATTCTAAAAAAAGAATAAAAATAGCACATAGAACCTATTTTAAGCTTTTAACAAGTTTCACGTTAATTTTACATTTATCTTCATAAATTATTTTAAATTCTCTATTGTAATTTCAGTTATCACCTAATAAACAGTAAGATTTCAAATTTATTTATTTCAGATGATTGATTATAATTTATATTTTGTAATGTCTAATTCATCTTATTTACAATTGTTCATTTTAGTTCAGCTAAGAGTTCTATATAATTAACAAGTATAAAATTCTAATAACCAAAGAGAAATTACAGCAAGAAAGCCAACAATCGCAAATTGACAAGTTATTAATTCCACAAGTAATTAAACAAGTAAACAATAAAATCAAAAAAAGAAATTGCAGTAATTAACTAACAATCAAAGCAAATGATTAACCGCACTATAGAAATTATTCAAAAAAATTAAAAATAATATGTTACGTAAAAATTACACTATTATGATATTGAGTTCTATAACGACGCGGGTTATTTTCAGCATTGCTTGCAAGTTAAATTGAAATGCTTGGAACGAGGAAACAAGGTCAGTGAAATCTTTTATCATGAACCATGGCCAAAGATGCATCATATCAAGATAATGTCCTCAGATAAATAATACAATACGAAGAAATCAACATATTGTATTCTTATATTTTATCTAACAATGTGTGAATGTGTTTGGTGAATTGCCGCTTCTAATCTTTAATCTGCAATAATTTTGATTTTTTTTTTTAATTTTTTAATTTTTGTTTTTATGGTTCTTTATTGACCCTTTGTGCGTCTTTTGCCCGGTATCATTTTACTCTGCAGTTTCCTCTTCTATCCAAGAGCGCTCGCTTGCAAAAGCTGGTGGCAGCAGTCGACGACGAAAGCAACGAAGAGATCGGCATTCCTGACATCCCAGGAGGCCCTGCGGCCTTCGAGATATGCGCCAAGTTTTGCTATGGCATGACGGTAACGCTCAACGCCTACAATGTGGTTGCTGCTCGCTGTGCAGCGGAGTACCTTGAGATGCATGAAACTGTCGAGAAAGGTAATCTTATTTACAAGATCGAAGTGTTCCTCAGCTCTAGCATTCTGCGGAGCTGGAAGGACTCGATCATTGTACTTCAGACCACCAAGTCTCTCCTGCCTTGGTCCGAAGACCTGAAACTGGTCAGTCACTGCATCGACTCAATCGCTTCCATGGCCTCCATTGATCCGTCGGAGGTTGAGTGGTCGTACACCTACAACAGAAAGAGGCTCTCGGAGGGTGGTCCGGATTCACAGTGGGACGAGGTGAGGAAACAGCAACCGGTGCCTAGAGACTGGTGGGCCGAGGACCTGTCCGAACTTGAAATGGATTCGTACAAGAGGGTCGTAATGGCCATCAAGACGAAAGGGAGGTCTTCTCCCCAAGTGATCGGAGAAGCTCTGAAGGCGTACGCATACAGGAGGCTCCCGGGTTTCAGCAAAGGCATCATAAACCATGGAGATATCGGGAAATATCGGAAACATTTAGACGCCATTGTTTGGTTGTTGCCGATAGACAAGGGTTCCGTCTCGTGCACTTTCCTGCTAAAGCTACTGAAAGCCGCAAGGCTGGTGCATTCAGGAGAGGACTGCAAGAAGGATTTGATCAGGAGAATCGGGCGGCAGTTGCACGAAGCTTCGGTTTCTGATCTACTGATTCCTGGCCGAGAAGGGGACGAGGCGATATACGATGTTGACACCGTTCTCAATATAGTCGAAGAGTTTGTGATGCAGGAGCACGGAAGTGGTGAAACAAGCCCGCAGATCCCCGAAGAGCTCCAGGAGGTCAGGAGCCCAGGTTTCGTCTCGGCCAGTTCAAAACAAGCCGTAGCTAACCTCATCGATGGCTACCTTGCTGAGGTTTCCAAAGACCCCGAGCTACCTCTTTCGAAGTTTGTTGAACTAGCTGAGATGGTATCAAGTTATGCACGGCCCGTGCATGATGGACTCTATCGGGCCATTGACACGTACCTGAAGGTAAAGTTCTCGCTCGCTCTTCATGTTCCTCTAAAAGAAAATGGGTTTGTTCAATCCTTTGATCCATTGGCATCTGTATATTAACTCACTGTAGCGTGTGAAGCATCGTGTTCTGCCAGTAAGTCCGTCTCATCAGTTCAAGTTTTTGATGTATCAGGAGCACCCGGGTGTGAAGAAAGGCGAGAGGAAGAAGATATGCAGCCTAATGGACTGCAAGAAACTGACAGCCGATGCATGCACGCACGCAGTCCAGAACGAACGGCTTCCACTGCGTCTAGTAGTCCAGATCCTCTTCTTCGAGCAGCTCAGGCAATCTGCTGCTTCCACTGCCACTGCAGGTCATGAGCTCGACCCCCCAGGAAGCGGTCGCTCACTTCTCCCTCGAGAAAATGGTGGTGGTGCCTCGTACGGGAGCTCAAGGTCAGCTGCCACGACAAACACTGAAGACGAGTGGGTCGACGGCATCCCCACCGCCGGAGATATCGACTTGATGAAGTCTGTGAAGTTGGTCAGTAGAGACGGAGGCGGAGCGAGCGAGCGAAGCAGTGCCAGCGGAGACGTTGGCAAGGGGGCGGGAAATGGGAAGGTGAAGGGTGCAATGCCGAAGAAGCTGCTGAGCAAGCTGTGGTCGAGCAAGGGGCAGAGCGGTGGCGAGAACAGCAGCTCCGACATGTCAGAGAGCGCCGGAGGATCAATCAACCCCGAGGAGTCTAAGTGTACGCCTTCAAGAAACACGAGGCGTTCGGTTTCGTAGCGTGGAGAGGAGAATTAGAGAGGATTTTTTTTTTTTTTTTTTTTTCTTGTTCTTCTTTGTTTGTTGAGCTAGTATTGGTTTTAGTTTACAATGAAAGCAAGTTTAAAAAAAAAAAAAAAAAAAGCCACTCAGTGGCCTTTTGTCTTTGGTATCCGTATCAAAGTTGTAAAATTGAGATATGTACAGAATATCATCGGTTTCTATATATCATATCGATAATATAACAAAGATATGAGTAATTAACATATAATCAGAATTAGAATGACTCGATGCATTTTTTCAAAAACAGCAACCTACTTCATTGAGAGATAAGCCTTGTTATCTTTTAAGTTAATAAAATGTCATTTGGATTTAGTTAAACCCTCTAATTTTATTTTATTTTTTTTAATCTTGGTTTCTTGTAATCGTGATTTTTTAAAATATACTCAGTCAAAAAACTGTGATTTGACTAGTAAAAGAATATAAACTGGGATTAGACTCCTTAACTCCAGACCTAACCCGTTATCAAACTGGGCTTATTAAATTTCTTTGCTAATGTCAATGGAGCCCATGCGAGTGTGAAGTGGGCTCTGTTCTAAAGTTTAATTGGGCCAAGTTCATACAAGGCGCGCTTGTTTATATTGGACGTTCGTGTAGGGCTGTTGTATTGCATTTGAACGACGAGGTTTTGGGCCTTCCCCTCTAAATTTTCTTTTATCTGGTTATTGATAACTTGAAGGGCAGATTTCATTCTAACTACACTCATTTTCACATTGCATTTATAACTTTATAGAATAATGTTCTTGATTATCAATGTGGAAAATCCTTTTTTTTGGCAGTAGGAAACTATTTTCTCAATATAACTAGGTTTTCAAACCCTTCCGTCATTATCGATACCTTCATAACTATTTCAAGACCAAATTTCACGAGTTCTAAGGTCTATCTATTTTTCAATCTAGTGGGTACAACTTGTATTGTTTTTGGAAACCGATACTTTTAAATCACTTGATTAAAGAACAAAAAAATATTTTTTGCTAACAGTACGCATCGCATCATACAATCTCTCATGTTTATCGTTTATGACTTGCTTTATGGTATTATACTAGGGGACCTTTATTTTTGGCTCTGATTTTTTTTTTAAATTTTATTAATGTTTGAAATGAGGACATATGATAAAATAAATCAATTAATTTTTCAAAAATAATTTTTCAATGTTGTAATATGTGGATCAATAAACATTAATTTAATTTTTAAATGTGTGTATAAAGTATTAGAAATAATAATCTATTATTCTAAATATTACCATTGTTACCATTTATTAATAGATAACTAAAAATGCCAAAGCTTAAAATATATTCAAATAAATAATGTGACATAAGAAAATTATGAAGTCTTACTCATATATAAAAGTACATAAAGATAGGGATAGGATGTAATTAGAATATGATCATGCGGGGATTATAAAATAGTTAGATGAGAGATTTTAAAAGAATGATAAGTGTCTCACTAATATCTATGAGAACTTAATCGCGGGGTTAGATTCAGGTGCATGGCAAGCCTGACACGTACGAATCCATCTACTCTAAAAAAAAAAAATCCTTAATTAATAAAAAAAGTTTCTCGAATATGTTGGATCCTAACATATTATATGGATGGTACTCGTGGTAGGTAGTTTCTCGAAAACTAGCTTGCTTCTTAGTTTGCCAGATAAATGATAGTTTTATTTTTTAATATTGTCTTTCATGTCAACAGTCCAAATGGGATGCATCAAATATTTTTTTTCTTTCGTGAAAGCTAGCATTAATTAATAATAATAGAGAAATAACAAGAACATGAACAAGATTAATAAGAAGATTAGTTGGCAATAATTAATAATAATTTAATGAAACAAATAAATTCCGAAACTATGAGGTGTGGAGCGTGCAGTGTTGGTCCGTGCAGCTGGCGGTACAAGAATATAGCCTGTGATGCTTTGATTCCGAATCGAGCGTAATTGATGTTGTCGGACGAGCTCCGAGATCTTGGTCAGTGACCCAACCCGATCCCACCCGACCCGACCCCAAAAATCTAGAGAGAGTTGGGTTTGGACTGGACACTATTGCTCAATGCTGATCAAGTACATGCCAAGCTGTACCGAGTGTACTCTCTTCAGTCCAAAAATATCTCCTCATTAATTCATTCGCCTTTTTCATGCTACTGACAAAAATTTAAGCTCTGGTTCCTTTGTTATATTCTGTCATTGAGTTGGTTTGGAGCCTAATTGATCATATATATATATATATATATATATATATATATATATATTATCCGTCATTAAGTTGGAGCCTACTTGATCATATTATATATATATATATATATATATATATATATATATATATATATATATATGAGGAAAATGAAAATTAGCAGACAGTTAATGCAAGTTATTTAAACCATATTTCTTTTCTACTATTTCTAATAATCTTTTTTAAAAAATTTCTTTTGAATTATGATATTGACTCTCTGGGATTTACTCATACCCAATTTCTTGGATTTTAATTTTGATTTGGTCTTCCATCAAGTTAATACAAAATTAACGCTTTTTAATGAATAAAATATTTTGTATGCACTTGATGAAAGGATAAATAAATTTCAAAACTTATAAAATTTAATCTGAAAGAAGTTAAGGAGGTAAAAATAGTAATTGTTAAAAAAATTAAGGAAAAATTATTAGATCATTGTAGTTTTGCTAATAGCTTATATAACTTTTTCTGAGTTGGCGGCTCACCTACATTAATATATATATATATATATATATATATATATATATATACACACACACACACACACGAGAAAATGGAAAATTCACCACAGTGAAGGGAGTTCCTTCACCGCCGCTTAGGTGGCCCAACAGTATTATTACACGTAGCGCTACTTAAGATAATAAATAAAATAATTACCTTAATCGCCCTTTGAGTGGCGCCACATGTAATAATTTTATTGGGTCACCTAAGCGGCGGTGAAGGAACTCCCTTCACCGTCGGTGAATTTCCCGTTTACTCTCTTTCTCTCTCTCTCTCTCTCTCTCTCTATATATATATATATATATATATATATATATATATATATATATATATATATATATATATGAGAAAATGGAAAATTCACTGACAGTGAAGGGAATTCCTTCACCGCTGTTTAGGTTACCCAATAAAATTATTACACATGACACCACTCAAGATAACAAATAAACGAACTCATTTAACTGCCCTTTGAGTAGCGCCACGTGTAATAATTTTATTGGGCCACCTAAGCGGTAGTAAAGGAACTCTCTTCACTGCCGATGAATTTCAAGTTTACTCATATATATATATATATATATATATATATATATATATATATATATATATATATATATATATATATATATATATGAGGAAATGGGAAATATACCGACGGTGAAGGGAGTTCCTTCACCGCCGCTTAGGTGGCCCAATAAAATTATTACACGTGGCACCACTCAATGGGCGGTTAAGAGAATTCATTTATTTATTATCTTGAATGACATTACGTGTAATAATTTTATTTGGCCACCTAAACGGCGGTGAAGGAACTCCCTTCACCGCCGGTGTATTTCCCGTTTCCTCTCTCTCTCTATATATATATAAACACCCACACACCCACCACAATAAGAGAGAGGAAGTCAAACTCTCTCGATATAGACACTGCCAATACAAATAATAGTAACTATACATACAATCCAAAGGACCTCGGAGCTAAGATTCAATTATACTAAAACGGAAACTAAACTACAAACTACATATATAATACTTTGCAATTATCATTGATTCATTTATATGATTCATATTGGAGATGTCTTGTTTTTCCTATTTATCTCCTTTTATAATCATTTGGTCACGATTACTTCAACTTTTAAAAATACATCTCTTGTCTCTATGAAGTATTAATAAATGTCCACCCTAACTTAAAATTTGTGCAAAAAATATTTAAAAAGATATCAGATGAGAAGTACTGTTAGGAGATCAGACGAAAAGTGTTAGCAACTGAGAGAGATAGCATGACATGACGCTAACATAAGTTAATATTGTGCTATGTTATAGAGATTGTATATAGTATTTATTATAGTCAATCTGGTTGTCTATAAAAGTAAAATATTGAAACTGAAATGGGCGCTCTTATATGATCATGGATTTTGAATTAAAACAAATGAAAACAAAAAGTAACAAAAAACTAAAATAAAATAGAGTAAGTATAGGTATGGGGAACTATATCCTAATCCCATCGGTACTGCCAGTACTGCTAGATTTTTTATTTTAATTCTTCTTGCTAAGATGTTAGCACTCTTAGATATGAGGAAACTATGTTGGGTCAGGTCCAATCAAGATGATATTTAGTCCTAGACCAAACATTGACCAAACCTAGTGTAACCCTAGATGCTAGCAAGATATCATGAGTATCTTGTTTCACATATTTATGCTAGGTGCATGAGATAGTTAGATGTTTTGAGATAGATATCTGACAATTTCATCTTATGTGGTTTTATTTCCCAAATATCTCAAGCTTGAGTTTGCCTTTGGAGACAAGCACAAATGAGAAAGAATAAAGAAAAAATGAACAAAGCAAAAAAGAAAAAGAAAAAAAAATGGAAGAAAAAAAAGTCATTGTAGAAAAAAAAAAAAAAAAAATAGAAATGTGCATAATCCTAGGGATTTGGATTCTCTCCAATGTCTAAAAGTAGATTTTGCAGTGGATTAAACTCATTTGGGGTCATGTGTTGAATTTGTGGCTCAATTTCAACTTGGCTATCAATTGCCAAGTTTTGGCCTGGTGAGAACAAAGGATGGTAACAAAGGCAGTCCGTAGGTGAACTCACCATCGATAGAAGGTCAGAAATCGATGGTGAACATACATATATGCATGTTCTTGGCATTTTCAGGCTCGTGATTTGTCAAATTTAACTTTATTTGAGTTACAGTTTATGTCTAACAATCCTAAACTATATATGGGGATTGAAAACACTTTTATAACTTTTGAGAGCTTGTAACTATTATCTCAATTTGAAAGTAATTTTTTTTGAAGAGACCATCCTGTAAATGATTCATATTCAATTAGTAATTGTTAGTTTGGATTCCCCGGTTCGGTGAATAAATGGAGTTCAATATAAAAAAAGAAAATGATGTGACTTTGAGAGATTTGAGAGATCCGTAATCTATAATTATAAATATTATCAATAATAAAGTTTTATTTGGTCCGTAGATGTAAGACTTGGTCCTAATCACATAAAATTTGTGGTGGTTTTTGATTTTCTCTTCTTGATTTGTTTTCTCTTAAAGTTTTGACTTTGTCGATTTATTTTTGAATTTCAATAATTCCTAAATTTCTATTTGAAAGTCTTCCCTTTGCTCATCACGTTGTATAATAGCACATAGATTTGATTCCTAGAGTTTTGTGATTAAAGTTACTAGAGATTGATAAAGGTAAAACGTTTTATGAAAATTATGCTATGAGATTCAGCTTTAGGTTCTTTGACACCACAATCGATTTTAGGCGAGTCATCAAATTCTTCTAGATCAACGGTGCCAAACACTAAGTTTGAGGTGGAGAATTTCGATGAAGCTAATAACTTCATCATATGGCAATGCGAGATTATGGATATCTTGTTTCAACAAGATTTGCAGATGACATTAGAGAAGGATAAATCCGAGAACATGATGGAAGCTAAATGATAGAAAATAAATCGTGTGGCATGCATAATGATTAAGCTTTGTTTGAAAAAAGACTGAAAGTATTTTATGATGAAGAAAATTATAGTAAGTGACCTTTGGCAGTAGTATATGATGAAGAGTATAGAGAATAATCTTAATTTAAAGAAGTTCGTTCGGTTCCAACACAAATTACGTTCTTTTAAGATTAACAAGATACTTGCCGATATGTAAAATTTAGAGCATAAAACTTTAGATGAGATGAAACCTTTTTGTTATTGAACTCTTTACCTAATTCTTTGAATATCTTACTACCACCCTATTATATGTAAAATAGGATATTAGATTTGAAGATGTGTCTAATATCTTGAATAATAATGAGTATTGAAAGTTTGATTAAAAAAAAAAGTTTATCAGGGTTCGAGTTCAGATGCGTTGGCAGTATGAGGTAGGTCTGAACACAAGAACTAAGGTGGACAAAAAAGATCTCACTCCATGTCCAAGAAGAAATATTTTGAAAGGATGAGTACATATATTATCGTAAGAAGGGCTATTGGAAGAAAATTTATCCCAAATTAGCTAAAGGAAAGTAGAATCAAGACTCAGCCACAATCATTGTACATAGTGGAGATGAAAAATTCAGATATTATTTTAACAGGTTCATCTGCGATTGACCATAAGGAAAAATCGATTATGAATTCGAACTGCTCTTATCACATTTGTCCCAACTAGACTCATTTCTATTTTGGAAGAGTTAGAAGGTGGAGTTTATTTAATAGGTAACTATGCATTTTGTAAAATTATGATTACAGGTAAAGTCCGATTGCAAGTACATGATAGAACGATTAGCGGTTTGACAGAGGTTTAGTATATTGCTGGAAATGAATAAAATTTTATTTCATGGGGAGTCTTGGTAGGCAAGGGCATGCAAATTAGTTTGGCTAACTCAATTTTCAAAGCTATTAGAGTTGCTTTAGTAGTGCTGAAGGGTATCTAGAATAAAACTTATTTTATTTACATAGTAGTACAATTAATGATAGAGTAGTAGGGACTTCTTATATACAGAGTATAGATGATACTTGTAAGTAATGGCACATAAGGTGGAACATGTTGGAGAGTGCATTATAAATTTTGGTAAAATAAGACATATTGAATGGAATGAAAATAGGAAATATAGAGTTTCATGAGCAATATGTCATCAAAAAACAGATCAGAGTCAATTTTGGTAAGACAATTCATCAGATTTATGTGATTACTGATTATGTATACAAAGACACTTGAGAGCCAACCATGACAGCTTCGCTGGGAAGTTCAAATTGGTTTGCATGATTCGTGGATAATTATTTGCAAAATATTTGTGTGTACCCCATGTGCCACAAACTGGAAGTTTTGAATGTTTTTTTATTTTTTTGAATTGGAAGAAGATGTTTAAAATTCATATTGTTAAAAATATAAAGCACATGAAGGTATATCAGGACAAAGGTATTGTTTGATATTTTTTTGTTAGAGAAATACCATAACAGAATAGGGTGGTAGAGCGCATGAATCATATTTTACTGGAGAAAATGCGATGTATCTTGTCTGTTCAGTTGTGCAAGGAATTCTCAACTAAGACTTTGTCATACTCAAGCTATCTCATTAATAGGTTGTTAGCAGCTACAAAAGAGGGGAAGACTCCAATATGGTATGGTCATTCTGTTACTAATTATGATTGCTTATATATATTTAATTGTCCTACTTATTATCATATTTGCAAAGCTAAGTTTAATCCCAGAGCCAAGAAAGTCATATTTTTAGGTTTTAGCATAGGTGTAAAGGGATATAGATTTTGGTGTCTTGAGTCAAGAAAGATAATTTATAACAGAGATATGTCCATTGACGAGTGTTGCTGTTGGAGCCCTTTTGTCGCAGTGGGTTTAGTCCTCCCAAACGGGTCCAAAACCGACCCATAAAAGCATTGTAGAGATTTAACCTAATCTCTATGGTCTTTAAATAGTGGCAGCTGCTATTATTTAACTTCGGCCGAAGGAAAGAAAACAGAGGTGGGCTGCTGCTATTTTTTGGCCGGAAGGGAAAAACAGGTGGTGGCTGCTATTTTTTTGGCTAGAAGGGAAAAATAGGTGGCAACTGCTATTTGTTTGTGGCTGAAGCAAAGGAGAAGGGCGGCGGCTGTAGCACAGGTACAAGATTATTGTATTCCTTTTGAGATGAGGGTTTGATATTGTATTTTGTGTGATTTCATTTTCTTTCTTTCTTGTAGTTGAGGGTGAAAGAGTTTTAATCTTTTATTTGATATAGTGAAAACTTTCGATCGTATCCCCGTGGATGTAGGCACATTACCGAACCACGTAAATCTGTGTGTTCACTGTCTCTATTCTTTTTTCTTTCGGTTAACTATTATATTCCGCCGGTTGTTGCATTGGTATTATTTATTTCTGCTAACAACGAGATCTTCATATATTGAAGAACCAATATGAGATACATTAAGGTGATAACAATCACGGAAGTGTCCCGCAGTAGGTGGAGCTCAAGACTCTAACTTTGAAAGAGTAGGACATAAACAAAATTGCTATAGGGTACTGGTGATGTCAAGGAGATAGATGTTGAAGAAAAATAATATGACTCTATTTCAGTCAGTAGACGCAGAAGACATATCAAAAAATCTATACAATTCACTAATATGGTGACAAACACATATCCATTTATTGAATACGACGTTCCTTCTACCTATATGGAAGTTAAAGTGAGTGGTGAGGTTGAAGACTAGAAAGATGCAATGGATGAGAAGATGAATTCTCTTCCTATGCATTCTGCATAGGAATTGGTAAAATTTCCAAATGGAAAGAAAGACATCGGATGCAAATAGGTTTAAAATAGTCTCCGAGACAATGGTATAAAAGGTTTTATTAATTTATGACTAAAAACTAATATACCGGAAGTTGTTTTGATCATTGTATCTATTTAAGGTATTGGAAGATGGATCTTTTATCTATCTACTCCTATACATTGATTATTTGCTAATATCATCAAAGAGCAAAGTCGACATATAGGATTTGAACATATTAATAAAAAGCAAATTTGAGAAAAAAGACTTTGAAAGGCAAAAAAAGATTCCAGTTATGGAGATCAAGAGGGACTGAGTGAAGAAAATAATCTATTTGACTCGGAAAGTATATACTGAAGGTGTTAAGTAAATTTGACATCGAGAAGTTGCTAAAACAGTTACTATACCATTTACCCATTTTTTAACTTGAGTTTCCAATTGTCTTCGCGTACCGATAAGTAACAGAAGTTTATAACTCGAGTCCCATATGCTAGTGTAGTTGGTAGTTTGATATATGTAATGACATGTAAAAAACTGAACTTCTCTCAAACTGTTAGCATCATGAATAGGTACATACAAAATCCTAGTAAAGTGCATCGACAGATGGTAAAGTGGATTTTACGGTATATTCTGAGTACTGTGGATGTTGGTTTGAGTATTGAACAAGATAAGAATCTTGGTCAATTAATTAGATACATGGATTTTGATTTTGCAAGTGATTTGGATAAGCATATTAACCTATAGGGTATATATTTAACTTTGCTACAGATCTAGTAAATTGGAAATTGACTTTATAGTCTATTGTAACTTTATTTACTACATAGGAAAAGTATATTGTGATGACGAATACCTTTAAGGTGGTAATTTGGCTTCTATAGTTACTTGATGACTTGAGTGTTTTTAAGAAATATATGGATGTTACTGTGATAGTTGGACATGCTATTTAGTTGGTAAAGAACCAAGTATATAATTCGATAATAAAGCACATTGATGTCCGAATTCGTTTCATTAGGGAGAATCTGGTTAAAGGTGATATTTTTCTGAGGAAGATTGATACTACTGATATTCCAATTGATAGGTTGAACAATATGGTGTGTGAAGTCAAATTCTAATATTGTTGGGACTTAATTAATATCATGCAAGTTTTAAGAATTTCAAATTTCATATCGGTGTGGCCAACCGATATTTGCATCCACGTTTGTGGTGATGTTGTATGTGATCCACTTACTTAGTTAATTCTCCTTCAAGGACAACTTCTCTCCAAAGCCAATTCGCTCATATTGAGTTTTAACTTATGACAAGTTGGCAACCCTATATATGGTATCAAAACTCATTTAAGCAGTCTATAAACCTATAGAACGTAGTATCACCTAAGCTATCTATGGGATAGCGCCATTGTTGCTAATGGAGCCCATTGCCGCAGTAGGTTTCGGTACACCGAAACGGGTCCAAAACCGGCCCAAACCCATTATGATATGATATATATATATATATATATATATATATATATATATATATATATATATATATATATATATATATATATATATATATATATAGCGTGTGATGCTAGGGTTTTGATTAAGCCGAAAAGAAAAAAAAAAGAAAATTGCGGCTACTGCTGCAACTGTATTTGTGCCAAAGAAACAGGAAATTAAAAGAGGCGGCTAGCACAAAGAAATTATTTGATGAAAAATAATTGGTGAGCCAAGGGAAAAATAATTGGTGAGCTGCTGCTCCGTCAGTTAGGCCGAAAGCATAAAAACAAGAGAGGCGGCTGCTCTTGTGGGTTCGGCCAAAAGAAAAGGAAGCGTGCGGCTTTCTTTTGGATACCTTTGGGTTTTTCTTTGGCGGTCGAAGCAAAAAGGTAAATCACTGCAACAAGAGATTAGGGTTTGATCTCAAAATCTTGTGTGATTTCTTTATGATTTCTCTTGTGGTTGAGAATTAGAAATTTGTAATTCTTTTTTGATATAGTAAAAGTTTTTCGATCGTGTCCCCGTGGACGTAGGCATATTGCCGAACCACGTTAAATCTGCGTGTTCTCTGTCTCTGCTATTTTTCTTTTCGGTTAACTATTTGATTCCGCTGGTTGTTACATTAGTATTATTCCGCTATCTTTTGCTAACAATTGGTATCAGAGCCCTGGTTTGGGTCAGATTTTACTCAGATCGGTGTTGATTTTGAGTGGGAGTTATGGCGGAAGACAGGAAGGAAAAGATTGAAAAATTTGATGGGACATATTTCCAATAGTGGAAGTTGCAGATGGAAGATTATTTATATCAAAAGAATTTACATCAACTACTGTTTGGAGAAAAGCCAGAAAAGATGACAGATGAGGAGTGGGAATTGTTAGACAGGAGGGCTTTGGCGCAGATTCGATTGTACCTGACAAAACAGGTTGTGTTCAATGTCTCCAAGGAGAAGACCACTTTAGGTTTGATGTCAGAGTTGGTTAAATTTTATGAGAAGCCGTCTGCTTCAAATAGATTGTTTCTAATGAAAAAGTTGTTCAATTTGAGGATACCTTCTGATAGTTCAGTTGTTAATAATTTGAACGAATTTAAAATATTATGGGCACAACTTGAATTTTTAGATTTTGTCTTTGCTTATGACATTAAAACTTTGATGTTTATGTGTTCGTTACCGGATAGTTGGAGTAATGTTATTATGACCATCAGTAATTCTTTCAATACTGCTCTTAAATTTGATGGTGTTGTGAGTATAATTATGAATGATGAATTGATGAAAAAGAGTATGGGTGAGAGCACAGTTTCTACAAGTACTGCTCTGTTGGTTGATAATGACAGAAGAAAGAAAATTGGTAGAAGTTTAAGAAGGGAATCAAAGTAAAGAGGGAGATCAAAATCTAAGGGGAAGTTTAAGAAGAAATTAGTGTGTTGGAAATGTAAGACAGAGAGTCATATGAAGAAGGATTGTTCAAACAAAGACAAGAAAGGAGCGAATGTGGTGAATCCAAGTAAAGAGTATGATGATTTGTGCTTGTCTGCTCATACAGAATCAAGGTCAGATATGTGGTTTGTGGATTCAGGGGCTTCGTTCCATTGCACTGCTCACAGAGAATGGTTTGAGAATTATGTCCAAGGTGATTTTGGGCATGTGACTGTTGGTAATTGACAGGAATGTAAGATTGTCAGTAAGGGGACAATTCGGTTGAAGTTGCATAATGGTAGAAAGTTGCTTTTACAAGAGGTCAGGCACATACCAGATTTGAAGAAGAATTTGATATCTGTTAGCAAGATGGATTGCGAAGGTTATCAAATCTCATTTGAGAGGAAACAGTGAAAGATCAGCAAAGGAGTAATGGTAGTGGTCAAGGGTGAGAGAGTGAGAACTCTATATTTACTCTCAAGCTCGGTGGATCACGTTGTTTCTTTGGCCACCGTGAAGAATGAGAAGGCTACCTTATGGCATCAAAGGCTCGGTCACTTGAGCGAAAGCGGCATGAGGGTATTGCAATTTGGAGGTATGTTGACAGATATGAAAAATGCTAATTTTGATTTCTGTGAGAACTGTGTGTTTGGAAAGCAGAAAAGAGTTAGTTTTATGAAAGATGGCAAGAAGAAGAAAACCGAGAGATTGGAGTTGGTATATACAGATGTATGGGGGCCTTCTTCGGTGAAGTCTCTTGGAAGTAATTCTTATTTTGTCACTTTCATAGATGATGCAAGTAGAAAAATATCAGTATTCGCACTTAAGAAGAAATCCGATGTCTTCAAGATCTTCATGGTATGGAAAGTTTTTGTTGATAATGAAACAGGTTTGAAGGTGAAATGTCTGTTGTCAAACAATGGTGAGGAATTTTGCAATAGAGAGTTCGATGACTATTGCTCTACCCATGAGATCAGGAGAGTAAAGACTGTACCGAGGACACCGCAGCAAAATGACGTGGCTGAGAGGATGAATAGAACCATTTTGGAGCGAGCTCAGAGTATGAGACTACATGCAGGTTTGACTTTACAACTTTGGAGAGTCGCTGTAGATATGTCAGTCTATCTGATCAACATGAGTCCAGCAGTATTTTAGATGGAGAAATTCCAGAGAAGGTGTGGTCTGGTAAGACTGTGAATTATTTATTCTTAAAAGTATTCGGTTGTATAGCATATGCACATGTGGATCATGAGATGAGAAAGAAGCTTGATTCTAAATCTCAGAAGTGTGCATTCATTGGATATGGTGGCGACGAATATGGTTATCGCTTGTGAGATTATGAGCATAATAAGGTGATTCGTAACAAAGATGTAGTATTCAATGAGAGCTGTATGTATAAAAACTGAATGGAAAGTAAGAGTGACAATGCAGTGGAGAAAGAGCACTTGGAGCTGGATGAGCCACAGGATGAGATGGATCCCTTGGATAAAAGAAAAGGAAGAAATACCTACATTTGAAGGAGAAGAAATGACTACACCTGAGAATATACAAACTTTAGATGAGACCGAACAGGAAAGAGAGCCATTGACTGAAGTAGATGGTTCCAGTATTTCATCAGAGAGTGTTTCTACTTTGAGGAGGAGCACGAGGATAAGGAAGCCACCCAAAAACTTTGTCTTCCTTTATATCATATTTTGTATACTGATGCAGGTGAACCAGAGAGTTACCAAGAGGCTATGCAGGATAAATTTTGTCTTAAGTGGGAGCAAGCCATGCATGATGATAAGTGGGAGCAAGCCATGCATGATGAAATGTCTTCTTTAGAGGAGAATCACACCTGAAAATTGGTGAAGCAACCGGAAAAGATAAAAATATTGCATAACAAGTGGGTATATAGGGTAAAACATGAGGCAGGAGGAACACAGAGGTTCAAGGCTAGACTTGTGGTGAAGGGATACGGTCAGAGAAAATGTATTGATTTCAATAAAATATTTGCACCTGTTGTCAAGATAACTTCTATCAGAGCAATACTGAGTATTGTGGCTGTGAAAGAATTGTGTTTAGAGCAGCTCGATGTGAAAACTGCTTTCTTTCATGGTGATTTGGAGGAGGAAATATACATGGAACAGCCGGAGGGATATGAAGTTAAAGGAAAGGAGAATTGTGTATGTCGACTAAAAAAGAGCTTGTATAGGTTGAAACAAGCGCTGAGACAATGGTACTTGAAGTTCGACAAGTTTATGTTGGATTCGGATTTTGCCAGATGCAATTCAGATAATTGTGTATATTTACAAAAGTTTACGGATGATAACTTTATTATACTTACTTTGTATGTAGATGATATACTTGTGGCAGGTACATGCATGAAGAAAATCAATGATCTGAAGAGAAAGTTGGCATGGAGATTCTCTATGAAGGACATGGGTGAGACTAAATAACTTCTTGGAATGCAAATTACCCGAGTTAAGAAAAGTAAGAAATTGTGGTTATCTCAGGAGGGGTACATTAAGAAAGTGTTGGAGAGATTCAATATGGAGAATGTAAAATCGGTAACTACAACTCTTGGTGGTTAGTTCAAACTGTCAAAGGAGCAAGGTGCTAAGACAGATGAGGAGACGAGACACCTGGAGAATGTGGCTTATTCATCGACCGTTGGGAGTCTCATGTATGTAATGGTGAGTACAAGACCAGATATTGCATATGCAGTGGGAGTAGTGAGTAGATTCATGAAGAACCCTGGAAAGTAACATTGACAAGCGGTGAAGTGGATTTTCAGGTATTTGAAAGGTATTTCAAAGTATTGTTTATGTTTTGTGGGTGATAACATTGATGTGTACGGTTTTGTGGATTTGAACCATGCGGGTGATAGAGACAATGGCAGGAGTACCACAGGTTATGTCTTTACTGTAGGAGGGACAGCGGTAAGCTAGATTTTAAGATTACAATCAATTGTAGTTTTATCTTCGACAGAAGCTGAGTATGTTGCAGCTGTAGAAACAAGTAAGGAGTTTATTTGGTTGCAGCGATTGATGAGTGAGTTGGGTTTTGATGGAGTGGATTGCAGGTTATTCAGTGATAGTCAAAATGCAATTCATCTTACTAAGAACTCGGCGTATCATTCACGGACTGAACATATTCATTTGAAATATCACTTCATTAGATCCTTGTTGGAGGATGGCTAATTGAAGTTGGAGAAGATTGAGGGCAGTAAGAATCCTGCAAATATATTGACAAAGCCGGTTGATAGGAAAAAGTTGAGCTATTGCTCAATTTTGGTGCATTTGTGTTGAATGCTAAAATTGGGACTTTAACACTAGGATTATCATGTATAGAGATTATAATTTTTGCAATAGGTCTCCAAATGGGAGATTGTTGCTAATGGAGCCCATTGCCGCAGCAGATTTCGGTACACCGAAACGGGTCCAAAATCGGCCCAAACCCGTTATGATATAATATATATATATGGGGTGTGGTGCTAGGGTTTTGATTAAGCCGAAAAGAAAAAAAAAAAATTGCAGCTACTGCTGCAATTGTATTTGCGCCAAAGAAATAGGAAATTAAAAGAGGCGGCTAGCACAAAGAAATTATTTGATGAAAAATAATTGGTGAGCCAAGGGAAAAATAATTGGTGAGCTGCTGCTCCGCCAGTTAGGCCGAAAGCAGAAAAACAAGAGAGGCGGTTGCTCTTGTGGGTTCAGCCAAAGGAAAAGGAAGCGTGCGACTTTCTTTTGGATACATTTGGGTTTTTCTTCGGCGGTCGAAACAAAGAGGTAAATCACTGCAACAAGAGGTTAGAGTTTGATCTCAAAATTTTGTGTGATTTCTTTATGATTTCTCTTGTAATTGAGAACTAGAAAGTTGTAATTCTCTTTTGATATTGTGGAAGTTTTTCTATCGTGTCCCCGTGGACATAGGTATATTGCCGAACCACGTTAAATCTGCATGTTCTCTGTCTCTGCTATTTTTCTCTTCGGTTAACTATTTGATTCTGCTGGTTGTTGCATTAGTATTATTCCACTATCTTTTGCTAACAGCCATGACACATGATATGTCACTTAAAATAGATACTAAGATACCTAACATCAGAAATAAGTTCTCCAAACAGTTGAACTAACTCCAGTTGGATTACCATAGTTCTCAATAGAAGGATGCCAATATGGAACCACTACTCATGTAGACCTTATGTTAGATGTAAGCCCTTCGAATAGTCAAACCAATTCTAGTTAGATTTCTATAAAATCTTATGGAAGTGCATGAATATGAAACCTCAAACATGACAGCCTAGTGTTAAGATTTACTCGCCCCTGGACAACCTACTCTCTAAAGCCCATCGGACAATGATAAGTTGTCCAAATTTGTCTCCTCGAGATTTGCCAATATCAAGCTAAAGGCGAGAACCAAACTCGGCAGTATGTTACTTCGTGCAGACAAACTTCTCTTTTCCTTTTTAGTTATAAGTTTGGGGAACCTTCAAGGTCACTTAAGTTTATCAGATTCTGAAGATCAAGGTCACAACTCTATCTAAATTGCCAGTCACATACTTCAAGGTGGTTACTTTAAGAGTTTATTGGAATGAATTCAGATTAGAGGGCTATCGTTGAGTCAGAAATTGACCAGCCCAAGCCTGGAAGACTATACGAGCCAGATAAGTAACTGGACGTGCAAAGACACTCAAGCGCACAAAGACCCTTCAGGTGACGACTCAATCTAACCATCATGAAGCATCACAAGGCTCGCGCATGACAATAACAATCTAAATACGACCAAGACTATATCATCTCCGATTCAAGATATTACCATTCACATGCATATGGAAACATTGAAGATTCATACTTTCAATAGGATGGAGACTAATTACGATCTTGAAAAACTACAAATACGCATCTCCTTCACAAGGAAAAAGAAGAGGCTGATCGAATTCCTGATCACTCGAGAGCTTATAACAAAGGAAAACACTCAACAAAAAATTCCGTCAATCCATCAATGTTTCTCCGAGTACATAGGCTTGGCACCCACCAAGTCAAACTTAGTAAACATTTTCATCATTGTTCTCTTTATTTTTATAGCTAACCAGTTCTTTTGGAGGTTGTATTTTTTCTATACTTCTATTGGCTTGAGTTTGTTTCGAGCCGAATCTCCTGTTTTAACTCTCGAATTGACTTGACTTTCCTAGTTGTCAATTTTGAATTCAACAATAGTAATAGTAATAGTAATAGTAGTTTTCCTATTTTGGCTCACGATCTCATTGTGCGTATCAAAGAGGTTGCTTCTTCCATAAGGTAAAGAGTTTTTCCTTAAGAAAAAAGACAAATCAACCACTAAGAGTCATTTTATTTTTCTAATAACTACTTTTAATAAAGAATGTATATTCGGCCTTAATCATTAGGAACCGTTATAAAAAAGACAAAATCTTTAGACAACGGTCAGTTACCCAAGTGGTAACTGGTCCTACAAATGTTGTTATCTTGTGATGTGGCCAAGAAACTTCATTTTAATATAAAAACAAAAAAACCACTAAAAACATACAAAAAGAGTCGTCAAGAAAGTAATTGGATGCACTGAATGTGAGGATTAATTAGTGAGACCCACAATCAATAGTAGAAAATTAAACACATGAACGCCTACTAAAATATTAATGATTAAAAATGGAAGACAAGTTATAAAAAAATAACAATAAAAATTTTCAAGTGCGAAGTTGCATGAAGATTATGATGAAATAGCTAAGATGATGATGATGAGTGACAAGAACAACTATCAATTAATTATCATACTCCAACCTATCAATGTCTTTTTCTCAAAAGATATATAATTGTGCCTCTACTATTGGAATGATTTTTCAAACAAAAAGTATTTTAAAACCCCATCTCTTCCCCCACTCAAATTACATCATGGGGTTGATCAAAACCTAAGAATTAGTAATGAAAGTTAGAATCTTTCTTTACAAATAGAAGTTATAACTTCCCTCAAAAAACAAACATTTCTTTTCTTTCTTTTTCTTTGCTTTTTGTTTAATAACATAAAAGCCTAAAAGGGTGGATGTATTCCCAAGTATATTAGAGTGAAAGTAGGGATTCGATCTAGTGAACGGGCTTAGTTCAATACTAAAAAGGAGGTTAGAAAGATAAGTAGTTAAATATGTTATACGGTTCATGATTCAACCAAGATGTAGTAGTAATCATAGATTACAGTAGTCCATTCCTCGCTCATAAACCTTTGCAACCTATAAAAAAAAATTGTATTAGGTTGAAGACGTCTCTCTTTCTTTCTTTCTTACATTTTTAAGGGGTACTCTAGGATGGCCAAGCTCGTCTTCAAAAAGGCACATTAATCGATCCGATTAACATAAACTAGACTTTGTTGGTATGAGTTATGGTTCAACATAAGGAGTGTATATTGTGATACAATATGAACTAAGTAAGGAGAATACCTTTTTATTCTGAGGTGTATATAAACGGTAAAATGACCATCTTTTTATAGGTGAAGAAGATAAACACAAAAAAATATATAATTTGATGCTGATTACATAAAATCCTCAGTTACATAATCAAGCTAATTAGGGAGATTAGTTAAATATCCTAAATTAGTAAGACATACTGGATTTGTCAGATATCCTAATTTAATAAGATAATCTAATTTAATAAGATATGCTAATATAATACAAATTTATTATTTTTCATTCTCTCTCTTAGTTCATAGTTTTATCAGGCACATTTGAAAGTAGTGAGTTTTGATTCTCACACATTAACTCGCTTTTGATGGACATGAAGATAACTTGGTTCGTGACTGTATCCAATGCATGATGTTGTCATTATACCTAGAAGCGGTGTGACTTGATTCAGAATGCATTAGTATTTGTTTCGGATGTTATTATACCTGGAAATGGTATGACACGATTGAACACGTACGATTAGAATTTTCTTCTTAATTTGTTGTCATATTTGAAATTGGTGTGAGTTGATCTAGCCAGCATGATGTTAGGAATATTTCTTTTGGATAAATATGCATGGAGTCATATATATTTACTCATACAGATCGATGTGGCTTAATTCGCAAGCAAACATTTGTTTTCAGGTTGGTTACGAGAAACCTATTTAATTTCTACCTACATTGATATGATCTCCTAAGACATGGCCAAATGTACGGAGCATATACTTGCTTCCTCTGCAAACTTAGAGATCACATGACAAAATTAATTTCCTTTTGATAGAGTAGAGAAGGGACAATGAATTCTGTACCAATCCTAATAATGGTTTTGTTCCTCCGACATATGTCGGTGTATGTTTGCTGATCAAATGACCATGGCAACAAAAATCCATAGTCAAGTTCTCATATAGGATTGTATATAAACATAAATGTAGCCAAACATGTCGAGTGAGGGGACCATTGCAATATTCTTTCATGAGCTATCGACACTTGGTTAAGGCTCCAACTCAATAATGAGATCGTACATCTACTTCACCTAATCCACTTAAGCAATTGATGTTGCTAATGGAGCCCTATTTCCGCAACGGGTTTCAGTACACCGAAACGGGTCTAAAACTAACCCAAATCCGTTATGATATAATATAAATATGGAGTTGTGTGCTAGGGTTTTGATAGTCGAAAAGAAGAAGAAAAAATTGCGGCTACTGCTGCAATTGTATTTGCGGGCCAAAGAAACTAATTAAAAGAGGCGGCTAGCACAAAAGGAAATTATTTGACCAATTATAGGAAATTATTTGATGCAAATAATTGGTGGTGCGGTGTTTTGGCCGAAGCAAAATAGAGGCCGAAGTAGTTGCTGCTGCGATTTATTTTTGGCCAAAAGAGTAAGAGGTGGAGAGCTTCCTAAGGAATTTCGGTGGCTGAAGCAAAAGAAAAGGATTGCGGCTGAAGCACAAAACACAAGTAAGATCATCGTATTCTTTTTGCGAGGTGAGGATTTGATCTTGTATCTTGTTGTTTTCGGTAGAAACATGGTTGGATCTTTCTATTGCTATTGATAGAGAAAAATTACAGATTATGGAAGATTCCTCTTTTTCGAATTACAATGAAAAGAAAATAAAAACAGAAAGAGAGGACTTATAAATCGTCGCTCTCTTTTTACAGAAGATGTGGATTCGAGGCAGTTATAGAGATTGGCTCTTTCCCCGTTGACGATCTGACGTCGATGGTTGGATGCGAGCTCATTCTTCTTCTCTGTTGATTCTTAGAGGAAGCACGAACACTTGGACGGGAGAGAGATCTGGCCAAAAGTCTTTTCTTTTTTTGTTGCAAGACTTTGAGACTCTCGCGCGTAGATCGATTTGCCAAAGGTCCTTTCTGAGTTCTTATGGAGGGTATTTATAGGCCGCCTCCGGTTGTTGAAAAAGTTTCCTTGTAGATAAGAATAAGATCCGATTTCTTTTTAGATAAAATCGAAATCTCTTTGTGATCTCGATGAGATATTCAAATCTTTTCTTGACTTGATTTTCTTCAGATTCATTGAATTGAGTCCTATTTCTGCACCCAAAATCAATTAAACTCAAATTAGAATTTAATTAGAATTTGTATGATTATCAAACTCTAATGAGATTAATTTAGAATTTTTCATCTAAAAATTAATTTGAGTTTGATTAATAATTGTAGAATTATCCAAACTCCAATAAATTTAATTTAGAATTTCTTATCTAAAAATCAATTTGAGTCTAATTAAAATTTGGATGGAATTAGAAATTGCAAAATAATTGGAGATTGGACCAAAGTACATTGTGTGCATGAAGTCGGGAGCTTATTTTGCGAAATCGGGCGGCCGAACGGGGTGAACGGGCACCCGAGACGGGGCCGAACGGGGTGAGCGAGCGACCGAACGGGGCCAATGAAAGAGAGAGAAAATTAGATAGAGAGAGACCTTTTTTTTTATTTAATTGATTAATTTTTTTTCTTTTTTTTCTTCTTTCTTTCTTTTTTTTCTTTTTCTTGGCCTGAGCCTCGCGTGGGTGCAAGGCTCATGCCATGCAATTTTTTTTTTTAGTTTAAATTCTCCTCCCTGAGCCTCGCATCTACCCGAGGCTGAGCCTCGCGTGGGTGCGAGGCTCATGCAATTTTTTTTTGTTTTCGGTTTAAATTGAAAACCCTCTTGAGCCTCGCTTCCACGCGAGCCTCGCGTGGACATAAGGCTCATGCAAATAATTTTTTTTAATTCTTTCTTTCTTCCAGCCTCGCTTCCATGCGAGGCTCCAGTCTCGCATGGGTGCGAGGCTGCCCTCTTATTTTTTTTAATTTAATTTTTATTTTAATTGATTAAATTATTTTTTTTTGTTTTCAGCCTCGCATCCAGCGTGGGTGCGAGGCTGATTTTTATTTATTTATTTATTTATTTTATTATTTTATTATTATTATTATTATTTGAATTATGATTCGTATTTAGACTCTGATTTTGGATATGGACTCGGACTTGGACTAAGATTTTGGATCTGGACTCAGACTCGAACTCGAATTTTAGATCCGGACTCGGATTCGAACTCGGATTTTGGATTCGAACTCGGATTTTAAATTCGGACTCAGATTTTGAATTCGAACTCGAACTTTGGATTCAGATTATTTTTATTATTCTACAAGGACCCCTCCAAAGTTTTCAAAATTTTGTCTCTTCTGAAATTTTTAAAATACTTTGGATTTTTTTTTGAAGGGTGGATGAGTTCACAGAGATAGAACTTGCTAAAGGTGTGGAGATACTTTAACAAGTTGAGTATTTTGACTATGATGAGACTCGTTTGGGTTGCCAAACAAAACCGATGTCTCGCCTGACAGACAGACAGAGCCGATGATTAATTTCGAATCGAGATTGAAGAGTCATGAGTAGAGGTGTACTGTTAAACGTACCCATGGGGTTTCAGCAGAGGTGTAGTGTTAAACATACCGAGATAATTGGATTTAAGTTAGTTATGAAGTGACTCGTCTGGCTGACAGACAGAGCCGATAACTCACCTAACTGACAGATAAAGTTGGTGATCGTGTTGGGATCATAGATTGTATTATTTGTGATTGTTCAAATCTCCCTGTCAGAGGTAAGATCTTAACGTGACAGGTTCACAGGATTTTTAGCAAACCTCCAGCTATCAACGGATTTAACATGCATTTACCAATCGCCGTTCGCGTTGGGCTAGTCATGCTATTCCCCTCAGTATGATAACTTATCGAAGGTCTTGTTTGGCCTTAGATGCCAAACCTTCCTTCTCCCCTTTATTTTTGGAGCATTGGGTAGTTCATGCTTTTACCTCAGCATGAGGAGTTGTCGAGGATTTGAATTCCTCTCCCCTTTACTTTTGAATCATCGGGTCATGAGTATCCTTATAGGATAATGTTATGACAAATTTGTCATGGGATTTTTAGCAAATCTTCAGCTATGAACGGATTTGATGCGCCTTTACCAATCGCCGTTTGCGTTGGGCTAGCCATGTTTTTCCCCTCAGCATGATGAGTTATCGAGAGTTTTGTTTGGCCTTAAATGCCAAATGTTCCCTCTTTCCTTTACCTTTTTAGTATTGAGCAATTGGTTTCATACTCTTGCCTCCAGTATGATAGGATTGGCGAGAAATTTTTGATTTCTCTTCCCGTTGCTTCTAACAGCATTGGGCAACAAAAACTCATACGCTTTTCTTCTTTTTTATTTCTTTTTTTTGGGATTTTTTTATTTTTTGATTTTTTTACCGGCATTTTGCCATCAAATTTTGTAGATTGCATTTGCGCACACCTTCTTCTGTTCAGGTCTTAACTAGATCACGTTTGCATCGATGAGTGCCTGAATTTTATCTTTCAGATCATAACAATTCTAGGTTGGGTGCCCGACGTTTTGATGGAAGAGACAATACTTGGGATCATCTGTTCTTCCAGCTTCCTCTGGCCTCTGATTTTCGGGTAAACTGAGCATCTCCTTTTTGTTGAGTAAATTAAACAAGGTCACTGTTTGCTCATCCTTGAAAGTGTATATCCATTGCGATCTAGAAGAATTTCGATTATTTTGTAATTTTTTGTTGGCAGCAGATTTGGTGGTCATTGCCTCATTCCCTTAGGATGGGATGATTGTGACTGCGGCTGATTCATGGTCATTCTTCTCTGGGCATAGTATTCATTAATACGGCGGATTGTGTTCTCCGCTTACTGCCCTTATTTGACTAGATCTTTCCAGATTTTTGACTCTACTGCTTCCATTTTGACCAATATCCTGGTCTGGAGATTGTGTTTGTAAGTCTCCACTAATGTTTCCTGCGGCATGCCATGCTTGCATCGCACTGACATTTCACGAAAACGCTCAACGAATTTTTTAACAGTCTCGTCTTCTTTTTACTTGTTTTATAGAAGAGAGTGAACAGATACTTCGCTAACGTCTTTGAAGAAGCGAACTAGGAACTCCCTCTCCATGTCAGATCATGCATTGATAGTTCCGGGGCAACTGCATAAACCAAGTGAATGCAGGCCCTCGCAGAGTACTTGCAAAAATTCTTGTTATCACTGGGTCATTGCCCATGAGATGGCCGGTCTGCGAAAGAAAGTAGTACATATGTTGGTTCGGAGATCCCTTTCCATCATATGACTATAATTCGAGAGGTTTGTATTTTGTCGGAAAAGGTACAGACTCCCACTCTATTGGGTAGGGTCTCATAATCCCCGTCTCCTGCAATCATTTTTGGTGCATTAAGGCTTCTATCTGGCTTTGAAGCTTCTCCATTCTTTCAGCATGAGAATCAACATAGTATTTGTCCTCATTGCCTTTTACCTCGGTATCTGGGTTGGATTTAATTTCCTCCTTCTTGGCCTCATCAGAAGAGGAAGAACCCCCTGCTCCGTTTTCGGTGCTCTTTTGAGTATTCTCCAAGACCTTCGCAATCATTGTTTTGAGGTCCTCGATGCTCCGTTGTTGCTCTTGGATGAGACGTTCTTGCGCCTGAATCTTTTGACTCATCTCGGCCGACCGTTCAACCATGTGGACCGTCGTTCTACCGAACCAAGAGGAAGCGTGCGATCATGGCGTTGCTATGGCCGAATGCTCGCTAAACTCTTCATATTCTTCATCAGAATCCCCTGCCAATCTTTCGTAACCGCGGGGAGCTGTCACGTCTGACCTGATGCGGGTATGATGATAGGTTTCCTCTGTTCCAGTATCAGAGGCATACATTTTGACGACTGGTTTCTTGCCTTTATTCACCACATTCGATATGAAAGTAGGTAAGTCTTGATCTGAGTCGGAGTTTTATTTTTGAAGCCTTCTTCTTTTTTGAATATTAGATTCCAGTGCTGACAACTGGTTAAATGCAGATGGTCTTGGGGCTTGACAGCGACAGTGAGTCAAAACCGCCGCGATCAACTCCTCACAGTAGCAGGATTGATGGGGTTGTGTCACCCTTCTTTTATTTCAGAGATATCTCCATAAATCTGGAGTTTCTTTCTATTGTACTGACATCACCACCTTTTGCGAGTGAGGCCCGCTTCTTGTGCGAGGTCTGTTTGTCTAGACAGATATCTCTGAGAAGTCATGAAAGTTACATTTGTCAACCCCCAGTTTGGTCATTATTAGTTTTGATATGTCTTGTACAAATTTGCTGGGTAGCTTGGTGTGCTGATCTAGCCTCGCACAAACTAGTCTCGCATGCTGGCTTAGACTCAGATTGGTATTTAAGTTTACTCATGCCAGGCTGGCGTCTGGTCTTATTCATGCCAGACTGATATGTGCTATGCTGAGCTTTGTTAGGTTGAGAGGTACAAGGCTACTCTTTGCCACGATGAGAGGTTCAAGGCTGACCTTTACTAGGATGAGAGGTGCAAGACTATCATTTGCCAAGTTGATGGGTGCAAGGCTGGTCTTCACCAAGTTGATGGGTGCAAGGCTACCCTTGGCCAAGCTGTTGGGTGCAAGACTGGCATTCGCCAAGTTGATAGGTGCAAGGCTGACCTCTGCCAGGATGAGAGGTGTTGCGCTGATTCTTACCAGTATGAGAGGTGCTAGGCTGGTTTTTGCCAAACTGATGGGTGCAAGGCTGGCCTTCGCTAAGCTGATGGGTGTAAGGCTGACCTTCGCCAAGCTGATGGGTGCAAAGCTGGCCTTTGCCAAGCTGATGAATGTAAGGCTGGTTTTTGCCAAGCTGATGGATGCAAGGCTGACCTCTGCCAGGATGAGAGGTGTTAGGCTGATCCTTGCTAGTATGAGAGGTGCTAGGCTGGCCTTTGCCAAACTGATAGGTGCAAGGCTGGCCTTTGCCAAACTGATGGGTGCAAGGCTGGCCTTTGCCAGGCTGATGGGTGCAAAGTTAACCTTCGCCAAACTGTTGAGTACTAGGCTCGCCTTCACCAAGCTGATATATGAAAGACTGGTCTTCGCCAAGCTGATGGGTGCAAGGCTGTTTTTGAGCCTGACATCCTCTTTGCTTCATACTAGACTGATTTTGAACCTGATATCCTCCTCGCTTTATGCTAAGCTGATTTTAAAGTTGGCATCCTTCTTGACTTATGCTACGCTGATTTTGAGGTAGGCATACAAAACAAGATTTGAGTGCTCCGTGGCGCACCTTTCGATTTTGGTTGCGGATTTGAGTCAATTTTTGTACCGTGATAGGTTTTCCTTTGGCATCATATGAAGCTAGTTCTGATGGACAAAAGTTTGAAAATTCAAGTGGTTGTTGAGGGATCAACGCTTCCTTATTATCCAAAACTATTAGGTCATATTTTTGTGATTTTGAATATTTTGAGTCGATCCCGTCCTCGATCACCAATTTCTCTATTGTCTCTCCAATTTTGTTGACGTCAGATTGGATCGCCATCTCCTCTTCAGTACAGGATATTTCTCCCACTGTGATCGCAGTCTGTTTTTGGTAGAAAGAGGGTTGGATCTTTCCATTGTTATTGACAGAGAAAAATTATAGATTATGAAATTTTTTTTCTTTTTTCAATTACAATGAAAAGAAAATACAAACAGACAAAGAGGACTTATTGATCGTCGCTCTCTTTTTACAGAAAATGTGGGATCGAGGCAGCTATGGGGATTGGTCCTTTCGCCGTTGATGCTCTGAAGTTGATGATTGGAGGTGAGCTCGTTTTTCTTCTCTATTGATTCTTAGAAAAAACGAACGCTTGGACGGGAGAGAGATCTGACCAAAGGTCTTCTCTTTTTTGTTGTAAGACTTTGAGACTCTCGCGTATAGATCGATTTGCCAAAGCACATTTCTGAGTTCTCTTGGAGGGTATTTATAGGCCTCCGATTGTTGAAGAAATTTTCTTGTAGATAAGAACAATATCCAATTTCCTTTTAGATAGAATCGAAATCTCTTTGTGATCTCGATGAGATATTCAAATCTTTTCTTGACTTGATTTTTTTCAGATTCATTGCATCGGGTCATATTTCTGCACCCAAAATCAATTAAACTCAAATTAGAATTTAATTAGAATTTGTATAGTTATCAAACTCTTGAGATTAATTTAGAATTTTTCATCCAAAAATTAATTTGAGTTTGATTAATAATTGTAGAATTATCCAAACTCTAATAAATTTAATTTAGAATTTCTTATCCAAAAATCAATTTGATTCTAATTAAAACTTGGATGGAATTAGAAATTGCAAAATAATTAGAGATTGGACCAAAATACATTACGTGCATGAAGTCGGGAGTTTATTGTGCGAAATCGGGCAGCCGAACGAGGTGAGAGGGCACCCGAGACGGGGCCGAACGGAGTGAGCGAGCGACCGAACGGGGCCAATGAAAGAGAGAGAAAATTAGATAGAGAGAGACCTTTTTTATTTAATTGATTTTCCCCCTTTTTTTCTTCTTTCTTTCTTTTTTTTTTTCTTTTTTTGGCCTGAGCCTCTTGTGGGTGCGAGGCTCATGCCATGCAATTTTTTTTTCAGTTTAAATTTTCCTCCCTGAGCCTCGCATCTACGCGAGGCTGAGCCTCGCGTGGGTGCGAGGCTCATGCAATTTTTGTTTTTTTTAGTTTTCGGTTTAAATTGAAAACCCTCCTGAGCCTCGCTTCCACGCGAGCCTCGCATGGACGCAAGGCTCATGCAAATAATTTTTTTTAAAAATTCTTTCTTTCTTCCAGCCTCGCTTCCACGCGAAGCTCCAGCCTTGCGTGGGTGCGAGGCTGCCCTCTTTTTTTTTTTTAAATTTAATTTTTATTTTAATTAATTAAATTATTTTTCTTTGTTTTCAGCCTCGCATCCAGCGTGGGTGCGAGGCTGATTTTTATTTATTTATTTATTTTATTATTATTAATATTATTATCATTATTATTTGAATTATGATTCGTATTTAGACTCGAATTTTGGATATGGATTATGACTTGGACTAAGATTTTGGATCCGGACTCAGACTCGAACTCGAATTTTAGATCCGGACTCGGATTCGAACTCGGATTTTGGATTCAAACTCAGATTTTAAATTTGGACTCATATTTTGAATTCGAACTCAGACTTTTGATTTGGATTATTTTTATCATTCTACACTTGTGTGATTTTATTAATTTCTCTCTTGTGGTTGAGGAAGAGTACTGTAATCCTTTTTTGATATAGTGGAAGTTTTTCGATCGGGTCCCCGTGGACGTAGACATATTGTCGAACCACGTTAAAACTGCATGTTCTCTGTCTCTGCTATTTTTCTCTTTGGTTAAAATATTTGATTCCGCTGGTTGTTGCATTAGTATTATTCCACAACTTTTTGCTAACAATTGGTATCAGAGCCCTGATTCGGATCAGATTTTACTTAGATTGGTATTAATTTTGAGTGGGAGTTATGGCGGAAGATAGGAAGGAAAAAATTAAAAATTTTGATGGGACAGATTTTCAATAGTGAAAATTGCAGATAGAAGATTATTTATATCAAAAAAATTTACATCAACTACTGTTTGGAGAAAAGTCAGAAAAGATGACAGATGAGGAGTGAGAATTGTTGGATAAGAGAGTTTTGGCATAGATTCGATTGTGCCTGACAAAGCAGGTTGTGTTTAACGTCTCCAAGGAGAAAACCACTTCAGATTTGATGTCAGCGTAAACTAAATTTTATTAGAAGCCATCTGCTTCATATAGACTGTTTCTAATGAAAAAATTGTTCAACTTGTGGATGCCTTCTATTAGCTCAGTTGTTAATCATTTGAATGAATTTAACACATTATGGGCAGAACTTGAATCCTTAGATTTCGTCTTTGCTTATGACATTAAAACTTTGATGTTTATGTGTTCATTACCGGATAGTTGGAGTACTATTGTTATGGCCATCAGCAATGCTTCCAATACTACTCTTAAATTTGATGATGTTGTGAGTACAATCATGAATGATGAATTGATGAAAAAGAGCATGCGTGAGAGCACAGTTTCTACAAGTACTGTTTTGTCTGTTGATAATGACAGAAGGAAGGAAAGGGGTAGAAGTTTAAGCAGGGAGTCGAAGTAAAGAGGGAGATTAAAATCTAAGAGGAAGTTCAAGAAAAGTTAGTATATTGGAAATGTAAGGCAGATGGTCATATGAAAAAGGATTGTCCAAACAAAAATAAGTAAGGAGCGAATGTGGTGAATCCAAATAAAGAGTATGATGACTTGTGCTTGTCGTCTTATACAAAATCAATGTCAGATCTGTGGTTTGTGGATTCAGGGGTTTCGTTCTATTGCACTGCTCGCAGAGAATGGTTAGAGAATATGTCCAAGGTGATTTTGGACATGTGACTGTTGGTAATGAAAAGGAATGCAAGATTGTCGGTAAGGGAACAATTCAGTTGAAATTGCACAATAGTGGAAAGTTGCTTTTACAAGAGGTCAGGCACATACCAGATTTGAAGAAAAATTTAATATCTGTTAGTAAGCTGGATAACGAAAGTTATCAAATCTCATTTGAGAGGAAACAATGGAAAATCAGTAAAAAAGTAATGGTAGTGGTCAAGAGTGAGAGAGTGAGAACTCTATATTTACTCTCAAGTTCGGTGGATCACGTTGTTTCTTTGGCCACCGTGAAGAATGAGAAGGCTACCTTATGGCATCAGAGGCTCGGTCACTTGAGCGAGAGCGGCATGAGGGTATTGCAATCTAGAGGTATGTTGATAGATATGAAAGATGCTAATTTTAATTTCTATGAGAACTATGTGTTTGAGAAGTAGAAAAGAGTTAGTTTTATGAAGGATGGCAAGGAGAAAAAAATCTAGAGATTGGAGTTGGTGCATACGGATGTATAGGGGCTTTCTTCGGCAAAGTCTTTTGGAGGTAATTCTTATTTTGTCACTTTTATAGATGATGCAAGTAGGAAAATATGGGTGTTTGCACTTAAACAGAAATCCGATGTCTTCAATATTTTAAATGTATGGAAAGCTCTTGTTGAGAATGAAATAGGTTTGAAGGTAAAATGTCTGTTGTCAGACAATTGTTGGAAATTTTGCAATAGAAAGTTCGATGACTATCACTCTGCCCACGGGATCATGAGAGTGAAGACTGTATCGAGAACACCGTAGCAAAATGGCATGGCTGAGAGGATGAATAGAACCATTTTGAAGAGCTCAGAGTATGAGACTACATGCAGGTTTGCCTTTGCAACTTTAGAGAGCCGCTATAGATACGGTAGTCTATCTGATCCACAGGAGTCCAGCTATTGTTTTAGATGGAGGAATTCTAGAGAAGGTGTGGTCTGGTAAAACTATGAATTATTCATTCTTAAAAGTGTTCGGTGTTATAACATATACACATGTAGATCATGAGATGAGAAAGAAGCTTGATTCTAAATCTCATAAGTGTCCATTCATTGGATACGGCGGCGACGAATATGGTTATCACTTATGAGATTATGAGTATAACAAGGTGATTCGTAGCATAGATTTAGTATTCAATGAGGGTTGTATGTATAAAGACCAAATAGAGAATAAGAGTGAGAAAACAGTTGATAAAGAACATTTGGAGTTGGATGAGCCACATGATGAGATGGATCCAATGGATAAAAGAAAGAAAGAAATATCTACATCTGAAAGGAAAGAAAGGGCTACACCTGATAATACACAAGTTTCAAATGAGACCGAACAGGAGAGAGATCCACTGACTGAAGTAGAAGGTTCCAGTACTTCATCAGAGAGTATTCCCACTTTGAGGAGGAGCACGAGGATAAGGAAGCCAGCTCAAAAAATTTATCTTCCTTTATATCATATTTTATATACTGATGCAGGTGAATCAGAGAGTTACCAAGAGGCTATGCAGGATAAATTTCATCTTAAGTGGGAGCAAGTCATACATGATGAGATGTCTTCTTTGGAGGAGAATCACACATAGAAATTGGTGAAGTGACCGGAAAAGATGAAAATATTGCATAACAAGTGGGTACACAGGGTAAAATATGAGGTAAGAGGGACACAATGGTTCAAGGCTAGACTTGTGGTGGAGGAATGAGGTCAGAGAAAGGGTATTGACTTCAATAAAATATTTGCACATGTTATCAAGATGACTTCTATCAGAGCAACTCTGAGTATTGTGGCTGTGAAAAAATTGTATTTAGAGCAGCTCGATAGGAAAACTGCTTTCCTTCATGGTGATTTGGAGGATGAAATATACATGGAACAGCCGGAGGGATATGAAGTTAAAAGAAAGGAGAATTGGGTATATCGACTAAAAAGGAGCTTGTACATATTGAAACAAGTACCGAGGCAATGGTACTTGAATTCGACAAATTTATGTTGGATTCGAGTTTTGCCAGATGCAATTCAGATCATTGTGTATATCTACAAAAATTTAAGGATGGTAACTTTATTATACTTACTTTGTATGTAGATGATATGCTTATGACATGTACATACATGAAGAAAATCAATGATCTGAAGAGAAAGTTGGCAGGGAGATTCTCTATGAAGGACATGGGTGAGGTTAAACAACTTCTTGGAATGTAAATTACCTGAGATAAGAAAACTAAAAAATTGTGGTTATCTAAGGAGGGGTACATAAAGAAGGTGTTGGAGAGATTCAACATGGAGAATGTAAAATCGGTAACTACAGCTCTTGGTGATCAGTTCAAACTGTCAAAAGAGTAAGATACTAAGACAGATGAGGAGACGACACACATGAAGAATGTGCCTTATTCATCGGCCGTTAGGAGTCTCATATATGCAATGGTGAGTACAAGACCAGATATTGCACATGCAGTGGGAGTAGTGAGTAGATTTATGAAAAATCCTGGGAAGGAACATTGGCAAGTAGTAAAGTGGATTTTCAAGTATTTGAAAGGTACTTTAAAGTATTGTCTATGTTTTGCGGGTGATAATATTGATGTGCAAGATTTTGTGGATTCGGACCATGCAGGTGATAGAGACAATGGTAGGAGCACCACAGATTATGTTTTTACTGTAGGAGGGACAGCGGTAAGCTGGATTTTAAGATTACAATCAATTGTTGTTTTATCTTCAACAGACCTGAGTATGTTGCAGCTGCAGAAGCAAGTAAGAAATTTATTTGGTTGCAGCGATTAATGAGTGAGTTGGGTTTTGATGGAGTGGATTGTAGGTTATTCAGTGACAGTCAGAGTGCAATTTATCTTGCTAAGAAAATAGTGTATCATTCACGGACTAAACATATTCACTTGAGATATCACTTCATTAGATCCTTATTAGAGAATGACCAATTGAAGTTGGAGAAGATTGAGGGCAGTAAGAATCCTGCAGATATGTTGAAAAATCCGGTTGATGGCAAAAAAATGAGCTATTGCTCAACTTTAGTGCATTGTATTGAATGCTGAAATCGAGACATTGAACGATCGAGGTAAAAGTTTTATACACTAGAATTATCATGTATAGAGATTACAATTTTTGCAATAGGTCTCCATGTGGAAAATTTTTGCTAATGGAGCCCTATTGCCGCAACGGGTTTCGGTACATCGAAACGAGTCCAAAACCGGCCCAAACCCGTTATGATATAATATAAATATGGGGTTTTGTGCTAGGGTTTTGATCAGCCGAAAAGAGAAAGGAAAAATTGCGGCTACTGCTGCAATTGTATTTGTGGGCCAAAGAAACTAATTAAAAGAGGCGGCTAGCACAAAAGGAAATTTGATGCAAATAATTGGTGGTGTGGTGTTTTGGCCGAAGCAAAAAAGAGGCCGAAGTAGTTGCAGCTGCGATTTATTTTTGGCCAAAAGAGGAAGAGGTGGAGAGCTTCCTAAGGAATTTCGGCGGCTGAAGCAAAAGAAAAGGATTGCGGCTGAAGCACAAAATACAAGTAAGATTTTCGTATTCCTTTTGCGAGGTGAGGGTTTGATTTTGTATGTTGTGTGATTTTATTGATTTCTCTCTTATACTTGAGGAAGAGTACTATAATCCTTTTTTGATATAGTGGAAGTTTTTTGATCGGGTCCCCGTGGACGTAGGCATATTGCCGAACCACATTAAATCTGCGTGTTCTCTGTCTCTGCTATTTTTCTCTTCAGTTAAAATATTTGATTCCGCTAGTTGTTGCATTAGTATTATTTCGCTACTTTTTGCTAACAATTGAGTGATTGAAAAAAATAGAGAGAGATCAGCGAAAGAGTAGATAGTAACCTGCAGAGACAATGAGTATGCATCGATGGTAGTAAATGACTACCTTCGGAGAAAACAAGAGATCTTTCTATTACCATTGAATTAGAGAAAAATTACATATTAACAAAATTTCTCTTTTTTTTATTCGATTATAATGAAAAGAAATAAAGAAAATAGATAGAGAGAACTTATAGATCGTCACTCTCTTTTTACAAAAGATTTTTGGGATTCAAGGTAGCTATGGGGATCGGTCCTTTCCTCATTGACGATCCGACGTCGATGGTTGGAGGCGAGCTCGTTCTTCTTCTCTTCTCTTCTGATTCTTAGAGGAAGGATGAACGCTTGCGCGGGAAAGAGATCTGGCCAAAAATCTTTTTTTCTCTGCCGATCCCAAGCCTTCAAGACTCTCACGCGTAATTTGAATTGCCAAAGGTCAAAAGGTCCTTTTTCGAGTTCTCTTGGGGGTATTTATAGGCCCCAGTTGTTGAGAGAGTTTCCTTGTAGATAGAACCGAAATCCTTTTGTAATCTTGATGAGATCTTGATAAGATATTTGATCATATTCGCTCCAGATTTATTGAATTGGATCCAGTTTCTATATCTAAAATCAATTAAACTCAAATTAGAATTTGATTAGAATTCGTAGAATTATCAAATTCGAACATAATTAAATTAGAATCATGTACCCAAAAATCAATTAAACTCTAATTAGAATTTGAATCTAATTAGAATTTGTAGAAACTGCAAAATAGTCTGAAGCAGGGCCCAATTTATTGTGCAGAGAGAGAGAGAGAGAGATTTTTTTTCTTAATAATTTTTTTTAATTTTAATTTTCTATATTTTTTCTGTTCTTTTTCTTGTGGCTCTCTACTTCCCTCATGAGCCTCGCGGACGCCCCTGAGGGTGCGAGCCTCATGGGAGCCTGCGAGGCTATTTTTTTTTTCTTTCGTTAGTTGCTTTGGCCTTGGTCTCCCTGAACCTCGCAGATGCCCGTGAGGGTGGGAGCCTTGCTGGAGCCCGCGAGGCTAATTCTTTTTTTTGTGGCCGCTTCTTGGTTTCCTGAGCCTGGCGAGCGCCTGCAAAGGCGGGACCCTGCGGGGCTAATTTTTTAATTTTTATTTATTATTTTCCAATTATTATTATTATTATTATTATTATATTTGTATTCAGACTCAGATTTTGAATTTGGACTCTGATTTGGATTCAGATTCAGTCTCAGATTCGGATTTTGATTTTGGATTTGGATTTATGCGGGGATAATTTTTCTCGTTCTACATGACTCCCTCCAAAGTTTTTAAAATTTCATCTCTCCATTTGTTTTAGCAAAATTTTGAAATACTTTGAATTTTTATTTTGAAATTAGTGTATGAGTTCATGGAGATGGAACTTGCTAAAAGTGTGAAAATAATTTAACAAGCTGAGTGTTTTTATTGTGATGTGACTCGTTTGGGTTACCAAACAAAACCGATAACTCGCCTGAATGATAGATAGAGCCGATGATTATTTTCGAATTGAGGGGTGACTCGCCTGACCGACAGACAGAGCAGAAATAATGGAATTGGGATGAAATGGTGACTTGCTTGGTTGACAAGTAAAGTTGGAATGATTGAATTAAGATCGAAAAATCATGGGCAGAGGTGTACTGTTAAATTTACCCATAAGGTTTGGACAAAGGTGTCTAATTGCACATGTCTGGAGTTTTGGCAAAAACGCCAAGATGATCTGGTCATGATTACCGGTTTCGGAAGAGGCGCCTAATTACACATGCATGGATCGCTCGTTTGGGTGACAGACAGAGCCGGTGATCGGATTAGGATCACCAAAGAAACTATTTGTTGTAGTGTGTGATGATTCAAATCTTACTATCAGAGATAAAAGCTTAACTTAACAGATTTGTTGATTTTGCAATGAGATGGTTCAAATCTCGCTGTCAGGGGTAAGAGTTTAACTTGACCGATTTACAAGATTTTTTAGCAAACAGCCGGTTATTAACGAATTTGATATGTCTTTACCAATCGCCGTTCCCGTTGGACTAGCCATGCTATTCCGCTCAACATGATAAGTTGTTGAAGGTTTTGTTTGGACTTAGATGTCAAATGCCCCCTCTCCCCCTTCACCTTAGTAGCTGTGGGTTGTTTATTTTTTTACCTCAGCATGATGAGTTATCAAATGCCTTGTTTAGACTTAAATGTCAAACGTTCTTTCTCCCTTTTACTTTTGAAGTATTGGGTGGTTCATACTTTTATCTATGCATGAGGAGTTGTCGAGAATTTGAATTCCTCTCCCCTTTTGCATTTGAAGCATTAGGTCATGAGTATCCTTATAGGATGACGTTATGACAAACTTGTCATGGGATTCTTAGCAAACCATCAGTTATGAACGGATTTGATATGTCTTTACCAATCGTTGTTTGTGTTGGGCTAGCCATGCTATTCTCTTCAACATGATGAGTTGTCGAGAGTTTTATTTGAGCTTAAATGTCAAACATTTTCTCTTTCCTTTACCTTTTTGATATTAGGCGATTGATTTCATACTCTTACCCCCAGTATGATAGGGTTGATGAGAAATGTTCGATTTCTCTTCCCGTTGCTTTTGACAGCATTGGGCGGTCAATTCATTAGCCTTTCTCACTTTTTTAAAGTTGGCTAGATGTAGTATTTCTTCAAGAATTTGTCATTGATAGGCATCATCATTCTGTCACCGTCTTGATTGATCGGGCGATAAGTTCTGTTTGAGTAAACGGTTTCTACTACAAATGGTCATTCCCACTTGGGTTCGAATTTGTCCTTAGTCTTGTGGGTCATGATTATCAGTCTATTGAAGACTAAGACCAAGTCTCTTTCTTTGAAAGTTCTTCGTTTAACTTTTTTGTTAAACGTTCTCGAGATACGCGCTTGATACAACTCGATTTGTTGTTCGCATTCAGAATGCAAACTTAGACTTATATCTGCAGGCTTAGCCTCACATTTTAAGCTAATATAGTCTCGCGACTAGGCTAGTATAGCTTCGCGTTATATGCGGGGTTAGACTTGTGTGCTGGTTTAGTCTCGCATACTAAGTTAGATTCATACTTAGCCTTGCATACTGACTTAGATTCGTATTTAGTTGCGAGCATAACTTCGTGCTCCAAGCAGGCATAGCATTGTGCTTGAGGTACTTAACATGAGTTTAGCCACGCATCTTGATCTCTTTACACTTGCTTAACCGCAAGATTTACTGAATGCGGGTCCTGCCCCCTGTGTAGGTTTCATTTGATTGGTTATAACCCATTGTAAATCAATGACCACCTTCTTCTTGAATATTATGCAAGGCTGCTGGTTGGCCTGACACCTTAAGTCGTTGATGCAGAGTTTGACCTTCCGTATTTTGAAGTTTATGCGGGGGCTGAGAGTTAGCTTCGCACTTTAGTCGCATAGCCTCGCGTTTAGATGACTTTACGCTGGCTTGACATCACATTGTATACGGAGTTTGCTTTGCCTTGCGTACGAGGTTTATTGGTGTGTGTCCCACCCCCTATGTGGGCCACATTAAATGGTCATTGAAATTCAATTGACCGCCTTCTTCTTCCATGAAGTTTACGAGATGCTGAGAGTTAGCTTCGCATTTTGAACTTCTTCGTGCTTTGGATCTACCTCGCGCGTTATGTTTGTTGCACGCTGGCTTATATTTGCGTATTAAGAGTTTTATGCCCGGCTGCAATTTTTCCTTGTATTTTGCATATCTTCCAGTAATGAAATTATCGTGACCGAGGCTAGACTCACCGCTTGAGATGAAGGCTGGGCTCGCTGAGCGATGTGCTAGACTGGGCTCGTCGTGGGAGGCGGAGGCTGGCCTCGCCTCGTGTATGTGTTATCCTCGCATTTCAACTGTTTTACGTGGGATTGCAAATTAGCCTTGTGTTTTGGAATGTTTACACTTTTGAATGAGTCCTACACGCTGGTTTTGTTTTGCATAGTCTTGCGCTGTTCGCAGGGATTAGCCTCGTGTTTTTTATGCTGGCTTCATAAATATCCTTGTTTAGTTGGATGTAGGTCCCACTCCCTGCATGGGACTTGTTTGGCTGTCCATGGAGTTTGTTATGTGGTAATATATTACGTTCTTTTTCGTAGTAGACTATGTGGGGCTAAATTTTAGCCTTGTGTTTATGTTCACTTTTGCACTATAGATGAGTTCTGTACGCTGGATTAACCTCGCGCACTACTATAACCATGCACGCTGATTTAGTCTCGAGCTAGTCTCGCGTTTGGACGACTTTATACTGGCTTAGTCTCGAGTTCTCTTCATGCATTAGATGATTTTACGCTGGCTTAGCCTCACGTTGTACACGTGCATAGCCTCGCATTCTTGCTTTGGGCTGTTTGATTTCAAACTCTTACCCCCTGTATGATAGAATTAGCGAGAGTTTTATTCTCTTCCCATTGCCTTGATGGAATTGGGTAACAAAAACTTGTGCATTTTTTTTCTTACTTTTCTTTTTTTTTCTTTTTTTTTGAAGTTTTTTGATTTTGTTTTTTTACCGTCATTTTGCTGTCGTTGAATTCGCGGACACTTTATTCTATTCAGGCCTCAACTGGATCATATTTGTATCGACAAGTTCTGAATTTTATCTTTCAGATCATAATAATCCTTGGTTGGATATCTAATGTTTTGATGGTAGAGGCAATACTTTGGGTCGCTGGTCTTCCCCGCTTCCTTTGGCCTCAGATTTTCGGGTAACCTGAGCATCCCTTTTTTATTGAGCAAATTAAACAGGATCAACATTTGCTTATCCTTGAAAGCATATGTCCGTTGCGATTTTGAAGAATCTCGATTATTATGTGATTTTTGTTTACAGCGAATTTGGTGGTTATTACCTCATTTCCCTTAGGATGGAATAATTGTGGCCATGGCTGATTCATGGTCATCCTCCTCTAGGCATGATACTCATCAATACGCTGGATTATTTCCTCCACTTGTTGCCCTTGTTTAACTAGATTCTTCTAGATCTTGGACTCTACTGCTCTCATTTTGACCAATATCCTGGTTTGGAGATTGTATTTGCAAGTCTCCACCAATATCTCCTGCGATATTCCATGCATGCATTGCATCGACATTTCTCGAAAACACTCAACAAAGCTTTTAACTGTCTCGTCCTCTTTTTGCATATTTGCTAGCAGAGAGTGGATGGATACTTTGGTATCGTCTTCGAAGAAGCGAGCTAGGAACTCTCTCTTCATGTCAGACCAGGCATTGATACTTCCCGGGGGCAGCTGCATAAACCAAGTGAATGCAGGCCCTCGTAGGATACTTGCAAAAATTCTTGTCATCACAGAGTCATTACCCATGAGATAGCCGGTCTGCAAAAGGAAATAGTATATATACTAGTTTGGAGATACTTTACCATTATATCACTCTATCTTTAAAGGCTTATTCTTTGGCGGAAACGGTGTGGACTCCCACTCTATCAGGTAGGGTCTCGTAATCCCTGTCTCCTGCAATCCTTTTCGGTGTATTAACGCTTCTATTTAACTTTGAAACTTCTACAATTTTTCGGCATGAGGATCAACGAAAAATTCCTCCTCACTGCCTTTTCCCTCGCCATCTGGGTTGGATCTGGTTTCATCCTTTTTAGTCTTATCAGAAGAGGAAGAACCTCCTGGTCCGTCTTCAGTATTCTTTTGAGTATTCTCCAAGACCTTCGCAATTATTATTTTGAGTTCTTCGATACTCCTTTACTGCTCTTAAATGAGGAGTTCTTGTGCTTTAATTTTTTGACTCATCTCGGCCGACCGTTTGCCCATATGGGCCATATTCCTGCCATACCAAGAGGAAGCATGTGATCGCCGTGTTGTTAGGGCCGAATGGTTACTAAACACTCCATAGTTTTCATCAGGACCCTCTGTCAATCTTTCATAACTGCGGGGAGCCGTCACACCTGACTTGAGACGTATGTAATGATAGGTTTTCTCTGCTTCCGTATTTGAGGCATAGTCTTCGACGACTGGTTTCTTTCCCTTATTCACCATATTCGACGTGAAAACAGGAAATTCTTGGTCTGAGTCAGAATCTCGCCTCTGCAATCATCTTCTCTTTAGAATGTAAGATTCAAGTGCTGACAGCCGGCGGAATAATTGTGGCCATGGCTGATTCATGGTCATCCTCCTCTAGGCATGATACTCATCAATACGCTGGATTATTTCCTCCACTTGTTGCCCTTGTTTAACTAGATTCTTCTAGATCTTGGACTCTACTGCTCTCATTTTGACCAATATCCTGGTTTGGAGATTGTATTTGCAAGTCTCCACCAATATCTCCTGCGATATTCCATGCATGCATTGCATCGACATTTCTCGAAAACACTCAACAAAGCTTTTAACTGTCTCGTCCTCTTTTTGCATATTTGCTAGCAGAGAGTGGATGGATACTTCGGTATCGTCTTCGAAGAAGCGATCTAGGAACTCTCTCTTCATGTCAGACCAGGCATTGATACTTCCCGGGGGCAGCTGCATAAACCAAGTGAATGCAGGCCCTCGTAGGATACTTGCAAAAATTCTTGTCATCACAGAGTCATTACCCATGAGATGGCCGGTCTGCAAAAGGAAATAGTATATATACTAGTTTGGAGATACTTTACCATTATATCACTCTATCTTTAAAGGCTTATTCTTTGGCGGAAACGGTGTGGACTCCCACTCTATCAGGTAGGGTCTCGTAATCCCTGTCTCCTGCAATCCTTTTCGGTGTATTAACGCTTCTATTTAACTTTGAAACTTCTACAATTTTTCGGCATGAGGATCAACGAAAAATTCCTCCTCACTGCCTTTTCCCTCGCCATCTGGGTTGGATCTGGTTTCATCCTTTTTAGTCTTATCAGAAGAGGAAGAACCTCCTGGTCCGTCTTCAGTATTCTTTTGAGTATTCTCCAAGACCTTCGCAATTATTATTTTGAGGTCTTCGATACTCCTTTACTGCTCTTAAATGAGGAGTTCTTGTGCTTTAATTTTTTGACTCATCTCGGCCGACCGTTTGCCCATATGGGCCATATTCCTGCCATACCAAGAGGAAGCATGTGATCGCCGTGTTGTTAGGGCCGAATGGTTACTAAACACTCCATAGTTTTCATTAGGACCCTCTGTCAATCTTTCATAACTGCGGGGAGCCGTCACACCTGACTTGAGACGTATGTAATGATAGGTTTTCTCTGCTTCCGTATTTGAGGCATAGTCTTCGACGACTGGTTTCTTTCCCTTATTCACCATATTCGACGTGAAAACAGGAAATTCTTGGTCTGAGTCAGAATCTCGCCTCTGCAATCATCTTCTCTTTAGAATGTAAGATTCAAGTGCTGACAGCCGGCTGAACACCAACATTCTTAGGGCTTCACAGCGACAGTGAGTTAAAACTGCTGCGATTAATTCCTCACAACAGCATGACTAATGGGGTCTTGCCGTCCTTCTTTTATTTGTGAAATATCTCCACAAATTCGAAGTTCCATCATGCGATGCTGATTCAACCATGTTTTGCGGGCGGGGCTCGCTTCCTGAGTGAGATCTATTTGTCGAGACATGCGGTTTAGCGAAATCGTGGAAGTTATTTTTGTCAACCTCCAGATTGGTTCGATGCCCAACATTTGTTCTGAAATGTTTTGCACAAAACTGCCTGGCAGCCTTGCATTCTTTTGTTCTTATGCGAGGCTGAGGTTTAATTTTAGCATCGCGCACTGGACGATCTTTGCGTGCTAGATGAGTCTGGCATGCTGATCCAGCCTCGCACGTTGGAATAATTAAACTAGCTTCGCATGCTGGGTTAGACTTAGTTTGATTTTCAAGTTTACTTGTGCCAAGTTGACGAGTCTGAGAACCGCTAGGCTGAGGTCCACTGGGCTGAGGACCGCTAGGTTGAGGTCTGCTAGACTGAGAGCCGCTAGGCTGAGGACTACTAGGCTGATTTTTACCAAGTTGTGTTTCGCCAAGCTGATGATCGCTAGACTGGCCACGCTGAGGTCCGCTAGCTGAGGACCGCTAGGCTGATTTTTCCCAAGTTGCATTTTGCCAAGCTGATGACCGCTAGGCTGGCCATGCTGAGGTCCACTAGGCTGAACCACTAGGCTGATTTACGCCAAGTTGCGCTTCGTCAAGCTGATGACCGTTAGGCTGAGGTTCACCAGGTTGAGAACTACTAGGCTGATTTTTGCTAAGTGGTTTGCCAACCTGATGACCGCTAGGCTGAGATCCGCTAGGCTGATTTATGTAAATTGCATTTCACCAAAGCTGACGACTGCTAAACTAGTTTTCACCAAGCTGTGGACAGCTAGGCTGATTTTTGCCAAGTTGTCTTTCGCCATGATGATGACCGCTAGGCTGATAACCGCTAGGCTGGGTTTTGCCAAGCTGCAGACCACTAGGCTAATTTTTGCCAAGTTGTCTTTTCGCTAGGCTAATGACCGCTAGGCTGATGACCGCTAGGTTGGCGACTGCTAAGCTGGTTTTTGCCAAGCTGCGGACCGCTAAGCTGACTTTGAGCCTTGCATCCTTCTTACTTCATGCTAAGCTGATTTTTGAGCCTGGCATGCAAAACAAGCTTCGGATACCTTACGGTGTGCTCTCCGATTTTGGTTGCAAATTCAGGAGCATCTTTGCGTCGTGATAGGTTATCCTTTGGTGCCATACGCAGTGAACTCCTTGAATATTGGAAGGGTTAGAATTTATTCTGATGGACCAGAGTTTAAAAATCCAAGTGGTTATTGATGAATCAACGCCTCCTTGTCATCCAGAACTATCAGTGTCGGCAAAAAATTCTGGAAGATAAAGCAGATCTGCGGATTTAGAGTTGGAAATTCGCAACTCAGCAGATCCACGAACTTAAAGATTGAGATTCATGACTCAGTGATAATAGAACAGGTTCGCGAATTTAAAACTGAGATTCGCGATACTACCCATAGCTTTCGAGTAGGGGTTTAATACAAAGTCACCCGACCCGAACAAGAGAGTTGTCATCTCAGATCGTGGAGCTAACTGCCAAACGAATGCAGCGGCATTACTTCGGTCATGGGAACAATCACCTAACAAATATGACGGTACTTCTTGAGTAGTGGGAACTAACGGTCGAGCAAATAAGGCGGGACGTTACCCTAGAACCCCTATTAAAGGCAGGGGAGCGAAAGAGAACGGTCAAAGATGAAAACACATGGAGACAGAGACGAAGAGACAGAGAGATCAATCTTCTTCTTGAGTTACCCCTTGTGATTAAGAGTCCAGAGCCTTTCTTTTCCTAGCCAACTGAGAGAGATTGTACGGAGTGTCAACGGAGAGCAGGATCGTCCTCCACAGCTACATAGGAACCCAGCTTTAAATAAAGAGGAAATCTATTTTCCTCATATTCTGTAAATGGGAAACCGCTGGATTGTAATCTTTTATTGAAAAAACTTCAATAGAGTGTTATTTGCAATTTTTATGGCGAACAGAAAATTGGCGACTCTGCTGGGGACTGCCATCACCTCTGGTGATCTGATGGTAGCTCAATATGACAACATTCCAGTTGGCAGTATGGTCAATTCGCTCACTGTTTAGGTTGACCAGAAAATGTACGAAGAATTTCTTTCTTCAGGCTCTAAGAGCCCTACTTCCCTACGGGGATGCCGTAAAGTCTCCAAGGTGTCAATCTCCAAGGAGGCTCTAATGACAATAATTCAGATGGAGAAGTCAGTAGACCAAACTGGTCTGAAACCCTCTTCTTCACCAACATGGGGCTCTAAACCAGTTTCGATTGAGACTCCTGATCTTGCAAACAAAGTAGACCAATGTCCCCACTTCAACAAGGGGAAGCAATCGCTGCCTACTATGCAAGGCTATGACGCGGAGAATGTGGTTCCTCTCACTCGTACAACAAAAAGGAAGCTAAAAAGCAGTAAAACTCGTGCCTTCCGCAGGACCACGCAGCAAAAGGAAACCGTCAACTCATCACTGCAAAGACCTACTGTACAAGTATGGAGGCCAAGAAGCAAGGATGATCGAGACGCAGAGAAATTTACTAGCGTTTCTTATAGGAAGCGGGGTAAGTCCACCAAAGTTATCTATGATTACGAACGCGGAGCATATATCCCCGTCCCTCGTGTTCCATGGAGGAAGTATGATCACGTGACTGAAGAAGCTCGCGGAACCTGCGAACCTCAAATTCGCGGAAGACACATGCCTATCTTTAAGGATAAGACTGTGCCGCTCTCAAAGCTATCCATCACAAAGAATCCCAATGCAAGAGATTTTAGGAAACTTCTAAACAGAAAAAGGGAAGAATTCCATGCATCTCACTATCACTGTGAACGATTGATCAATGCAGTACTGTCTCACTGTCATTGTTTAGCTTATACTAGACCCTCGGTGTTCCATCGATTATCGGCTCCATCAACATCTTCACCTCAACCGGCAAAGAGGATGCGACGAAACGGGCTTGAGTTTTCTGAGCACGAATACCCCGAAGTATCATCCAATATGATAAACATCGGGGAGAAGAAGAAGAAAAAGAAGGCGAAGAAAGTCTCCGAAGGAGATGTTTCTGATCCAGAGCTCTCTTTGGGTTCAAAGGATCTATTCAATGAAGAGCGAGAAATTTTTCAAAACACTCGACTCAAAAGTGGGACGGCAGCCCCTATGAATTATAGGCAAATGGCGGGAATATCTTCCGATGAAGAAGACATGATCAAATCTATTATGGCTGAGTCGCAAACATCCGACTCACTCCTAGAGGACTCCGCCTCCGCATATATGACTCAAAACAACATCACAGAGGAGTTCATGCGGAGAATGGATGAACAAGATAAGTATATCCAGCAACAGCAGAATGCTATTAGCGAGCTTAAAAATATGTTACATGTTCTGATGGAATTGGAGAAAACTAGATTGAAGGATACTTCTTTGCACTCAAAGACTGACAAGAGAAAGAAGACAGAAGAAGAAGGTCTTCACAATAATGAAAAAGAATCAGAACATCATGAGAATGACTGCGACCGTTTCGTGCATCAGGAAGGGAACGCAAACGCTGTTTGGATGTAGAGCTTCCAAAATCAACTGAACGCTCTCATGCATAAGATCGATTTACAAGAGCTAGGCGTAGTAAGGCCATATCCCATGGAATGGGAAAGTATGCCGTTCCCAAAAAGTTATAAACCATTGAAGCTCAAATCTTTTGATGGTAAAGAATCGCCAAACTAGCACCTCTACTATTTTAAATCGCAGATCGGGCATTTAGCCGGAAATGACCCCATTATTACACGGGTATTCGTTAGTACCTTAACGGGACTAACTTTTGAATGGTTCTGGAGACTAGAGCTGGGAACCATCAATTCATTGAGTGATATGGAGAAAACCTTTCAATCAGGTTCTATGAAGATGATATGGAGGTGTCAATGCCGGCGCTTCTAGCTACTAAACAAAGAAAAGGAGAGTCAGCTCGGGACTTCATTAAAAGATTCTAGAATGACTCTCTCGGATGCCCACATGGGTTGCCAGAAAAGACATTGGTAGAAACCTGTCGACACAATTTATCGACTAAAATTCTGGCCAGGATGGGAACAGTGAAATCCTCGACTTGGAAGGACCTTACCATACAAGCTGAGGAGGCTGAGGAGATCGCACAAAGGCTCGAAGAAGAAGAAGGCGAGGAAAAACATAAGCGAAGTGGCGATAACAACCATAAGCCCCGATCCTGGGGATATAAGGGGAAGAAGACAATGGTAACGGATGCTCCGCAACCCATAAAACCTTCTCAAAAGCTCCCTCCTCAGACACGTATGCTGCAAAAGCAATACTCCTTCAAGGATGAGCATACGAAAACTATTTTTAATCTCCTCATGAGTAAGAAGATGCTAAAACTGTCAGAGTCTAAATGCCGAGAAGAAGCAGGGAAAGTTAATGATCCTAATTACTGTGTCTACCATAGGATCATTAACCACCCTACCCAAAATTGTTACATCCTTAAGGATAAGATTCAAGCCTTAGTGGATACTGTTCGCAGCAGAAATTTATTTTCCTTCCATTGAATACAACTTAGATTACAATGAAAGTGAACAAGAAAAGAACAAACGAGAGAATTTATAATCTATAGCTCTCTTTTACAATAAATTGTGGGATCTATGTGGCGATGGGATCTATCAAGTAGTTCCTTTGGATGATCTGACGACGATGGTCTTCTTGCTCTTGATGAAGAAGATGCCGGCCGATTTTGGATGATCTTCTCTGATCTTGATTCGTTCAAGACTCTCACGAGTAACTCAAACTTTACAAAAACTTCCAAAATATCCCCCAAGGCTTCTTCAAGAGGGTATTTATAGCCTTAGGTTCATATGAGAGTTTCTATCTAGATAGAATTTGTATTCATCAAGGATTCCAATCAAATATCTTAGTTTTGATTTAAATCTCTTGATTCAGAGTTCTGATTGGACTTAATCTGGGTATTTAGATAAGCCCAAATCTTAATCTCAATCAATTTATGATTCTGATTTATTTGCTCACGCGAAGCTAATCGCATCAAAACGCGGAGCTAAGAAACCAGAACGCGGAGTTATAGATTAGCTCTGTGTTTTACTCATACGTGGGGCTAAAAATAGTCAAACGCGGAGCTACAAAGTTAGCTCCATGTTCTGTTATGGAAAACCCTATTTTACTTGGGAATTTTCACTGCCAACAGAACCCCCTCCAAAATTTTCAAAATGGTTTAGAACTTTAGCAAATTTTGAAATACTTTGGATCTTCAAACTGAAATGCGGAATTAAAATACCAAGTTATCTTCGCGTTTTGTATACCTACGCGGAGCTAATAGCTTCAATTTTCAGTGGGTAACTGCTTAGTAATTACTTCGATTCTCGCGCCGAATACCAAGGGGCGGGTTTTCTCATTTAAATAGAGTTCTAACTCTCCTTCCTCACTTCATTTGAAAATTCAAGAACTCCAAACGACTAGGGCTCAGGCGATCTAAACCCTAGCATCTGACCAGATTTTTACCTATTTTCGTTCGATTTTCTCCAAAATTTCGAGATCAATGGCACCCAGGAGGAACACCTCGTCATGCACCACCTCTCCGTCGGCGGCCGGCGCTAGCAGCGGCGGCAGCGGCCAAGGAAGCGGGCACAGCGGTGAACCAGTTCATACCGCGCCCATTGGAGGTAAAGATCTCAACTTTTGGACTCTTTAGAATGGTTTTAGAGTGATTTGGCTTAGTTTTATACGGCCAATCACTCCTTTACCAGCGAGATCGCCGTTTTCTAGCCGTACGACTTGGAGAAGAAGAAAGGCCTCTGCCTTCTTCTACGCGAAGCTATCGCGCTCGCGTTGGAAACACGGGGCTATTCTGACAAGCTGTCGCATTTCAACGTGAGGCTATGAATTTTAGCTGCGCGTTTATAAATGCGAGGTTAGCTTTTTAGCTTCGTGTGGGATTATTTTTAACTTCGCGCGGACTAATTTTTAGCTTCGCGTGAACTAATTTTTAGCTTCGTGCAGAGCGATTTTTTAGCTTTGCGTTTTTATACTTAGAAGATTTTTCCAGATTTCTCAAATCTTTTTCTAACTCTTGTTTCCTCTTTTGCAGTGGGGTATTTGGTGGATGCTCTCTTCCATAGGCATTATTTTGGATTCGTTGGGGGTGCAGATCTGACGGCCCAATTTCGTTTCACCATTGTCCTTCTGCATACAAGCCGGGTCTGAGGGAGCGCAGGGAAAAATTAATCAGGTACCACCCTACTACTGCACGGGAGATCATCACCGATGCAGCTTTCGAGGCCACCAACCGAGAAGTGTTGGAGAAACCCGCATTTCTCTTTGGAGATGCAATGGGGCATTCAGACCAGATCCTCTTTGAAGAGGAGTGCATGTGGCTCTACCAGTCTGGCAACCTGCTGATGTTCCTACCCAACATGGAGCACATCTATCATTTGGTCTATCTTCAAAGGCTAGCCATGCACCGTGAATTAGAGTGGGGGCTGAGCCAGGAGCGGGCAAGTTGGGCGCACATGGGGCTTACCAAGATGGCCCCACAAGATGCATCACTGGGTTGCTTCCGAGAAGAATCACCAAGGAGCACCCAGTAGGAGAGGTCCCAATTCGCGCACGAACTTTTCTAAGTGAGTTCATGGCGCAAGGAGGCCAATACCCAGCCACCGACTTTAGGATGCCTGGCTGGGTTTATTCTTCTAGCAATATGTGGTGGGCCCGCCTCGTCCAGTACATGTAGACTCCCATGAACCAGTTCTGAAGGAGATTGGCTTATACAAAACTATAAGAAATGTTCAATTTGGGATTCTCCAGAGCTCCTACCATTTCTTCAGTCTCCTGAAGATGTACAACCCCGAAACCAGCACCTTCTTTACACCAGTGGGTGAGTTAGGATTTGCTCTCCACGAGATGTTTGAGGTGTCTGGGTTGTCAATGGGCGAAGTCCCTTATGAAGAGTACATCCCTACCGCCGAAGAGCTAAATATGCTGAAGGCGAGGATGAGCGCATCTACGCCACTTACTGAGAGATGATGTGCTATTACCGCATCTGCGCCGACATGGCTGGTGTGCGTAATCAGGGTATCGGTCACAAGAAGTGGGCCGACTACCTTTTGCAAATCTGAACTCCAAAAAAAGTTCAGCAACAGTTAACGGCTATGCTCCTGTCGACGTCAAGGAGATTGATCGCCGTATCGCCAAGACTCGTGCCATATTCTATACTGCTGAATCTAACGAAGGTGGATTCAATCCTGGCACCGTCTTCAAGAGTTTCCACTACCAAGCTCAGTTCCCAGTATCCAATAGAGGTCTTATTGCTAGGTTCCTGACGCTGTGGTTAAAAAGATGCGTCGTGCCGTCATTGCCAAAAGAGGCGATTGCAATGAACGTGGTATACCCAGCGGTTCTACTTGCATACGACCTACCTTTTGAACTCCTTCCCGCCATGGTGTGCAACCTATAGAGCGAACTACGAGCACTCTGTAATGGTTTTATTCCCACCGATAAGGGGAAAGGAAAAGGCAAGTCAAAGGAAACTGCCAAGGCGAAAACTCCAAATCCGAGGGTGGAGATACCTTATACCTACTTAATGGCGTGGCTTGTCATGCACTGCCCCTTATTGATGAGCGCGGCTGAACATCTCTCCGGTAACAAGCCCTTCCTTGTGGAGTTTTACGAGCGCTCCTCATGGAAGAGTCATTATATGTCTCAAATCCGGAAGACACTCCGCCAATATCAGAATTATGAAATCTTCCAGTGCTTCCCCGACTTCCCCGGTGGAAAGTATGGGTTGAAATTTAAGGATATTTCGGGAACAAACAACTTCACAGTCTTATCCTCATGGGCATTCTGGTGGCTCCTCAATATCCGACCCAGGCACTTGGTGTATCGTCAAGACACCATGTGTTATATTGAACCGTACACCCCGAGCCGCTTCGCTCGTCAGTTTGGGTACTCTCAGCTCTATGTGGGTAACCCAAACAAGAAGCTGGCCTACGAGGGAAATTTGTACGAAGGTGCCCGCGGCTGGTTCCACTTTGTAGCAGGTGGGACGGGGGCTGAATTCGTCTTGCCTCAGAAGTCGCCCGATCTAAGCATGACGCTGAGTTTCTGCATGTGGTACAGTGTCGCCAACGCTGACGTGCCCAACTTCTCCATCAACCGGAGTTATTGCAATGAATAGAAGCCTTTTACTCTAGCTACAAGGGTGCTAAAAGAGTAAGGGTAAAAGGAATGGATGAATTCTTTGGTGCGGCTGCCGATCCATCAGATGTTGGCGACTCTGATGATAATGACGATGATGGTGACGATGACGACGCTGATATTGGAGGTGCTCCCCAACCTGTAGTCACTCGTTTCCGGAGTTCGACCATCACACGTCGCAGAGCCCCGAGAGAAGGGCCTGCCAAGAAGAAAAAGAAGTTGGCCCTGGGAACTCTAGAAGTCCCCCAAGAGGCAGCTGTCCATTTTGCCACGGACCTGCTGGCCTCAACTCTGCCATCTAGGTCGGCAGAGAAGAATATGCCCGGTGAAGCCCATAATGCTCCTGATGCTCCGGCTCGCCTATCAACTGAAGATTTTGGTGAGCAAGCTGCGACGCAACCGTCGGGTGGCGAGACGGGTGTACTCTTGGAGACGATGACAGCTCCTCCTTCAAGTCCAACCACATAACTTTTATCCCCTGGTATGGTTCTCTCAGATTTTTTTTAATTTTATCTTCTATTCATTTTTCTATATTTTATGTAACATTCCTTGTTTACTTTCTGAGATGCAGGTAGTCAACTCCACTCCCCTATGCACTCAACGACCAGGGTGGAGTCCGAGGAGCTAGTCGACTATTCTGGCACCACCGGCTCAGTGGGTGGTCTGGGTAGTTCGGTGGAGGAGTTTGGCGTGGATTATTTTACGCCAGCTCCTCTCTCTGTTCTTGTTTCAGCTCCTTCAATCGACGAACTTGGGAGCGATGATAGGACAGAGGTCGTCGTCGCTGTTGCAGTAAGAGAGGCCTCATTATCTCCCAGTCTGCCATCTCCAACACCAGTGTCTGCTCCGAAGAAGTTTTTCCAGTAGTTGTTGGTGCGCCCTCTGCTCCTCAACCAGCAATACTGACGCCGTCAACGATAATGGTTGTCGAGACACTGGTGACTCCCCCCCGCTCCAAGTCATCTGCCAATACGAGATGAGGAAAATTTGAAGTTCTCGTTTGAAGCCACTTCTGCCACAGGAGGAGCTTCGGGTGAAGATACTCCATTATCTACTCCTGCCGGTGGTGCTGCTCGAATGACTTGTACCAGCGATATTTCGCCTCGGGTTCCCAGTTCTGCCAAGTCTTTATTGGCTCTACTGGCCCCTCATGTTATGAATCTGGTACAGGGACGGGCTTCTTCTTCCTTGACTTCAACAGAAGCTACTCCTCCCTTGACGACGTCTTCCCTAGTACTGCCTGCTTTGAATTTAGACACTGCTGATCCTCTTGAGGAGTTCTTCAATCACAGTGTCAACGATTTTATGCGGTTACTAAGGAGATGTATCGGGATGATCCTGGACGGAAGAGATTTCCTTAATCTTGGACATCCAATGTTGTCAGTTATTTGGACAATATTCAAAGGATCGGGGGACGTGACTGAGCAGCTCCTTATCGGGCCTGCCTAGAAGCTTTAGAGGAGCAGGTGAATACGCTAAACACAGTTCGCCAAGCGGATGTGGAAGCGATCACTGAGATCGAGTTGGCGCGGCTTCGAGCAGAGCTAACAGCTCGCCAAGAGGAGTTGAGGCAACAGGAAGAAGGATGGTCGCGGGAGTTGGCGGAGCTACAGGCCGGCCAGGAGTCAATTCTTAAGGGGCTGGAGATGGTGGATTTTGAGATTGAGGGGAGCCAGGCCACCATCCTAAGAGCCCGAGAGACTATCGCTAAGGCCCAAACTATCTTAGAAGCCAGCGAGTCTCGGCTAGGGGAATCCGCAGGAGACGAGAAGGTTGGTTCTTCAACAAGGACAGCTCGAACAGGAGGGCATAATAAGAGGTCGTGCTATTGAAGAATCTCGTCAGCGGTTGACCCAGCAACTCGCAATAAATGACGATAATTTGCGCCGGCAAGCTCAACACTCCATGGAGGAGACTCGTCGTCAAGTTATTGATAAGACGACAAATAAGTTGAACCTTTTGGGAGAACCATAACTCCCTTTTTATTTATTCATTATTCTTTGTAAAAGAACTCAACAAATTTTTTGAATTATTTCATTCTTCTATAACTTTATTCTTTTGATTTATGAATAAAGATAATTCTTTTGATTCTTTTATCTATTGGCTTCAAATTTTCCTTTCGCAACAAATAATAGCTCATAGTTTTGGTAAAATAATCTAAGGCTCATTTACGTAACTTAGATTAATACCAGAATAACCGGATCAAAATTATTGAACACGGTAAAGCTCTCCATTAGAGCAAAGTGATAGTTTGGTTAAAGTGTTTAACTACTTATACTAGGATGATCGGGTCAGGATCATTAACTTAGACAGAGACGCTTAATTGCACATGCCTTAGTTTGATGGAGGCAGTTCAAGGCTCTTATGCGTAACTTGAACTTGCACATGCCAAAATGATCGGGTCATGATCATCAGATTTCGACAGAGGCACCTAATTGCACATGTCTTAGTTTGATGGAGAAGTTCAAGTGCTCATATGCGTAACTTGAACAAGTGGATGGTTATACTTCTAAGGATATGATCCAGATGTGATAGTCACTCTATCACCATTCTGGTTCTTTAGGCATAGTATTTCTTCAAAAATTTGCCGTTGATCGGCATCATCATCCTATCACTATCCTGATTCATTAAGTGATAAGCTCCACTAGAGTACACCATCTCCACAATGAACGGTCCTTCCCACTTGGGTTCAAATTTACCCTTAGTCTTGTGAGTTAGAATCATTGGCCTTTTAATAGCCAGAACCAAGTCTCAGTGTTTAAAGGTCCTTGGTTTAACGTTCTTATTGAACGCTTGCAAGATTCGTGCTTGATACAACTCAATTTGTTGTTGAGCCCGGAGACGTTTTTTATTCAACGCTTCTAATTCTCGCAATCTTTGTTGATGGCGTCCTTCTGTCGTCATCTTTGTGGCTAGGGCCACTCTTAATGATGGTATCTGGACTTCAAGGGGCAAGACGGCCTCACTTCCATAGACCAATGAGAAAGGGGTAGTTTTTGTTGGAGTGCGAAAGGTGGTGCGATAAGCCCACAAACACTCTCCTAGCTTTTAGTCCTAGTCCCGTTTGTTGGAAGAGACGAACTTCCGAAGGAGTTTAATAATAGTCTTATTAAAGGCCTCGGCCAATCGATTTGCCGCGGGATTGTATGGTATTGAAGCAATGTCCTTGATTCTGAACTTATTACAGAATCTTGAGAACCCCTGGCTGATGAATTACGGTCCGTTATCATAAATGATTCTTCGGGGGACGCCAAAACGGTAAATGACGTGATGTTTAATGAATTTAATCACATCTGTTGTCTTTACCTCTCTCATGGGCACGGCCTCGGCCCATTTTGAAAAATAATCGGTTACTGCAAGTATAAACCGATGTCCTCTGGATGATGGGGGAGTTATTGGCCCCACGATATCCATTTCCCATGCTTCAAATGGCCAACTAGCAACGATATTGTGTAAGTATTATGGGGGTTGATGAATAAAATTGACGTGTATCTGACATTCATGGCACCGTTTAGCGTACGCCATTGCCTCTGTAATCATCTTCGGCCAGTAGTATCCTAACCTTCTTATGCGGTCTCTGAGTTTTGGACCGGGCTGGTGAGCTCCATAAGCTCCATCATTTGTTTCTCTCAGCACTTTGTCTGCTTCTGCCTTTGATAAGCAGCGTAGTAGAAGACCATCACTTGAATTTCTGTATAAAGTTTGAAGTGTATGATCATAGTAAAATCTCGGGGCCTTCCTCTTTATTGAGGCGGCTTCCTTTGGATCCTCTGACAGCATCCCATATAAGGCATAATCTACAAATAAAAATCGCCAATCACGGGGTTCCAGAGTTAAGCCTGTCTGGCACACCTCTTTGGTTTGGAATACTATATCCGGATGGAGGAGTTCTTTGCTACCAATAGTGATGCTTTTAGCTTCACCCAGCGGGATCGCCAATGTTGCAGCTAGTGCAGCAAGAGCATCTGCATAGACGTTCTCGTTCCGAGATATGTGATAGATATAAAACTGTTCAAAATATCCTGCCAGCTCGATGGCTAGTTGATGATAGGGGATGAGGGGTTCATGTCTGACTTCATACTCACCCATCATTTGGTTGACGATGAGCTTAGAGTCTCCATATACCTCTAGATAGTTCACCCCCAATTGCAGAGCCATTTTTAAACCAATAATAAGCGCGTTGTATTCCGCCACATTGTTCATGTACGGCTCTGTTAATGAGTAACCGTTAGGTAGTATGTATTTATGTGGGGATATCAGCACAACCCCAACTCCAGCAGCAGATCGCCTAGCAACACCATCAAAGAACATCTGCCATGGTTGTTCTTTGCTAGTTGTGTTAACCTCTGATGTCTGTTTAGAGTTAGACCAAATTGGATGGTCTGCTAGGAAATCGGCGATCGCTTGTCCCTTCATGGCTTTTTGAGGAACGAAGTGTATATGATATGGCGATAGCAATAATGCCCATTTCGCCAATCGGCCGTTTAAGGATCCCGATTTTGTCATCAGGATTTTCAAGGGATTAACCCGTGAGATGACATGAATTGTTTGCCCTGAAACATAGTGTCACATTTTCTGAACAGTGAACACTAGGGCTAAACATTCTTTTTCAATCGGGGTATACCGATGCTAGGCCCCGATCATTGTCCGGCTTAAGTAATAAATGGCGTGTTCATGGCCGTGCTCATTATACTGAGCAAGTAACGCTCCCAACGCATTATCCATGGCCCTTACATATATGAGGAACGGTTTCCCAGGGACCGGTGCCATAAGAACAGGAGGTTTGGTAAGGTATTCTTTGAGATCGTCAAACGCCTGTTGACATGCCTCATCCCATACGAAGGAAACCCCTTTTTTCATAAGTCTGGAGAAAGGTTGGCATCGCCCTGGTAGGTTGGAGATAAAGCGCCGGATATAGGCCAGTTTTCCTTGTAACCCCCTCAATTCTTTAAGATTGCGGGGAGACGGCATCTCGTTGATCGCTTTTACATTTTCAGGATCAAGAAAAATTCCTTCTGAGGTAACTATGAACCCAAGGAATTTTCCGCTGCGCACCCCCATGAAAGACTTGGCAGGGTTCATCTTCAAGTGATGTCTTTGCATAAGATCGAAGACTATTCTTAAGTCATGAAGATGATCTTCTTTATTCTTACTTTTGACTGCTAAGTCATCTACATAACACTCTATCGTTTTGCACAGATGTTCTTTAAATATAATGCTCATTGCACGTTGGTAGCTGGCACCAGCGTTTTTTAGTCCAAAAGGTATTACTGTATAACAGTACACCCCCAGCGGTATCCTAAAAGTCGTGTGCTTTTCATCGTCTGGGTGCATTTTTATCTGATTATAGCCTGAGAATCCATCCATAAAGGACATCCTCTTGTAACCGCAGGTGTTATCAATCATTACGTCGGTAATCGGGAGTGGGAACTCATCCTTAGGGCATGCAGCATTTAGATCCTGAAAATCGTTGCATATCCGGATCTTACCGTTCTTCTTACGAACCGGTACTATATTAGCCACCCAATCGGGATGCTGTTCGTCACGGATAAATCCCGATTTTATGAGTTTATTAACCTCGGCAACTATCGTCTCCATCAACTCCGGCCGAAAACGCCTATGTTGTTGCTTAACTGGCTTGGCATCTTCTTTGATATTTGCCGATGTGTGGCAATCTGAGAATCAAGACCGGGCATGTCTTCATCGCTCCATGCAAACACATTGATATACTCCTTGATAAGGGATATAAGTTCCTCCTTTTCCAAGGGAGTCAGTGTGTCGCTTGTAAAAATGGGTTTCGGGTTCTCTTCCGTTCCCATATTAACTTGTACTAGTTTATCCTTTGTAGGTGGGTCACGCTGTTCAAAGCGGACATCCCAAAGATTGTCCATTTGTTTAGCTCAGGAATCATCTTGAACATCAATTGGTTCCTCATCGCTTTTCGGTGCGGCTGAAACCATGTTCACTGTTAGAGATTGAAACCAGGCGCCGGTACTTAGATCCGAATCATGATTGAGTGGATGTAAGTCCTCGTTGGCCGAAGAGCTTTCTTCGTATTTGTGTGGTGATGAGGGAGGAGTAGATACATAGCCCAACCCCCTTCTAGTTTTTTGATAATAGTCTGGGCTCTTCCGTTTTGGTCTAAACGAGGGTATGAGATTTCGTCGCCCTTTCCCAAAGTTCAATCTCGGTTTTTGGGTAAAATTATAACCCATCTTTTCCATCATTTGTCGGGATTTCTGTTCATATAAGTGAAATTGAGGTGATGTTTGTTCATCACTTTCACTACTTTGTCTTTGGTTAGGCGACGTGATCACTTTGCCGAAAACAATCGGTTTATGCGATACATGTTGCGGCGGTACATCAAAGAAGTGATCTCGTCCTTTTGTTATTTTAGACTAAGAGATGAGAGACGACCTTATTGGCAAGTGATATGCCGCCAAAACCTCAAGTTCGGATAGATCATCTGCCTCGGTGGATGTACAAGAAGGCTCAGACTCTATAGCTACAGTAGGCTTGTAGACTTATTTTATATTTTCATTAATAATCCACTCATCCTCTGTTATATTGGCTACATTATTATCAAAATTTATTTTAAGATTTATGCGAGGGTTAATTTCGTAATCACCCCCGTTATCCTCTTCCGGGGATTCGTACTCAATGTCGGCCTCGTTGCTGCTATCTTCGGGTTCTTGAGGCCTTTTACAGTTATTGTTGGAGACTTCGTGGGCTGGCTTATAGAGCATAGCATCCGTGAAGTAGTTTTCTAATCCTTTGAATGGCTGCCTATCTACAACTAATGTCCGGACTTTTCCTTGATCATTGCAGTATTTCATGCACTGGTGGAGAGTCGACGGGACTATCATATAGGCGTGTATCCATGGTCGCCCCAGTAAGATGTTATAAGACGTATCTGCGTCTATAACATAGCATGTAACTTCTATCCTCAAATCTCTGATTTGACACCGAAGTCGGATTTTACCAAGAGGACAGCTGTCATTAGCATTAAATCCGTATATAGTAGTATTTGTCGGCGTCAAACGATGAGGAGAGATTCCCAATTGCTGCATCAGTCTTCTGGGAATAATGCTTAATGCAGATCTCGGATCGATTTGAATACGGTCTACCTTTGTGGACTCGACATATCCGGTGAAATATAAAGGCCTATTATACTTTATATTCCTTACTTGCATATCCTCTGGAGAGAAAGTAATCTGGGAGACCTGCCTCCTCACTCGATGACAGCGGGGGCAAGAGTCCTGTTCTTGGTCAGCCGGCTCAACAATCTGAGTTAGGAATGACTCAGAGTCTGCCAAGGCCTCTCTTAACGCCTCGCGAGTTGATTTCGACAATCGTAACAACTCGTAAAGCGTGACCCGAGCTGGAATATTTGCCAGCTGAGCTATTATATCAAACTTAAATGTAGCCTCCTTGGATTCTTCGTCTCTTACAGGATTCTTCAGTAAACGTTGTCCCTTTTGTTTTGCAGGCTTCACGAGTTTCCCGTATATATTCTTCGGGTCTCTCTGGTGTAGTCCTTGAGATATGTTTTACCAGATCGAGTGCTGAAAGGGCCCGCCCCATCCTGATAAGTGGCCATAGCTTTGGGCTCTTCTTCAGAGTCTGTAAATGCCCCTGCAATTATGTATTCGTCTTTTATTTTCGCGGAAATAGTATTGCTAGTCCGCTTTTTTCTTTGACCCCCTGCGGCAGTCCACTGTTCATCCTGTAGTAAATCATGATGGACCCACATGGCTTCTCCCCTTTGAGTTGTTACAGGGACATGTCCTTTCTGGGCCTTTTGATGTGGGTCATGATTTTTCATGACCAGCTTTCCCTCTAGTATTGGGGTCACCGTGCGGGGAACTCATGGGTTCCGACCACTAGGGTTGTCATATTGACAGTGACTTTATTTTGCTCCTCTTTTAGTGTCAAGACTCCAGCTTCTAGCAATGCTTGGATCCTGTTCTTCAGAGGATAACAATCCCTAGTAGGGTGTCCGACAATCCTGTGGTAGAGACAATAGTTGAAGATGTTGGTTTTATCAGCGTCCTCCGGTTTCCTATTTTCTGGAAGTTTCAGCATTCCCTTCCTAAGGAGTAGATGAAAGAGTGTAGGCATTTGTTCTGCCTTAAAGGTATAGGTCCTCTCTTACTGGGGCCTATTTTGTCTCGTGCCTTTTTGATTTTGAGGCTTCGGGCTCGGAGGATTTGTCTTCTGTGGAGCGGTCTCTGACGCCATTGCCGCTTTCCCTTTATTCTTATTATTATTTTGCGTATACGGCCTATTATTTCCAGTATTTCTTGATCCACGAGACTCTTCAACTCTGCGGATCAAGTCTTCAGCTTGCTCTCCTTATTTGAGCAAATCCTTCCAAATCATAGAGTCTACGGCCCCTATTTTTAAGAGCACATTGGTCTTGAGATTATGCCGACACGTCTCCACCAGAGTTTCCTGGACCATTCCGTGTTTGGAATGCACGGACTTCTCCCGGAACCTTTCTATAAAATCTTTGACCGTTTCTTGTTCTCCTTGTTTAGTTACAAGGAGGGAATGAACCGAAATTTCAATATTATCCTCAAAGAAACGTGCGAGAAATTGCTTCTCAACATCTAACCAGGTATTAATAGTACCTGGGGGCAACTGCATAAACCAAGTGAAAGAAGGCCCTCGCAAGGTACTTGCGAATACCTTGGTCATTACTGGGTCATTACCCATTAAATGCCCTGCTTGAGACAAAAAGTAATAAATATGTTAACTGGGAGATCCTTTCCCATCATATGGCTCCAATTTGAGCGGTTTGTATTTCTCAGGGTATGATGCCAAATCTCATTCAGGCGGGTATGGTCTTGAGACCCCTGATTCTTTCAACTCCTTCTTGTGCATTAGTGTTTCGAGTTAGCTTTGTAACTTCTCGATTTTCTCTTCATGAGGGTCATGAAAAGAATATTTATCCTCGTCCTCATGTGTCGAGTGGGCTTTTTGTTCTTTATCTTCCTCGTTCATTTTGTTGAACGGAGTTTCTTTTCCCTTCTTGGCGTTATCCTCGATAATTTTTTAAGTATTTTCAACCACTTTTGAGAGCATCATTATAAGATCTTCGATTGTCGTTTGTTGCTCCCGAATCATTTGTTCTTGGGCCTCAATTCTTTGGTCGATATCGTCAGATCTATTCATCATATATGATGCTGACTTCTACAATTTAGATGATGCCGAATAACGAGGAGAGGCTATGGCCGAGTTATCGCTATCATCGTCATAAAAACCTTTCACAAGTTTCTTATAGTTTCGGGTCGGGAGAGTGCCTGACTTAAGTCGGGTAAAATGATAAGGTTTTTCATCACTTGATTCTGAATCACCATTCTTTTTTATGATTTTCTTACCCTTTCCGACCATATTAGAAGTTACAACTCTCCATTCTTTTTCTCGGGGAGCAGTTTTTGTCTTTTTAGCAGGGTTTTTGTTCGACTCAGTCAATTGGTTGAACACTGATACCATGTTCTTGCTGCAGCAACAACTGTCCACTACAGCAGATACTGCTGTCATAAGCTGCTGGCAGTGACAAGTAGGTTCATACTGAACTTGATTTATACTCTTTTTCTTGGTTAGATATTCTCTAAGATCAGTGGCCTTAGATATGGAGTCGTGGGGCCCACTCATCCATTGAGAGGGTCTAGGGGCCCACTGAAACTTCTTGAAACCATTGGAGTCAGGTTCTGGTCTAACAGTGCAATGATCAACCATGATTTTGTATTCAGGTTGTTTTACGCGGAGCTGAGCAGTAGCTTCGCGTTTTGATATGCGGAGCTGAGAAATAGCTCGCATTTGGATACGCTAGCCTCGCATTTTATGCTGGCTTGACGTCTTTGCATAAGTTTATCTTCTGGAATATTAACCCCGCGTGGAAGGAAATTCTTGCACGCTGGCTTATTTTTGTGATTAACGCAAGTCATAACTTCGCGTTTAGCGCGATTTTTGTGATTAACGCTAATTTGCCAATCATCTTCGCGATTTACGCGGAGCTGAGGAGTCTTGCGTTTATCGCAAGTATTACTGGTTTCGCGTTTATTGCTAAGCTCAATATTAGCCTCGCGTGGAGAATCACACGCTAGCTCTAAGGAAATTTTATCCTCGCGATTAACTCGAGTGTCAGAAATCTTGCGTTTATCACAAATTGTACTGGCTTCGAGTTTATCGCTAAGCTCAGTAGTAGCCTTGCGTGGAGAATCACACGCTGGCTCTAAAGAAATTTTATCCTCGCGATTAACGCGAGTGTTAGAAATCTTGTGTTTATCGCAAGTTTTAGATTCACATTTATCGCGATCTTGGCTGGTCTTGCGATTAACGCGAGCCAGCTTGCGAGGGACTATAGCCCGCATTTTGTGAAGTTAGCCTCGCGTTCAATGCGAGCTTTGAGGGCTTTCGCCTAGCTCTCCAATTTCTATTTTGGAGTTGGGTTCTGGTCAATCCAGTTCCCGAGCTTTCTTTGGCAGTAAAGAGGCTATCCTCTGCTAGGGTTTCCTACCCAAACGATGGCTCTATGGCTGCGGTCTCCAAGGGTCCCCGTTTATTGGTGGATTCCCGATTACCCGATCCTCAGGTATTGGAGCGCACACGACGATATCGTCGCGTTTCGGTCAGGTTATCTGATTCAGAGGAGAGATACCCCTCGTACTTCTGCTGGTCGATCTCCACGAATAGCATGTCCACGTCGGATCCGATCCTCTCGACGTCAGATTGCGCCACGATCTCTTCTTTGGTGAAAGAGACTTCTCCCACTGTGGTCGTCAGTTTGTTCACAGCAGAAATTTACATTCCTTCCATTAAATACAACTTATATTACAATGAAAGTGAATAAGAAAAGAACAAACGAGAAGATTTATAATCTATCGCTCTCTTTTACAATAAATTATGGGATCTATGTGGCGATGGGATCTATCAAGTAGTTCCTTTGGACTATCTGACAACGATGGTCTTCATGCTCTTGATGAAGAAGATGTCGGCCGACTTTGGATGATCTTCTCTGTTCTTGATTCGTTCAAGGCTCTCATGTGTAACTCAAACTTTACAAAAACTTCCAAAAGATCCTCCAAGGCTTCTTCAAGAGGGTATTTATAGTCTTAGATCCATATAAGAGTTTCTATCTAGATAGAATTTGTATTCATCAAGGATTCCAATCAAATATCTTAGTTTTGATTTAAATCTCTTGATTTAGAGTTCTGATTGGACTTAATTTGGGTATTTGGATAAGCCCAAATCTTAATCTCAATCAATTTATGATTCTGATTTATCTGCTCACGCGGAGCTAATTGCATCAAAATGCGGAGCTAAGAAACCAGAACACGGAGCTATTGATTAGCTCCGCGTTTTACTCATACGCCGGGCTAAAAATAACCAAACGCGGAGATACAAAGTTAGCTCCGCGTTTTGTTGTAGAAAACCCCATTTTACTTGGGAATTTTCACTGCCAACAGATGCTAACGTCATTAAGTTTCAAGAGCACCAGAAGAAGGTGACCACGAATATGGTGACTGTCAGGTTCGGTAAAGCGCTCGACTGGATAGAGTCAACAGTTCAAGATGGAGTGCAACCCATTCCTAGAGGCACGATGCAGGTCGTAAATTTTGATCTGCACCAACAGCAGAAGAAAGGACTGTTCCCCTTTGAAACTGATAGGGGGAGATACTGTGGGTGCATCCAGATCTCCTAAGTGATAAACAATGGACTTCCAGTTCATCTGAAAGGAAGTGAAGAGGGAGGATCTTCACCTCCAATGTCGTCTCCGTGATTCCCTGTTTGCCAGAAAATTGAATCTTTCCTTCCATTGATAAAATTTTTGGATTACAACGGAAGTGGATTACAAATTTAAAGAAGAACAAGAACGGGAATACTTGATATTGATGAATTCCCTTTTTCTGTGTGGGTTCGGGTGGCGATGGAGTCTTGTTAATGCCTCCGTTGACCTTCTGACTGGAAGTAGAAGATCTGCTTTGCTCTGGACTCTCCAAACTCTGCTCTTCCCAAAAAGCTCTCCGAAACGTCCCCCCTCTCGAATCTACTCTTGTATTTTTATAGACTGAGAAGGCTTGAAATCCGAATCCTGAAAAATCGGATCACGAAATATCAGCAGAGTAAACGGAAAAAATAAGGAAAACAACCCGCGGGTTGACACCCACGGGAACCTCCCACGGGTGGCAACCCGCGGGATCGCTCCCGCGGGTTGGCACCCGCGGGAACCTCCCGCGGGTGGCAACCTGCGGGAGCTCTCCCGCGGGTTGCCACCCACGGGAGCTCCCCCGCGGGTGGCAACCCGCGGGAGAGTCCCGCGGGCAACCCGCGGGAGGTTCTCGTGGGTTGCAACCCGCGGGACTCTCCCGCGGGGTGCCACCCGCGGGAGCCTCCCACGGGTGGCCACCCGGGGCTCTCCCTCGGGTGGCAACCCGCGGGGCTCTCCCGCGGTGCTTTTCACAGTATATATGTATTTTTTTATTTTATTTTTATTATTTTTATTATTATCATATATATATATATATATATATATATATATATATATTTAGTATCTACATAACCCCCTCCAAAGTTTTTGGAATTTCATAATTAATTTGTAATGAATTCCAAAATACTTTGGACTGTTTACTTTTAACTGGGATTTTTAATTTGGGTAGGAATAAGGATTAGGATAGGAAAAGGAGTTTAAATAAATATCCAAATCCTATTTGGACTCTAATAAATATTTTAATCAAACGCTGATTTTAGTCAGAACTTTGATTCCTTTCCCTATTTGAACTCCCGGTGATTTACTATAAATACCCATATATCTCCACCTCTTTTTCTCATATTCAGAAAATCTCTCGTTCTCTTACTTTGTGCTATTACTTTCTCCTTTCCCATTAAATTTAATGGCTTACTCAAGCACTTCTCACCCACATGATTTAAATGCTGAAGATCGACCCGCGGGCGTCATCGCCGGTGCTGATCTCTCCTCTGAGGAACGACATGCCGGCGTCATCGCCGCTGTTGACCTCCCTTCCCTGATATCAGGTAAGCAAACGGTCATCCGTTTACTTTAAAATCGATTTTGAGAGATTTCGTTATGATGTAAAAATAGCAGCATGCACAACTACGCAGTGATGACCACATGGATGACCACAGATCTGGCACTGGGGCGTCCACCGCGGAGTGGCACCCCGCGGGTGTCCACCCGGGGATGGCACCCCGCGGGTGTCCACCCGGAGATGGCACCCCGCGGGTGCCGGCCCGCGGGTGCACCCCGCGGGTGCCCACCCGCGGGTGCACTACGCGGGTGGCGCCCCGCGGGTGGCGCCCCGCGGGTGGCGCCCCGCGGGTGGCACCCCGAGGGTGGCACGCCCGCGGGTGGCACCCGCTGGTGCCCACCCGCGGGTGGCACCCCGCGGGTGCCTACCCTGCTATTTTTTTTTTTTGGACTAAAGTTTTATTTTTTTTTTCTCTCTTACAGTTCCGTATTCAACAGATCCTTTGTCCAAAAATCATTACTTTGGATTTTCGAGCAGTCCGAATAATCAATCTCACTTTGGATTCGACGGTCACATCCCTTTGGTTGAGGAGCGAAGTAGTGCGGATCAACGACAGAAAATTATTAGCTGCAACCCACTCACAGCTCGTGAGTTAATCACGGATTCCGTCTTTGAGAGTGCAAATAGACATGTTTTGAAGAAGCCACAATTTCTTTTTTGAGATATTGTCAATGAACTAGACGAAGACTTATGGGACACCACTAAGTGGTTGAGCAATGCTGGAGGTCGTCACATGTTTATCCCAGACCTTGAGCGCAGCTATTCCTTATCATATCTGCAGCGGACTTCATATCCACGCAATGATGTCTTGGCCAATTACCCACGGTAGTCATGGCGTTGCGACAGGGAGATTTAATAGAAACGGCCCATTTATAGACGGCCCAACAAAGTATGTTACAGGTCTATTGCCTAGTAGATTCAGCAAAGACTTACCTGTTGGAGAGCATCCGAAACGAGCAGATACATTAATTAACCAATTTTCGGACGCCCACGGTCAATTCCCGGCTCATGATTTCTGCATGCCTGGATGGATTCACTCCACTTCGTGATCATGGTGGTCTCGGATGACCCATTTCATTCTAGTGAACTTCAAAACACATTTAGAGAAGCTTGGCCTCTATCGTGCGGTGCGCAATGTACAATTTGGTATTCCACATAGCTCCCCTCACTTCTTCTGCATACTGGAGATGTATAATCCGGAGACCAATACTTTCTTCACCCCTATTGGAGAATTGGGATTCGCGCTTCATGAGATGCATGAAATTTCAGCATTATCCATAGGCGAAACCCCTTATGAGGAGTATGTTCCGAATATGAAAGAACTACTCCGCCTCAAAACTATTCCTAATGCGTACTCAATTTACTGGGAGCTGATGTGTCATTATAACATTTGTGCTGATATCTCCAGGCCACGAAATCAAGGGGCGCGCCAGGCCCGAAATCAAGGGGTGCGATATAAGATATGGGCAGAATATCTATTCCAAAATTTGGAAGGAAATGAGCGCAGCATCCAAATACGGGCTGCTTGCGATATGGATACTGTCAATGAGAGGATTGGTACCTGCTTCGCAACTACATATACGGCAGAATCTGATGAAGATGGGTTCAAAGCTCAGACTGTTTTTGAAAGTTACCACTACCAAGCAGCTTCCCCCATATCGGACAATGCTATTTTTGTCGGATATCTTATGTTATGGTTGAAGCGCTGTGTAGTGCCTACTTCATGTCGCGAAACTGTCACCGTTGATGTTATTTATCCTGCAGTCCTACTAACGTTCGGCCAGCCTCTGGGATTATTACCAGTTATGGTTTGTGGTTTGCAACGTGGCTTGAGAGATATAATCGCTCAATTTTGCAAAGTCCAACAGGTGGAAGATAAGGATGGTAACACTGTCTTCAAAATGCCTAATCCGCGCATTGACCTGCCATTCACCTATCTAATGACTTGGTTCGTCCTGCACTGTCCTGAATTAATGACTTCTCCTTCAGGCCATTCACCTATCTAATGCCACTCCTCACGTACAGCGCTTCGAAAATTGCTCCTGGAATGGAAGGTACATGGCTAAGATCCGACAAATTCTTGGGCGACACCAAAATTATCATATTTACCGCTGTTTCCCAAAGTTTCTCGGAGGAGGTTATAGTAGCCAACTTGAAGATAGTCCTGGAAATGATGGCTATACAATCTTGCCATCGGGTTGCTTCTGGTGGCTCATCAGTATCCGACCAAGTCATTTGATTCTTCGACAGGGTCGAATTTGCTTTATGGAGCCCTGTACACCAAGTCGTTTCGCGCGTCAGTTCGGATATGATCAACTATATGTTGGCAATCCAAACTCTTATCTCCGTCACGAGGGAAATCTTTTCGAGGGTGCGTGAGGATGGTATCATTTTGCGGCGGGAGGTACAAAGGCATTTTTTACCCTTCCAAGTCAGTCACCATCTCTTTTTGCGTCAATGGGATTCTGTAATTGGTACCATCTTGCAGATATTATCCTCGGTGACTATCAGGTGAACCATTCCTTTTTAAGGCATATTGAGGCATCACATAGATCCTAGAAAAAAGGCTTGACGCGTGAATTCCGATCCATAAGTGCCCCTCTTAGTCCTGATAACAACGATGGTGATGGACAAGATGATACTTCTACCCCAGCTTCTCCTCATGGGGGTAGGTCCTCGTCGAAGCGCTCAAATCCTAGAGGAGTTACGGTCCCTCAAAAGAAGAAGAAATGTCAGGCTCGAGTTGATAATTCGGTCCAGGGACGAACTGTTAGTCATTCAGATCTGCTGACCACGACTCATTCAAATCCATCAACTACAAGTCATTCAGATCTGCCGACTGCGGCATCTATGGTTCCACTAATCATCCCATCTAGGAACGATTTTCCTGTTATTACTTCGGCATTTGGGTTAGGAGGACATTTGTCTACCACAACTTCTGCAGTCTTTTCTGACGTCACGCTGCCACCGACTTCTTCTAATGAGACCGCTAGAATGTATGGTTTTGCAGCTTTCTCCACTCTTAAGACACCTGCTACCGTAAGTCCAGTCCCTAAAGTTGCAAATTTTGACAGGAGCGGTCCAACCATCAGGGATACAGGAGTCTCAGAGCCGACGGGTACTGCATTGGACGATAGTGCACTAGATGATTTTCTGTCATCTCCCAGTGAAGCCACTTTGCCTAGCCCAACACCAAGACTTGTCCCTTCAGGTGAGCATTTTTCTTTAAGGATTGGACTTTATTCCTTCTTTTCCATCCCCCATTACATATTTGTTTGTATTTCAGGTGGTGAAGATCCAATGACCCACGCCTCCCCGACCGCCAAATCAGATTCTTTGGAACTGGTGGATTATTCTGGTGTAAGTGGGGCAATTTGTGACTTCGACGGTCTAGGCTCCGATGGAGAGTTCGATAGTGATTACTTCTATCAACCCAACATGGATAAAGTCCCTCACTTACCCCTGGAGGCTTCAGAGGCAGATAGACCTGAGGGACCTGGTTCTATTTCCACAACTGCCACCGATACAATTTTTCCAACAGGTATTTGCACACTTTCTCCATTTTGCACAAATCTTTTTTATGATAATACCTGACCATTTTATTTATACCAGATGCAGGTGATGTTAACGCATCTTTAATGTCTTCTGCGGAGGCTTTAGTAAAGTCTGTGAACACAGAAAGCTTTCCTTTGCCGACGCACATGGTTTCGTCACGTTCTGATGCCATGGGATCAACGTTTGGCGCAGCGGCTGTGCCGCTAACGTCAACGATCTCGACAACAGTGATAACGTCAGCTCCAGCAAGAGTTGTGACCGATTCATTGAGTGCGGTGATTACTCCATTATCAGAATCACATATGGCACCAGTACCTTCTGCTGTTACTCCGGCATTCATACATCCTTTTCCTGCAGCTTCAACAAGTTCAAAACAGAATTCGGTCTCCGGTTTTAGTGAAAGAATTATTAGCCGCAACGTCGAATTCTTTCTCGAACTCTTTTATGGATGCATTGAGGAGATCCTCCACGGAGAGGATTCTCTGGAGAAGGTTCATCCTCTCATGGTGAGTCACCTGGACCATAGCACCAGGATTGGAGGACCGCAGCGAGCAGCTCCTTATAGGGCTCGATGGGACGAGCTGGAGGTCCAATTGTCATTGCTCAATAGTCTGCGCCAAGCTGATCTTGCTGAGATGACAAACCAAGAAGTGGCTCGCTTACGAGCCCAAAACTTGGCTTTTCATGTCGAACTGCAACAGAATATAGAGCGTCAGGCCCAACTAGTTGCGGGACTTCAAGATTCTTCAGAGAAGCTAACTTGGGACCTGGCCCAGATTGAGAACGATATCGAATACCGCCGTAACTCAATAAGCCGCGAGCGGGAGATCATTGCTAAGGCTCAAGCCTCGATTACTAATCTTGAACTTGAAATTCAAACTTTTTCTGGCAGAGCATCTGAGATCTCACGGCAACAGGAACAAACTGAGCATGACATCGTCGTAGGCATCAGGGAATTGGAGGAATTCAGGACTCAGGCTGCACAACAACCTCCCATGGATGAAATGGACTTGCAGAGGAGAGCTTTAGAGACAACAAGGGAGAATCTCCACCGTAAGCTGCATGAGGTAGAAGATGCTTTGAAGGCTTTGTCTCAGAAGTAATCATTATTATTACTTATTGGTTACTTGTAATAACACAGAACGAAGGATTTTACTGTGTATTGCTGTATCATCATTATTACTATCTTTCTCTTCTTCTTTTTATTTTATTTATTTTTATTTGTTACATACGCATATGTATTTCATACACTTAATGGATAGTGCCTCAAACTACTCAGAGGCTCAGGACTTGATAGTGAGAGTTTTAAGATAAATTTAATCCTAACTGTTCAGCGACATATAGTGCGACCTATTAGGATTTGCGAACAACAGGCAAATGTATGATGTTAACATGCCTAATAATGTCAAGCAGAGGTATAATATCAACGTGCTTATAGGATGACAAGCAGAGGTATAATGTTAACGTGCTCATAAAATGACAAGCAGAGGTATAATATCAACGTGCTTATAGAATTCTAACCGTTCAGTGACATCTAGTATGACGAATTAGGAAAAGACAGAAGTATCATTAAACATGTCTCGGGGCTCAACCTATTCAGAGGATCTAGTCATGATAGAAAAGAATGAGCGGACCAAACAGAGGTGATTGTTAACATGTTCGGTCTTAAAATTCTGACTATCAGAGGTGACTGTTAACTTGATAGGGAAAATGATTATCATCAGAGAAGACTTTTAACTTAACGACAAAAAAATATGTTCATCAGAGATAGTAACATTGGACTTGATGAAGTGTGATTTTTGTCCCTCTTTTTTTTGACAGAGGTGAAATCTTGACTTAACAAAGAATTGATCTAATGTGAGGTTTTTAGCAAACCTCCAGCTATCAACGGATTTGATTAGTCTTTACCAACTACCGTTTGAGTTGGGCTAGCCATGCTATTCCCCTCAGCATAGTGAGTTATCGAAGGTTTTGTTTGGGCTTAGAGGCCAAACGTTCCTTCTTCCCTTTGCTTTAGCAGCTTTGGGCAATGACGTATTCTTACATTTAGATAAGAATATTATTGTGATAGATTTGTCATAAGATTTTTAGCAAACCCCCAGCTATCAACGGATTTGATTAGCTTTTACCAACTACCGTTTGAGTTGGGCTAGCCATGCTATTACTCTCAGCATGGTGAGTTGTCGAGAATTTCGTTTGGGCTTAAATGCCAAACTTTTCCTCTTCCCTTTACCTTAGCGGCATTGGGCAATTCACACTTTTACCCCCAGCATGAAGGGGTTGGCGAGAAACTGGTTTTTTTCCAGTTGCCTTGTCGGCGTCGAGCAATTTATGCTTTTTACCCCCAGCATGGTGGGGTTGGCGAGAAATTTATTCTCTTCCCGTAACCTTGTCGGCATTGGGCAATTCATGCTTTTTACCCCCAGCATGGTGGGGTTGGCGAAAAATTTATTCTCTTCCCGTAACCTTGTCGGCATTGGGCAATTCCTTTTCTTTTATTTTAAGAATAATATTTTTTAAGGAATTTTTCATTAATTGGCATCATCATCCGATCTCCATATTGATTAATCAACCGGTATGCTCCATTTGAGTAGACTGTCTCTACTACAAATGGGCCTTCCCATTTTGGCTGGAACTTGCCCTTAGTTTTGTGTGTCAGAATCATAGGACGCCTGATGATCCGTCTAGGAACACCAAAGCGATAAATGATATGGTGTTTGATGAAACTGACCACATCATTCGTTTTTACTTCTCTTAGAGGGATAGCTTCTGCCCATTTTGAGAAGTAATCGGTTATAGCCAGTATAAACCAATGACCATGGAAAGATGGCGGAGCAATGAGACCAATGATATCCATCCCCCACGTCTCGAATGGCCATGTAATCGTGGTCGGATGTAGGTATTCTGCGGCCTGGTGTATGTAGTTTGCATGCACCTGACACGCATGGCATTTCTTTGCATATATCAAGGCATCTGACATCATTGTCGGCCAGTAGTAACCCATCTTCTTATCCGGTCTCCCAATTTAGGTCCCGGCTGATGAGTTCCACAGGCCCCGTCATGTGCTTCTTTGAGTACTTCTTGTACTTCTTGTTGTGATAAGCACCGAAGTAGAACTCCACCTGGCATTTTCCGATATAAGGTACTAAGCTCAGGATTATTATAGAATTTTTCTGACGCCTTTTTCACTTTCGCGGCTTCTTTAGAATCTTCGGGTAATATCCCGTAGAGCGCGAAGTCGACGAACACGAACCGCCAATCCCTGGGTTCAAAGTTCATCCCTGACACATGGACCTCATTTGCCTCGAGTATTTCCTCAAGGCAGAGAAGCTCGCGGCTTCCAACCTCAATACTTTTGCTCGACTTAGCAGGGAGCGCTAATGGTAAGGCATTCTCGTGTCGCGGCACGTAGTCAATATAAAATTCTTTGAATGAGTCGGCAAGTTTAATTGTCGCCTTATGGTAAGGCACGAGATGCTCATGTTTAACCTCGTATTCTCCCCTTACTTGGTTCACTATAAGTTTAGAATCCCCATAGGCCTCTAAATGTCGGACCCCTAGCTGTTGGGCAATTCGCAATCCCGTTAGTAATGCATTGTATTCGGACACATTATTAAAACAGGGCTGATTTAGTGAGTATCCCGGGGGATTACATGATTCTGCGGGGATATTAAAACCACCCCCACTCCGGCAGAGTTCTTTCTAGCCGCTCCGTCAAAGAACAACTGCCAAACCAGTTCTTCAGAGACCATATTGGCTTCCGCTATCTCATCTGGAATATCCTCATAAAGTTTTGAGGATTGCGGGACAGGATGTTGTGCTAAAAAATCAGCAATCGCTTGTCCCTTGATCGCCTTTTGTGGTATAAACCGCATGTCATATTGCGATAGGAGGATCGACTAATTATCTAACCTGCAATTAAGTGCCCCGGCTTGGTCATGAGCACTCTCAGAGGATTTACCCGAGAAATCACATGGATTGTTTGGCCTACTAAATAATGTCGCATCTTCTGAACTGCGAATACCAAGGCCAGGTATTCTTTCTCTACTGAAGTGTACCGATGTTCGGCGCCTACCATAGTTCTACTAAGGTAGTAAACGGCTTGTTCATGGCCGGCGTCATTAGTTTGGGCTAACAGGGCGCCAAGTGAATGGTCCATCGCTCGAACATATATCAAGAATAATTTTCCTGATATAGAGGCTACCAGTACCGGAGGCTTTGTAAGGTACTTCTTGAGATCCTCAAAGGCTTGTTGACAAGCTTCATCCCAAATGAACGATACTCCTTTCTTCGTTAGCCTGGTAAAAGGTTGGCATCGCCCTGAAAGATTGGCGATAAATCTCCGGATATATGCCAGTCTCCCTTGTAATCCGCGAAGTTCTTTAAGGTCTTTTGGTGGCTGCATCTCTTAAATTGCTTTTACCTTTTCAGGGTCTAAATAAATACCCTTGGATGTAACAACAAAACCAAGGAATTTGCCACTAGAGACACCGAGAAAGGACTTAGTTGGATTCATCTTTAATTGGTGTTTTCTCATAATATCAAACACCACTTTCAGATCCCGGAGATGATCGTCTTTATTGCAACTCTTGACAGCCAAGTCATCCACGTAACACTCTACCATTTTACGGAGATGCTCGCGGAAAATTGTGCTCATAGCACGCTGATATGTTGCACCTGCATTCTTCAGACCGAATGGCATGACCGTATAACAGTACACGCCTAACGGTGTCATGAAGGCAGTATGTTTCTCATCTTCCGGACACATTTTGATTTGATTGTACCCAGAGAATCCATCCATGAAAGACATCCTTTCGAACCCGCAGGTGTTGTCGATCATGACATCCGTTATTGGAAGTGGAAATTCATCTTTAGGACATGCTGCATTGAGATCTTGGAAATCGATGCAGATTCGGATTTTTTCCATTCTTCTTGTGAACTGGAACTATGTTCGCTACCCAATCAGGATGTTGTTCTTCTCGGATGAAGCCGGATTGTATAAGCTTTTTCACCTCATCTTCGATTGATTCCATTAGCTCTGGACGGAATCTTCTCTATTGTTGTTTTACTGGTTTCACATCTGGCTTAATATTAAGTCGATGCATAGCAACTTGAGGATCTAAACCCGGCATGTCTTCATAATTCCAGGCAAAGACGTCTATGTATTCTCGAACGAGAGTCACCAGGTCGTCTCTTTCATTAGGAGATAAACTTTCGCTTATAAATATGGGTTTATAATTAGTTTCATCACCCATATTTATTTGGATCACCTTATCCTCAGTAGGAGGTTCACATTGCTCAAAGCGCATGTTCCATTAGGCGTCAAGATGCTTTACTAATGCTTCATCTTCTATAAGGGTTAGTTCATCGTCATCATCTGGGGTTGGACTGACAGATGTCATGTTTACTGTCATCTCTCTGAATAATATCCCCTGGTTGATATCTGAATCCCAATCGGAATCTTCCACATTCTGGCAAATCATATCTTCATTATCCGAAGGATCAGGTGTTGTGACGTATCCCAACCCCCTGCCGGTCTTGTGGTAATAGTCCGGTTCTTTTCCTTTGGGTACGAATGAGGGAAGCAAATCATGACACCCCTTACCGAAGTTTAATCCTGGTTTGTTGATGAAATCATATCCCATTTTTGCCATCATCCGGAATGATTTTAGTCCATAATGATAGAATTGAGGGGCTTCCTGAGCTTCACTCTCACTATCACTGGATGAGGCTATATGTGATTTAATTCTTCCAAAAAGAATAGGTTTTTGATCCGGTCGGTGGGCTGGTACTTCGAACACTGCCTCATCTACGTTTTCGATGTTTTGTAACATCATTGATGATTTAATTGGCATGTGCATGGTTGCTAGAGTCTCGAATACTGAGAGACTATCTGCATCCGTGCTAGTAGCTGAAGGTATAGAATCAGTAGAAACACCAGTCAAATAAGCAAAGTTTAGATTCTCATTTATTTCCCACTCGCCTTCATCACTGGCGGTGTCATTTACATCCAAATTATCAAGATTAATTACAAGAGGTTCAAAGCCTTCATTGGCAATAAACACCCCTGACTCAGTATCTGCTTCATTCCCACTATCACATTCATCGTGTAGTGGGGGATCGACCTCAGCACTTTCAGCATACAGAAGGGCGTCTACGAAGTAGTTTTCAACACCTTTGAATGGCTGTTTGTCAGCAATCAAAGTATGCACTTCTCCGTCTTCATCTACGTACTTCATGCATTGGTGCATGGTGGATGGGACGATCATATTACCATGAATCCATGGTCGTCCTAAGAGAATGTTATATGAAGTGTCTGCTTCGATCACGTAACAGGTCACCTCGCTTTTAAGATCTCCGATCTGGCATCTGAGCCTGATCTTACCCAGAGGATGACTGCCATTGGCATTGAAGCCAAAAATGGCAGTATTAGTTGGAGTCAGTTTGTAGGGAGAGATCCCAAGAAACTGCATAAGCCTCCGCGGTACAATACTCACGGCAGAACCCGGATCAATCTAAATTCGACCGATTTCCGCTGAGCCAATATACCCGGTATAGTACAAAGGCCTGTTGTGCTTGACATTCTTCAGCTGCATATCCTCTGGTGTAAAAGTGATATAAGAGGCATGCCTCGACACTGAGTTGCAGTGCGGGCATGCCTCCTCAATCTCTTCTGGGAGATGGGCTAAGAAAGCTTCATATTCTGCTAGGGCTTCCCTTAATGCATCTCTTGTAGACTTGGATAGGCGTAATAACTCATACAGAGTTATTCTTGCAGGTATATTTGCCAACTGCGCCATGACATCAAACTGAAAAGAAGAACTTTGCTCTTCAGAAGCCTCTTTCTGTAGTGCCCGGTTGTATCTGAGCTCCTTTTGTTTTCCCTTGTCGGGAATCTGCTTGGTACTTCATTAATCTCCTTGGTTGGCTTAGAGGGGCTAGCTTCCGTGTTTGAGGGACCCTTCAAATATTGTTTTCCGGATCTGGTTCCAGAAGGTGGCGCAGGTTCATTCTCTACTGCTAGAGCTGTCACCTCTGATTCAGAATCTGTTAATAGCGGTATGTCATCTGCATCCTTCTCAATGGTTGCTGAGACGACATTGCATATGTGCTTTTTTCCTCTTGTTTCAGTTTTCTTTCTGGTCCTGACGGTTGTCCATTGTTCATCTTCAAGAATGTCTGGATGCACCCAAAGGACCTCCTGCTTTTCTGTTGTGAAAGGGACTAACCCTTTCTTCTGCTGATTATGGGGGTCTAAATTAACCATCCTGAGCTCACCTTTTGGAATAGGTGTGAGCCCAAGTGGTACTTCTAGACCACCCACTGTAAATGTAGCCGAGTTAGCTGTCACTCTTTTTTGTTCAGTTTTGAGCTGAACTGCTCCAGCATCAATTAGTGCCTGAATCTTGTCTTTTAAAATGAAACAGTTTTTAGTTGGGTGACCTACGATCTGATGGTATAAGCAGTAGTTCGGATCATTGGTCTTTCCAACCTCTTCAGGCCTCTTGCTCTCTGGCAACTTGAGCATGTTGCGCTTAGTGAGCAAATTGAACATGGTAACAGTATGTTCATCCTTAAATGAATACTGTTTTTGTGGCCTGGGTGAACCAGATGTGTTACTTTTAGCCGGCCTTTGTTTTGGCTTGGATGTGTTTTCCACCGCCATTATGTCTTTCCCTCTGGAACGGGGGAAATGAGATGTCGGTTTGTTCGAGGTGACCCTTCTAGTAGATTGCTGCTCTTCGAGACGTCGGAGTATGTCTTCGGCTTGCTCACCTTGCTTGAGTAAGTCTCTCCAAGATTTGGATTCATCCGAACCCATTTTGACCAAAACATCGGTCAATAAGTTATGACTGCAAGTCTCTACGAGGGTCTCCTGTGCCATGCCATGTGGACACCTCATGGAAAGCTCTCGAAACTGCTCGACAAAAGCTTTTACTGTCTCGCCCTCTCCCTGCTTTGCTGCTAGCAAGGATGGTACCGAAACCTCAGTATCGTCTTCAAAGAATCGGGCTAAGAACTCACGTTCTACATCGGCCCATGATTTAATCATTCCCTGGGGTAGCTGCATGAACCAAGTAAATGCGGGCCCTTGTAAGGTACTCGCAAATATCTTGGTCAAGGTTGGATCACTCCCCATTAGGTGTCCTGTCTGCGACAGGAAGTAGAAGATATGCTGTTGTGGAGAGCCTTTCCCGTCAAACGACTGAAGGTTTAACGGTTTGTAGTTTGCCGGGTAGGGTGTAGTCTCCCATTCTATGGAATAGGGACGCACTATCCCCACCTCCTGCAACTTTTTCCGGTGAAGAAGAGCCTGCAGCTGGTTCTCCATCTTCTCCATTTTCTCCACCTGAGGGTTAATAACCACTTTTACTCTTTCTTTTTCTCCTAAATGAGCTGGTACTTCTTTGTAGTCGTCTTCGCTATCTTCATCTGTGCGGACATGTTGTTCCTCTTCATGCCTCTTAGTGGACGACGAGGATTGGCCTTTCTTCGTTTGAGCCAAGAACTCAGTTAAGAGTTGTTTCATCTCCTCCATAGTCTCTTCTTGCTGTTTGAGACGTTGTTCTTGTCTCTCAAGCCTTCTAGAAACTTCTTCTGGAAGATCGGTCATGTTTACTGCAACCTCTGACGCTCTGTTCGTATCAGAGTAAGATGAAGATACAATAGCAGAATATCTGTCTTCCTCCTCATCAGATCCTCCAGCCAATTTCTTATAATTTAATGGTATGGCGACCCCTCTCCTAGCCCGGGTGTGCCGATACATGCCCTCTGGCTCGATAGACACTCCCTTTAATCTGGAAGTGAACTCTTTGTCTGAAGAGTCGCTTTCGGCAATCTTTTTGCCTTTACTAACCATATGGGATGAAATGGCGGGCAGATCATCCCCAGAGCATATCTTTTTCACTATCCGCCTCCTCTTTGGCTCCGTGATCCGCTCGAAAACAGACGTTCTTGACTTACATTTGCCGTTTGACAAAACGGCTGAGATCAACTGTTCACAATGGCAGTGAGAAGTGGATTGAGAGGTGCTCCTCTTTTGAGTGAGATACTCTCTCAAATCCTGAGACATGTTCCTATTTAAATTCGCACTCTGACGCCTCTTGCGTTGCAAGTTTTGTTCATAATACTGGTTGGTTTGTAGTATCTCAGGGCTGAGAATTTTTCCAGTATCAACGCAATCTCCTTTATGGAGTCTTCTAGAGTCTGTGCTGGCGCGTGCAGTTGCACGGGCCCCGCACGCATCTGACTTATTCTTCGGGATGTGTTGGAGGATTCTAGCAGGAACATGTCTATCCGAAGAGAAACTTGAAGACATATCCTCAGGTGAGTGCATGAGCACATCCTTACATTTGTTTGCATAGGAATATGATGGAATACCCGAGAGAGTAACCAAAAAATTGGGTGCGCGCTGGCACGTGCCTGAATAGACACCAGAATCAAATTCAGCCTATACAACCCTTGATTTTTCCTGCGGAGTACAAACTGAGGGTTGCAACCCGCGGAGTGCAGCCCGCGGTCAGAACCGCGGGTTAGCACCTGCGATTGGAACCGCGGGGTTGCCCCCGCGGGGTGCAACCCGCGGTTGCAACCGCGGGGTTGCCCCGGGAGGTGCAACCCGCGGTTGGAACCGCGGGTTTGCACCCGCAGTTGCAACAGCAGAGTTGCCCCCGCGGGGCGCAACCCACGGTTGGAACCGCGGGGCGCAACCCACGGTTGGAACCGCGGGTTTGCACCCGCGGTTGTAACCTCGGGATTGCCTCCGTGCGGTGCAATCCGTAGTTCCGCCTAAAGATTTCCATTCGTGGAATTTTTTCCTCCTGATGGTGCATGTGTCATTTCATTCAGGATTGTTTTCTGAGTTGGATTCTCTGACTATAATTTTTCAGAAGTGCTGTTGAGGCGTGCCCGTTGGGCTTTACGCCTTAGGTTTCTCTTTTGAGAGCGGGTGAGAGCTTGGTTTAACTTCGGAGTAGGCGATGACGCCATATATTTTCTGATAGACGATGACGTCTTGTCAGTTTTAACGGGCGATGACGCCTCGTAAGTTTTAATAGGCGATGACGCCTTTTTATTTTCGGTGGGCGATGACGCCTCACCTTTCTTCATCATACCCCGGCGATGACGCCTGGGCTCCGAATCAGAGGAAGACAAAAATTCCTCGTATTTTTGCTGATCGACCTCTACGATCAGAGTTTCAACAACAGATCCGATGGGTACCAAGTCGGATTGCGCCACAACATTCTCTGTAGTAAACAGATAGGCTCCCACTGTGGTCGCCAGTTCTTGTTTGCCAGAAAATTGAATCTTTCCTTCCATTGATAAAATTTTTGGATTACAACGGAAGTGGATTACAAATTTAAAGAAGAACAAGAACAGGAATACTCTATTTTGATGAATTCCCTTTTTCTGTGTGGGTTCGGGTGGCGATGGAGTCTTGTTAATGCCTCCGTTGACCTTCCGACTGGAAGAAGAAGATATGCTTTGCTCTGGACTCTCCAAACTCTGCTCTTCCCAAAAAGCTCTCCGAAACGTCCCCCCTCTCGAATCTACTCTTGTATTTTTATAGACTAAGAAGGCTTGAAATCTGGATCTTGAAAAATCAGATCACGAAATATCAGCAGAGTAACGGAAAAAATAAGGAAAACAACCCGCGGGTTGACACCCGCGGGAACCTCCCGCGGGTGGCAACCCGCGGGTCGCGGGTGGCCACCCGGGGGCTTTCCCGCGGGTGGCAACCCGCGGGGCTCTCCCGCGGTGCTTTTCGCAATATATATGTATTTTTTTATTTTATTTTTATTATCATCATATATATATATATATATTTAGTGTCTACATTCCCGAAGACGACGGAGTCATTCCTGCTCTAACCGATTCGGAGGAAAAAATCGAAAACTCTTTGGTGGCTGACGCGGATCCTCCTCCTGCGGGGACCCGTTCAGGAAAAAATTACTTGAAGAACTACGGCCAGGCAACGGATTCCCAACCGCCTCCAGAGAAAGCCAAACAAAAAGAACTCAAGTTCGATAAGATGCTAAGGAAGAAAGGAAAAGAGCCTGCTGAGGATTTATGAAAGTCATTTCAGTTCGACATCCTGACGCAGCTGGCCATTATTCCTGCAAGGATAATCTTGTACGAACTTCTGAAGCTCTATAAACCTATTAGAGAAGCTTTAAGAGAAGCTCTGCAAGATTTGGAGGTATTTCTTGTACAAATACCAGAAATAATTGAGGAGGAGGAATCCCCTTGCGTAACGAGTCACCGGGTCTTTAGTAAGAACGTCCCTTGCATCACTTTCTCCCCGGAAGATATGCAAGTCAGGAGCAATAAGTATCACCATCTCTTGTATTATAAGGGGTACATAGGCTCTGCGAAGATTGATCATATTCAAGTTGATCCAGGCTCAGCCTTAAGCATCATGCCACGGAGGATGCTACGATACCTTGGGGTCCCGATGAATAGATTGACAGCAACTAATACTACCATTTTCGGATTCAATGCTAATGGTAGCAGACTGTTGGGAAAAATAAAACTTAAGTGTCAGATCAGCAACTTGAAGACGGAAGCCACGTGCTACATGATAGACACGGACACATCATACAATCTGCTGTTGGGAAGGCCTTGGATCCATAGCAATCTCATTGTGCCCTCCACGTTACACCAATGCATGAAGTATGTGGACGAAGATGGGAATGTGAGAACACTGATCGCAGAGAAGAAGCCCTTTAAAGGAGTTGAAAACTACTTTACTGACACGATACTGTATCAAGATGCGTTCAGTATTTCAGATCAGCCTGTTCCAAACGACTATGATAGTGGCGAAGAGGCTGATACAGAATCAGGATCCGAAAATTCGGAATTCAAAGATGTAACTTGGGACGGTGAGCCCATTGTGATAACCCTTGAAGGCCTTGATGTAAATAACACCGCTCACTCTGATGGTGAATGGGTGATAAATGAGAATTTAGAGTTTGCTTATTCTTCTGATGTTGATTCCGAGCCCTCAAGCACTAGCACAGATGCATTCAGCGACTGTGTGAATGAGATATATTATCTGACTTCCTTCCAAGCACCTATCCGATCATCCTTACATGAATTAAGTAATGATGTTGAGAGTGCTAACAAGATCATTTTTGAGATTCCTCCCAAGGACGAAACCCAAAAAGCCATAATCTTTGGAAGGGCAAGTCACCGGAACAAAAAGAAATGCTTAAATTGTAAGGAAGAACAAAGAAGTCCCAAGTTCTTCCATTATGGTCAAAACTCTCATAAATTAATAAAAAAAATAGGATATAATCTGGCCGAAGGCAGGGGGTTGAATTTCGAAAAAGGTAGAAGAACAATCCTTCAACCCTTCGTCCCAGAAGGAAAAATGCCAGATTATTACCAGAAAATCGGTAGGGGTTAGGATACGTCACCACTCCCGAGAATTCTTCAAGTAGAGGAACCGAAAAAAGACAGTGCGATCATTCGTCAGAATCGTCCTGCTGGGACTCAGATGTCAGTATAGGCATGATTTTCCACAAAGTATCCGCAAACATGGCTTCTGCGATCCAAAAAGGTGAAGATTTAGAGGAAGTCTTGCCAATAAAAGATGACCCCTGGGTCAAGCACCTTAATGTGAAATGGGAAATCCAGTTTAAACAACGCGAGCCTCCTACCGAGGATAAAGTGATTCAAATAAATATGGGAGATGAAAGGATTTCTAAACCCATATTCATAAGTGAGAACCTATTCTCGGAGGAAAGGGAGGATTTAATATCCCTTATTCGCGAATACATCGATAGTTTCGCCTAGAGTTATGAGGAGATGTCAGGATTAGACCCAGGTGTAGCAGTTCACAAATTGAATATCCGGCCAGATGCTAAGCCAGTAAAACAACAGTAACGAAGATTCCGCCCAGAGATCATGGAAGCTATTGAAACTGAAATCAAGAAGTTGATTGAGTCAGGTTTTATTTGCAATGAACAGCACCCTGATTGGGTCGCGAATATAATTCCCGTAACCAAGAAAAATGGAAAGATCTGAATATGCATAGACTTTAGGGATCTGAATGAGACCTGCCCTAAGGACGAATTCCCGTTACCCATCACAGATGTTATGATTGATAATCCTTGCGAGTATGAGTGTATGACGTTCATAGAAGGGTTCTCGGGGTATAATCAAATAAAGATGTATCCTGATGATGAGAAGCATACATCCTTCAGAACACCGCTTAGGGTGTATTGCTACACAGTCATGCCTTTCGGCTTGAAGAACGCAGGTGCTACATATCAACGTGCTATGAACGTAATATTCCAAGAGCATCTCCGGAAAATAGTGGAATGTTACGTAGACGACCTAGCAATTAAAAGCAAAAATAAGGATGACCACTTGAAGGATTTGAAGACAGTGTTCGATCTTATGAGGAAACACCAGCTCAAGATGAATCCAACCAAGTCTTTCCTGGGGGGTTTCCAGTGGAAAATTTCTCGGTTTCGTTGTAACATCAAAAGGAATATACCTTGATCCAGATAAGGTCAAGGTTATCCAAGACATGCCACCTCCCCGTAACCTCAAAGAGTTGAGGGGATTGCAAGGTAGGCTGGTATACATCCGCAGGTTTATATCAAATTTGTCTGGTAAATGTCAACCTTTCACCAGATTAATGAGAAAAAGAGTGTCGTTTGTTTGGGATGACGCGTGTTAAAAGGTTTTTGAAGAAATCAAACAATATCTCATGAAGCCACCAGTACTTGTATCCCCAGTCTCGGAAATACATTTCATGCTATATGTAAGGGCGATGGACCATTCTTTGGGAACATTGTTAGCACAGAAAATGAGTCAGGTCACAAACAAGCTATTTATTACCTCAACAAAATGATGATCGGGGCAGAACACTGGTATAATCCAGTGGAAAAGGAATATCTAGTTTTAGTGTTCGCAATACAGAAAATGCGGTACTACTTAGTTGGACAAACCATCCACGTTGTATCGAGAGTTAACCCCCTGAGAATACTAATGACTAAATCCGGATCGTTAAATTCAAGACTATCCAATTGGGCTATTTTACTATCACAGCATGATATGCGCTTTGTCCCGTAGAAGTCTGTTAAAAGACAGGCTGTGGCCGACTTCCTAGCCGAACATCCAATCCCGGCATCCTTGAAGTTATACGAGCAAATTCCCAGGGAGTTAGAAGAATGGAACCCGATTCTAGAAAGGATGACTCACGAAAGCCTCCCGAGGCAAATATAGTCTCGGAAGGTGTATGGCAACTTTTCTTCGATGGTGCCTCTCGAATGGGATCCAAAGGAAAGATGACAGCGGGGGTAGGTGCTGTTTTCATCTCCCCTCACAATCACATCATTCCTCGAACTTACTCATTAACAAGCTCGTGCTCCAACAATATCGCGGAGTATAATGCCCTCCTAATCGGCTTTAAAATAGTTAAACAACTGGGGGTCAAATATTTGGAGGCATATGAGGACTTTCAACTCATTGTAAATCAAGTAAAAGGAGAGTACGAGGTCAAACATGAAGACCTCCTACCATATTATCGTGCAGTGATCAAGATCACCGATGGTTTTGAAGATTTCTATATCAGCCATGTAAAGCGTCACCAAAATAGTTATGCAGATTCACTAGTTTCCCTAGCTGCCACGTTAGCTTTGCCCAAGCATACTAGAAAGCAAATTACAATAGGGAGCAAAGAATTATTTTGTCCAAAAGACGAACTCAAAGAGGAAATACAGAAACCACAGGAAGACAAAGCTGATGTTTTCGAATCAAGCCTAGAACCAAGGGATTGGCGTTTCCCTTATATAGACTACGTCATTTACGGTATATTACCTAAAAATAAAAAATGAGCCAGGGCAATTCAGAGAAGGGCAGTCCAGTTCTACTACAACGCGGAGCTCCAGACGTTGTACAGAAAATCTTATGATGAAATTTTACTCCGCTGTCTCTCCTATCGCGAAGCTCAAAAAGTACTCGAAGAAGCTCATGCTGGCATCTGCGGAGCGCACCAGTCAAGGCCAAAACTCTGGGACAGAATCAGAAGGATGGGTTATTACTGGCCTAATATGATGACAGAAGCGGTTAACTACGCCAAGAAATGTAGGGCCTGCCAACTACATGCGGATTTTATACATCAAGCTCCGGAGTATCTCCACCCAACGGCTATGTCGTGACCATTTGAGCAATGGGGTATGGACATTGTAGGGCCAATTTTCCCGCCATCAATAAGGGGACACCGGTTCATTTTAGCTATAATGGATTACTTTTCGAAATGGACTGAGGCTATTTCTTTAACCGAAGTAAAGTCATCAGATGTTATCAAATTCATCAAGCACCATGTGCTTTATCGCTTCGGAGTGCCCAGAAGAATAATTCATGACAACGGGCCCCAGTGTGTAAGCCAAGTGTATTCCAGATTCTGCAACAAGTACATGATCGAAGATGTAGCTTCATCACCGTATTACCCTACAGTCAATGGTCTAGCAGAAGATTTTAATAAGACCATTGTAAAACTTCTCAAAAAGTTCATAACGTCCAATCAGAGGGACTGGGATGAGAAGCTAGGAGAATGTCTGTGGGCATATCGCACTACAGTCCGAACCCCCACCAATGCCACACCCTTCTCCTTGGTATACGGGTCAGAAGCAGTCTTGTCTTTGAAAATCCAAATTCCATCGTTGCGCGTCGCGTTAACAATTAGGATGACGGAGGATGAAAGGCATCAGTAAAGGCTTCAAGAATTAGAAGCCTTGGATGATAAGCACTTGGAAGCTCAACAGAGTATTGAACTATACCAGGCGCGGATCTCTAGAACCTTTAACAAAAAGGCTAAACAAAAAACTTTCAAGAAGGGTGATCTGGTCCTGTCAGTCAGAAGACCGATCATAACTAACAAAAAGTCTAGGAGAAAGTTCCAGCCAAAGTGGGAGGGACCTTTTGTCATTGATACTGTCTATTCCAACGGTGCATATCGGTTGGCGAAACCGAATGTGATAAGATTATGATGCCGATTAACGGCAAATTCCTGAAGAAGTATTATTCTTAGTGAAATTGCATAACACCAGTTGTAACGTGATCTGGGCAGTTCGATGCAAATTATGAACAAAAAGCTTCTCTGTAATCAATGAAGATTCTCGATTCCGGACTAAACATTTTTAGCTCGCGAACCACAAATTGTTCTGTTTCCAAACTCGCCAAGTAAAAAATATCTCTGGCGAATCACATTTTTCCTTCTTCCAAACTCGCCAAGTTAAAAATACCTCTGGCGAATCATATTTTTCCTTCTTCCAAACTCGCCAAGTTAAAAATATCTCTGGCGAATCACATTTTTCCTTTTTCCAAACTCGCCAAGTTAAAAATACCTCTGGTGAATCACAAATTGTCCTTTTTCCAAACTCGCCAAGTTAAAATTACCTCTGGCGAATCACATTTTTCCTTCTTCCAAACTTGCCAAGTTAAAAATACCTCTGGCAAATCACATTTTTCCTTCTCGCCAAATTAAAAATACCCCTGGCAAATCAAATTTGTCAACAAGAAGTTCTTTCGTTTGCAGTAATTTTGGGTACTTGGAAGATTTTGATTGATTTCAAGATTATCAAGTTAATAGTTACATCTGGTAATCAACGTCAGAATCATCCATCAGATATTCTTAGTTATGTAAAAAATAAGAGCTTTTTATTCATTATCAGATCAAGATTACAGAGAATTCTCCAGTATTACACAGTCAACAAGAGTGAATACAAATCACTGAAACAAAAGAGCAGAAAATTAAAATATACAAGCTTTTACAGTTCAATGATTCAAGAGGGTTTTTATTTTCTCCTCCGCATCATCAATATCATGTTGGAGGGTCTCATAAACTTGAACAGTAGCTTGACGATGCAATTCTTCGTCACAAGTAATAACATTTTGCGCTGCAGCAGCCTCCAGCATATCCAATTCAGCCTGTATCACCTGAAGATCTCTGGTTGTATTGTCCCGCTGGCGCAATAAGTTGGCGAGATTCCTCATTGACTCATCACGCTCCTTGGTGATTTTGGCCAAGAAAGCTTGAGTTTTGGCGATAGTCTCTTGAGTCCTAACGATAGCCTGGTCATGGTCCTTGACAATTGAAGTAGCGGCCTCCACTTGAAGAACTTGAGACTCACGGTCTGATTGACCCTTTTTTAAGGAGGCTTTACAAGCATTTGCCTTCTCCTGAGTCTCCTTCTGGAACCTAAATTGTTCCTCTTTCAGCTTGTGGAAAATGATTTTTGCTGTCTTAGATTTATCAACACTTCTGGCCTTTGATAGGGATTCAGCATACTTTTGAAGCTGAGTTATCATAAGTCTAAAGGGAGCAGATTTATCCTCTCCACCAATACTGACAATACCAGTTAAGTAAATGTTGAGAACATTGGCGAGTGAAGCAAAAGAAGCCCCCTTCAGTATTTTATCAATACAGCGGTCAAGAAAATGAAGGAAGGTCTCCACCGTATCCTTTAATAAATCAATCTCAAGCATGTCAATCTCCGCATGAGAGGGAGTAATACTGGTTGAGGTAGAGGCGGATTGATCCGTACTCTATTGTATAGGGGCTGCAAGACTAGTAGCAGCAGGAATGGGACTTCTGGAGACTTCAGCAGAGCTAACAACTGCGGCATCCTAAACCAAAATATCGGTCGGAGCAGCTGCGGCCAAAACCATAGACAGAGTAGTCTCGGGAATCATTGCTTCCATAGTATCAACAACAGAAGTGATAACTTCGGTCGCCTCATCAGTGTCAGTTCCCACGATGGTGTCATCTAGCAAAGTTACCTTCGCGCCCATGCACTCTAAATCTGAAATTGAAACTGGAGCTAGTAAAAGGAGAAAGTTAATAGTCAAATGTTATAGCATCATTTGATAATAAAATAATTGACAAAGGAAGAAGATGCAGACCTAAAGGTTGGACACTGGATTCTCCAATTCCGTACACCTCAGGACCAAACGCTTCAGGCCCGTATACTTCAGTTCGAACCTCTTCACTCACATAGATATACTTACCATGGTCTAATGGAGGGGTTGAAGATCGAAAATCATCGCTGTCGACATTAGAAGGAGGTGCTGCTTTTGGGGGATCTGATGCGCGAGTCTCCCCAATGATTTGTACTTCATCGTATGCAATAACTTGAACAGTAGGAGCTGAAGGGTCCTCTTGTATGGCCGGAGAAACACCGACTTCAACAGTGGCCTGACAAGTAGGGGGTAGAACCCTCTTGAGTGACGGGAGTAGGATCACTGTAGAGAACAAGTCCTTGACTCCGATGCCTCTTAAGGGAGCAGAGAGTTAAAGATGAGTCATCCTCATCTTCCTCGGGTTCCTCAGCGAAGGACTCAGAAACCAGACTGGGTGTTGCAGTGCCAGCTCCAGATGGGGTGCACTGCGAATCAATCTCCTGCGGGATGGTAGGCAAGTCACTGAGGCGCCTTAGTCTCTTCCGCTTATGTGAAGATTTCTTGGGAGGAGACTGCGGCTGAGGAGAAATCTTCTTCGATGTCGGGAGAGGAGAAGCACCAAGAGAGGCGGTTTGAGCTGATACATTATCGACCTCTTCCCTCTGTTGAGTTCTGGTTCCGATTCATTGGATGCGCTGTCTTCCCTGAAATCTTCCATCCCTGCAACTTTCGTACTGCCAGCTTTCTTTTTCTGGGCTTACCAAGCTCTGATCTCCGGCAGACTGGTATGATTTATGCTGAAATTCTAAGGAGTGGAACTAGCATCCGCGAACCACTTACAGAAACAAAAGCTCATACTCGAATTTGGAGTCTTGAGCGGAAGATCAAATCTGGCTTGGGTTCTACCTGCGATGAAGTGAAACCAAGCTCGTGCTCCTTCTAGAGCATTCCCAACAAAACTTATCTCCCTATTAGAATTACCAACATAAGATCATACCCGAACTGCCGAGCGAAACGGCTCGGGTAGTAAGGCTCTATGTAGCAATAGTTCTCCAATTGAAGAATCAAATGTCCTGGGCGGATGTTTATCAACCACCAGAAGCACCCCGAGGACAGAGTAGTGAATTTATCGGCGCCGACAGTATCTGCGAATTCCTCCCCGTACCCAGCATTTGGAAAGTACGGAAAATATCTGAATAATTCAAAAGTTGAGAAATGACGAAGGGTCTTGCAGATCACGGCCATGTAGCTGCCTCTCCATTGCGACCTCTCGTAGTGCTGTACTTTGGGAGCACTTAAGTCAATCTGCGAGTCAGCATGACTCATCAAAGTGGGGCAATGTAAAACCAACCAAGCCATCAAATTAAGTATAAGGGAATTCTACACGCGGATTAGGAGTCTTAATGACCGGATCCCCTTTCTTCCTCTGCTCCTTCTTCACGTTGCAGAATTTATCAGATAATCTCCTCAATCCGCTTTGGATGCTGCACACCATCGTGGGCAATAGACTGAGTCTCCTACCTAATGCTCGTAGGACGGCTGGGTATACAGCCCTAACAGGTATGTTTTCCTGCGAATGAATAATACACTTTTTCAACTATACCATCAAATAATCCGCCAAGAAGGTAGGATCAGATAAAACTTGAAGGGCCTGATAATGAAAGCTCTCAAAGGACGTTCCAGCTTTGAAAACGTCCTCATCAGATTCGGCGATATAAGTATCTGTCCCGAAACTTGTAATTCTTCTCTCAACCTCCTTTTCAGAAACTGGAGAAAGGCGGGTAAAATTAGGATTACCCTTAGAAAAATTGGGCAGAAGATATTGCAGCCACTTCTTCAGCTTCAAATTGCGGGTGCCGGATATGTGGGTGCAAATATGGTAGTGACAGAGTACCTCCCGGTAAGTATCATAAGCCAAAAGGTCCCGGATCTTCAGCAGATGGAGTTCTTTCCCAGTGGGAACATACTCTTCATACGGGATGTCTCTTATGGGTAGCCCAAAATTTCATACATTTCGTGAAGGGCAAAACCCAATTCGCCTCGAGGGCAAAAAATTGTATAAATATCAGGATTGTACAGTTCTTGTAGAGCAAAAAAATGAAATCTACTAGCGGGAATACCATACTGAACAGTCCTGATAGCACGATGTAGCCATGCGTAATGAAACTGATCTCTGAAAGTTTTCAGGAAGAAGTCAGTCAAGATGCCCACTCTCCTTTCGAAGAACAGTGAACCCATCCAGGGGGACGAAAATCCTGAACAGGAAATTTCCCTTGTGCATTGGTGAATCGGTGCAGAAAAGTCTGTGTGATTATGGGAACCTCGCCTCTGGAGAGGTCATGTTTAAGCAGTCCTGGAAGCAATCAATGAAAGTGTTTTTCAGTGCTACGAGGAAAAGCACCTTGAGCATTGAAACCCCCAATAAGATGCCATCTTGTGGCCTGTTTATGTGCCAGTCCATTCGTCTGGGCATAGGAAGGGATTGAAAAAATAAAAAAGGATAAGACCTCTCCATATTGGGGAGAAACAAGTAGCGACATGCAACTTAACGAAGCCACTTGTAATCTCCATCTTCCAAACCGCTATCGGGCACTGAAACGTGGTCCCCAAACAAAAAGGTGGGTTTGCATAGCGGAGACCGATCATCTCCTTCGAGTGCATTAGTTATCAGTTCTTGTAATGTTGAGCGAGAAGGATGGAGAATTTTGTCCTCTCTCTTGACTATCTGATGCTGTACAATGTGAAAAGACATGACCAAACCTGAATTCTTTCTGCCCATCATAGCCATCCGAGTATCCGAAATAATGATCCTTAGGCCAAGGATTCAAGGCATAATCGACTGCAAGAGACATACAGATTCAAGATAAAAAAAAAAATCTCTGAGAAAGGGACTGTCTTTCGAAAGTTATTTTTATTACCTCCAATTAAGGGTTCCTACCGAACCACTATTGAACTAGAGGTTGCTTGAGGATCTTGATGACCACTGGCAGCCGCATCGGAGGAGGAAGGTTTCTTCAGCATCTTTTGCAAATTGAGGAAAATCTTCACGCAGAGAATCGAAAGTTATAGGAGGTTGAAGACGAGAAGTCTGAGGAACTTTAACGAAAAACTCGGATTTTAAATTTCTTGAGATAAGAGTAGCCTCTTTCATAAAATTGAGATTATATAGCAGATGATTTGACGACCGAGATCTCTGGATAGACATGATATCTGGCCCGAATCTCGTGGGTACCTTTTCATTTAATGCGGCTCAGAGAACGTCTCAATTCTTACGCCGTAGAAAGAAACCGCCTTTCGGCCTTTCCGTGACCAAAAAGTAAAAGTTCGCGTCCCTAATACAGAGTCGCGATCTTTCATAAGTTTCAGTTTGCGACCCTAACACAGAGTCGCTTTCTTCTCCAAAGTAAAAGTTCGCGTCCCTAATATAGAGTCGCAATCCTTCAGAAATTTCAGTTTGCGACCCTAACACAGAGTCGTTTTCCTTCTCCAAAAAAGTGAAAGTTCGCGTCCCTAATACAGAGTCGCGTTCCCTCCGAAATTTTAGTTTGTGACCCTAACACAGAGTCGTTTTCTGCTACCAAATGAAAGTTCGCGATCCTAATACAGAATCGTATTCCTTCCAAAGCGAAAGTTTGCGACCCTAACACAGAGTCGTCTCTTTGCGATCCTAACACAGAATCGTATGCAGTAAATTGTGACGCTAATACATAGTCACATTCTCCTTCAAAGGCAGTAAAATGCCATATAAAGTCGCATTTTCTTTCAAATACAGCAAGATCACAGCGCTAACACAGAGTCGTGTTTCTTTCAAAATGAGAGTTCGAGACATTGAGACAGAGTCATGTTACCCTCAATTGAAGAAAAGTTCTAATACAGAATTGTACTCTCAGATGGAGATTCTAATACAGAATATTATATCCAAAGTATTCCAAAACTCCTCAAAGGATCATAAGAGTATTGAAAACTTTGGAGAGGGTTTTGTTAGCGAAAAATTCTGGAAGACAAAGCAGATCCGCGGATTTAGAGTTGAAAATCCGCAACTCAGCAGATCCGCGAACTTAAAGATTGAGATTCGCCACCCAGCGACAACAGAACAGGTTCGCGAGTTTAAAACTGAGATTCGCGATACTACCCATAGCTTTCGGGTAGGGGTTTAATACAAAGTCACTCTTTCCGAACAAGAGAGTTGCCACCTCAGATCATGGAGCAACTGCCAAACGAATGTAGCGGTATTACTTCGGTCGTAGGAGCAACCACCTAACGAATATGACGGTACTTCTCGAGTAGTGGGAACTAACGGTCGAGCAAATAAGGTGGGACGTTACCCTAGAACCCATATAAAAGGCCGGGGAGCGAAAGAGAACGAACGGAGACGAAGACACACAGAGACAAAAACGAAGAGACAGAGGGATCTATCATCTTCTTCTTGAGTTACCCCTTGTGATTAAGAGTCCAGAGCGTTTCTTTTCCCAGCCAACTGAAAGAGATTGTGCGGAATGTCAACGGAGAGCAGGATCGTCCTCCACAACTATATAGGAACCCAGCTTTAAACAAAGAGAAAATCCATTTTTCTCATCTTCTGTAAACGGAAAACCGTTGGATTGTAATCCTTTATTGAAAAAACTTCAATAGAGTGTCATTTGCAATTTTTATGGCGAACAATTAGGTCACCTTTTTGTGATTTTGAACATTTTGGGTCGACCTTGATCTCCAATTTCTTCATCGTCTCTCCAATTCTGTTGACATCATATTGGACCACCATCTTATTTTCAGTATAGAAAATTTCTCCCACTATGGTCACCAGTCTGTTTTCGGAGAAAATAGGGAATCTTTCCATTACCATTGAATTAGAGAAAAATTTCAAATTAACAAAATTTCTCTTTTTTTTATTTGATTACAATGAAAAGAAATAAAAAAACAGATAGAAATAACTTATAAATCGTCACTCTCTTTTTACAGAAGATTTATGGGATTCGAGACAGTTATGGGGATCGGTCCTTTTCCCGTTGACGATCTAACGTCAATGGTTGGAAGAGAGCTCGTTCTTCTTCTCTTCTGACTCTTAGAGGAAGGACGAACATTTGTGCCGGAGAGAGATCTGGCCAAACGTCTTTTTTTCTCTGCTGGTCCCAAGGCTTCAAGGCTCTCGCGCATAACTTGAATTGTCAAATATCAAAATATCCTTTTTCGAGTTCTCTTGGGGGTATTTATAGGCCTCAGTTGTTGAGAGAGTTTCCTTATAGATAGAACCGAGATCCCTTTATAATCTTGATGAGATCTTGATAAGATATTTGATCAGATTTGCTCCAGATTTATTGAATCGGGTCCAATTTCTATATCCAAAATCAATTAAATTTAAATTAGAATTTGATTAGAATTCGTAGAATTATTAAATTCGAACAGAATTAAATTAGAATCCTGCACCCAAAAATCAATTAAACTCTAATTAGAATTTGTAAAAATTGCAAAATAGTTCGAAGCAGGACCCAATTTATTGCGCAGAGAGAAAGTGGGGGAGAGATTTTTTCCTAATATTTTTTTTAATTTTAGTTTTTTTTATTTCTTTTCTTTTCTTTTTCTTTTTCTGCAGCTCTCTCCTTCCCTCATTAACCTCGCGGGCGTCCACGAGGCTGCGAGCCTCGTGGGCTTTTTTTTTCTTTCGTTCGTTGCTTTGGCCTTGGCCTCCCTGAGGCTCACGAACGCCTGCGAGGGTGGGAGCCTCGCGGGAGCCCACGAGGCTAATTCATTTTTTTTTTGCCGCTTCTTGGCTTCCTGAGTCTCGCGGACGCCAGCGGGGCTAATTTTTTAAATTTTTATTTATTATTTTTTAATTATATTATTATTATTATTATTATTATTATTATTATTATTTGAATTCAGACTCGGATTTCGGATTCGGATTCGGATTTTAGATTCGAGCTCGGACTCGGATTCGGATTTTGATTTTGGATTTGGATTTATGCGGGAATAATTTTTCTCGTTCTACAATGACAACTAATAGTTGCCGTGCCAAACTTTAGATATCGGAGACAATATTGTAGGAGATCGCACCTGCACTTGACCTATCATTAGGAAATCAAAATTTTCCTACTAATGGAGCTTCAACTAAGAGAATAATAATAATTGTCCCAATTATAATGCATAATGATAGAAGTAATTAATAATGATGCATGTCACTTTTTTTCTCTACGTTCGGTGGACAATATTAAGACATAATCACAGGGATGATGAAGGTGATTAAGACAATATTATTGATACTTGAGATGATGGTGGCACGAGCAATAACAATGGTAATAATGATTGGATTCAATCGACGAAGGGATGTCTCTCTAACTAAAAGGTGGAATCATCTTCTCATGTCTAATTATGTTTTCCGATTAAAAGACCATCTATGATGATCGAGACACACGTCAAGTATAGTTAATTATATTGAAATAATGCAACGTTGCAATTAACAAAAATGCTTAACAAAGATCTTTTTGATTTTATCGACTAAAAATTGAATCAAGGAGCAGGGGACCATGTACGGGTCCCTTGAACGGAGTAACAAATGATCCAATTGGAGGTCACTAATGACGTCTTAGATTAATTGATACGTTAATGGGTTTAAGGGAAAAGTTCTTTTTAAATGTTTTTCTTAGAGAGAACGGTAGGGGAAAGGTTAAATAAAGGTCAGACCGTTAAATTTTATTTACTCTAGAAGCAAATGAGTTATAATCATCCATATTGCAATTTTAATACAAATAAGACATACTTCTCTATTACATGTATCTTAATCGTCGAACGGACAATTGTCTGCATCAAAAAAATGCATGTGCCGAAAGAAAAAATACAAAAAAGAATCTGAATTATGTGGAAACATTTGCTTGTGACATAGAGGATCACTATCCCGTTTAGCTGACATTATTCACTTAATCATGGCGGATTAAAAAAAAATAAAAAAAAATAAAAACAAGAAGACGAAGGGTGTATTTTCTTAGCTTTGCATCTCTATTTTATTTAGAAAAAAAAATTGAGTTTGATGTTTCAGTAGTTATAATTCTACTTAAAATAAAAGGATGAAAAAAAAAAAGTTCATACTTTTAGAAAATTCATTTAAAATCTATTTTAAACATGTTTTTTTTAGAGACAATAATTTGATTACATCTTTAGAAAATTTTTATCTTTTTATGAAATATTTTTGTTGTAACTATCAGTTAACAATAAATTTGTATTAACAAACATATTTAACTAATAAATAACCTAAAATAAGTCAAACGAGAATACACACACACGTTATCTATTAGTATGAGGTACGTAATACTCGCATAATATACTTCTGTGAAAAATAGATGGTTGCTCTATATAATTTGACATACAAAATGTTATAGATGGTTGCTCCATATAATTTGGCATACAAAATGTTATAGATGGTTGCTCTATATATATAATTTGACATACAAAATGTTATAGATGGTTGCTCTATATAATTTGACATACAAAATGTTACAGATGGTTGCTCTATAATATAATTTGACGTAAAAAATGTTATAGATGGTTGCTCTATATATATAATTTGACGTACAAAATGCTATAGATGGTTGCTCTATATATATAATTTGACATGCAAAATGTTATAGATGGTTGCTCAATCAAAATGTTTTTTTAAATCTCATTTCCTAAATCAAGTTATTTAAATACAATTTTAGTCATCAATCCTTTTTTAACACTTCCATTATTTGTGTTGACTAAACATGAACAAATCCTCTACATTCTGTTGTCGCGCGTATCTTGATTTGTTAACTATGTCCTTTAGAAGAAGTACGAATGCATGCAACTGCCTGCCAATATCACTCCGAACGTGTAGTTTAAAACTTGTGATCTTGTAACTTGGACACAACAATGCATCGAGATCATCGGTACTATATGTGTATATATATGTATACATATGTGTATATACATGTATACATATGTGTGTGTATATATATATGTATATATATGTATATATATATAGATATATATATATATATATATATATATATATATATATATATATATATATATATATATATATATATATATATATATATATATATATATATATATATATATATATATATATATATATATATATATATATATATATATATATATATATATATATTCTTTTATATATATATATATATATATATATATATATATATATATATATATATATATATATATATATATATATATATATATATATATATATATGTGTGTGTGTGTGTGTATACATATATGTATGTATGTATACATGTGTATGTATGCATGTGCATGTATGTGTATGTATGTATGTGTATGTATGTGTATGTATGTGTATGTGTATGTATATGTATATGTATATATATGTATGTACGTATGTATATATATGTATGTACATATGTATGTATATATATGTATATATATATGTATGTATGTATGTATGTACTAGCATGCGATCACGTTAGGATTTGATTCTGATTCCAGTGAAAAGAGAGTATTTGTTATAGATTAGATAGGAATATTGCACTTATTGTCGAGGAACGATCGATGCAAACAAACGATTGAGAACCTAACATGGGAGGAATGACTGAAACTTCTATCGGCCGACATCAAGACAAGCCTGCCTCGATCCAGTTAGCGCCAGAGGATCCTGTTCCCGATCTAGCTCCTAGATTTACTGTTAGGGTTCCGGCCACTCCCACCACCTGCCAGCAGCACAAGACACAAGTCACAACCAATTCTGTCGAGCCACAGCCGGACAGGGCACCCACATGCCCAGATGGCTCACCCAACTCCCAATCACTGATTAATATTCTAATTAACACTTAAACAAATTACTTGCATTGGACTAATCTCATGCATGCATGCAGGCCAGTGAGCAACTAGGCCAACATGTTTGCAGTAATCCCTGCATCGTGTCTGCTTCAACATGAGACCTAGCACTTAAACAAATGCACCCATTACGACTGTACAAGGAGAGGGAGGTCGATGAAGAGGCCTTGACTCGAGTCTTGACAAGAGAGTAAGTAGCTAGTGGGTGTTGTGGCTCGAGAAAAAGAGATTGATTTGATTATTAGTTTAATTTAGTTTAACTAGCTAGCTATCGCTTTTTGCTTCCATCTCTCTCTCTCGCTTGTCTTTGCGTTGTTAGGAAATAATTAACAGGTGTCCACATGAGAGATCGAGATTTGTTTATGATTGTTGTGCTTGCTTATGGCATCGAGACCTTCAAATTATTTGACTGGGGATTTTTGCTAAGATCCATGGGGGACATCTTAGGTGTACTATGAGACTGTAGTTTAATCAGTGAGGCACATGTGTGATTAGGCTCCTTAATTCTTACTTAATTTCATCTGTATCTTAATTATTATAAAGTTTGCTGACATAAATATGGTGAATGTATTTTAAAATGCAGAAACAAAGGTCATATATATATATATATATATATATAGGGATTATTGTAGGTGAGCCGCCAGCTCGGGAAAAGTTACGTGAGCTAGCGGCAAAACTATAATGATCCAATGTTTTTTTTTCAATTTCTTTTAACAGTTACTATCTCTACCTACTTAACTTCTTTCGGATTAAATTTTATAAATTTTAAATTTTATTTACCCTTTCATCAAGTACATACAAAATGTTTTATTAATTGAAAACCGTTAATTTTGTGTTAACTTGATTAATAATCAAATCAAAACTAAATCTAAGAAATTGGGTATGAGTGAACTCTAAGGGATCGAGATCATAATCCAAAAGAAATTTTTTTAAAATAGATTATTGGACATAGTGGAAATGAACTGCAGCTCAGATAACTTGGGTGAGCTTACAGCTCATTTCCATTTTTCTAATATATATATATATATATATATATATATATATATATATATATATATATATGAATACTAGGAAGAGAGCTTACATAGTTTAGCATAAATGTAGACATGCCAATAGATCAAATTTTTCCATAAATTTCTAATGCAGACTGTACAAGTTGAATTGTATACACTGTATTTGAGAGAAATTTGAACTTCTTGCATTTAATAAGAGAAAAAAGTTAATTCAGCGAACAAAATATTGAAATTTTAGATTTAAGACGTAAACATAAATAAATATATACGTAGAGAGAGATGGAAATGAGCTGAAAACTCATGCATATTACCTGAGATACAGTTCATTTTCACTATCTTTAATAATCTTTTTTAAAAAATTTCTTTTGGATTATGATCTCGACCCCCTAGGGTTCAGTCATACCCAAATTCTTGGGAGTTCTGATTTGGTCATACATCAAGTTAACACAAAATTAATAATGGATACAATATTTTGTATGCACTTGATGAAATAGTAAATGAACTCCAAAATTTATGGAATTTAATTCGAAAGAAGTTAAGGACGTAGTGATAGTAATTATTAAAAAAATAAAAAAATTATTGGATCATTATAATTTTGCCGATAACTCACATAATTTTTCCTGAGCTGGCGGCTCACCTACAGTAATCCATATATATATATATATATATATATATATAGAGAGAGAGAGAGAGAGAGAGTAAACGGAAAATTCACCGGCGGTGAAGGAGAGTCCTTCACTAGCACTTAGGTGGTCCAATAATTGTATTGCACGTGGCGCCACTTAAAAGGTAATTAAAAAAGTTCTTTTATTTGTTACTTTGAGTGGTATCACATGTAATACAATTATTGGGCCACGTAAGCGCTAGTGAAGAAATCCCCTTCACCGCTGGTGAATTTCCCATTTTCTCATATATATATATATATATATATATATATATATATATATATATATATATATATATATATATATATATATATATATATATATATATATATATATATATATATGTTGAAAACCCCTTCCACTGCACCAAAACTCCGAAAAAAATGTAGTGAGGGTTGAGAGAAATTATTTTATATTTTAACACGCCCCCTCAGGTTGAAGCCCTATTTTTGGGTAGAAACTGGGCTTTAATGCAACGGTATAATTTTTTTAAAACCCACAATTAATTGCGTGCCCAACAAGAATCGAACATGGGTTGCTCTGATACCATGTTGAAAACCCCTTCCACTGCACCAAAACTCTGAAGTTGTAGTGAGGGTTGAGAGAAATTATTATATATATATATATATATATATATATATATATATATATATATATATATATATATATATATATATATATATATATATATATATATATATATATATATATATATATGAGTAAACGGGAAATTTACCGTCGGTGAACCGAGTTTTTTCATCGCTGCTTAGGTGGCCTAATAAAATTATTACACGTGGCGTCACTCAAAGAGCGGTTAAGGAAATTCTTTTATTTTTTTATCTTGAATGTCACTACGTATAATAATTTTATTGGGCCATCTAAGCGGCGGTGAAGGAACCCTTCACCGCGAGTGGATTTCATGTTCTCTCTCTCTCTCTCTCTATATATATATATATATTCAAATTTATCAATATCTAATCATCTCCTAAAATTTTTCACTTGTATACTGCCAAGAAAAGATAATTGAGTATTTGCAGACATTACTAGAGTGTTTTCTATAGATGGTTAAATACATTAATTTAATCTAATAAAATCAACATACAGCGATATTAATTTTGTTTTTTTTCTCAAAATAAAACACTATCTATGCAATATGTTACGTGGACACTAAAATGTAGTAAACATACTAAATTGTGTCTCTATTCAAGTTAAGAGATTTCTTAATATATATATACATCCAATGACATATATAATGATGCCAAAGGATTAAGAAATTAATCAGTAGGTTTCATCCTGACTAAACCAATCCAAGCTAAGGTGACTTGTGATAGTTAGATAATCCAATTTAAACCAACCAAAAACTACCCAGATTTGACCTTCATCAAATATTTTTCCTTTTCTCCATAATGTGAACTCTTTTTCTTTTTCTCTATTATCGATTTCATCAGAATTTAGTCATAAATTAATTGAAATCGAAAGGAGTTACAATTCCATCGTAATGTGAACTGATCATGAGTCATGATTAAAGTTCAACGACAACAATTTAAACCAACCTAAAACTCCATAATGTGAACTCTTTTTCTTTTTCTCTATTATCGATTTCATCAGAATTTAGTCATAAATCAATTGAAATCGAAAGGAGTTACAATTCCATCGTAATGTGAACTGATGAGTCATGATTAAAGTTCAACGACAACAATCATTTAATCTAAAATTCTCTATTATGAGCATGGGCTTGTGAGATGTATGAATGCGACCGTGATTGCTAACTCCATTCTCCTACTGTTTTCTTTGGACCATTTGACAATGACTAATTAGTTTATTTTTTTATTAATCTCTCTTTCAATCATCATTAGTTAGCACTAAAGGTTTGAAATGTGCTAGTTTTTTTTTTCTTTTTTTTTATGTCTAGAAATTTCAAGTTTTGTTCTTGCCTAAATTGACTTAACTTCTTTTATTTTAAATGAATTTTTTCAATACTGCAAAGTCTTAAATTTTGTCCTAAACTATAAATTTTAAATGATTTTTTTTTCTATAGATTATACACTACATATAGATTATATATAGACAATTTCAGACGACTATTGTATTTTTAAAAGTAAGAGTAGCAAATTTTGGACGACCATAATGATGTGCTATACTTTTCTGAAATTAATTATTTTCTTACAAAATATGTTAAAACTCTGAGCTCTGACTTCAAGAAAATACTTGGAATATTAGGAAATTCTGTAAATATAAACAATAATATTTTAGCAACCAAACCATATATTTATTTACAAAAGATTTGGAACTCCCTTTCTTCTACTCAAATCTACTCAAGAGTGGCTTGGAGAAACAACACCGATGCATATAAATAAAACTAAAATCTTTTGATGAAGGGTACACTGTTGTTTACATGAATAACGATGCATAACTCATACCAAAAAAAAAAAAAAAAAGTTGGTATATCCATACGAAATTAGTACAGACACAAGTTGATAATAGTATAGATTTACTAAAATCGTTACAAATACGATGCATTTTATGCTAAGAATACATTTCACCGACATCTCTCTCTCTCTCACAGTGATATCCAATAACATCTTCGATGGTGAGCTGAGCTCCCATATGATTTGTAGTGGTTCCATCCAAAATATCAAGAAAATGTATAAGGCTAGTTATTTACATGAAGCAAGATATCTTCTAGTGATAAATTTCCTAAAAAAAGGATGGAGATCTATAAGCTACAAGCGACCGATCTGACTTCTTCTTTTTCTTTTTTTTTTTGGGACAAAAACGATAAGACTTGATGCGCCATGAGAGTGGACTAACAAAGGACCAACTGTCGTGGTTCAGGAAAAAAGAAAAAAAAGAATCGATCCACACACCCCCCCACGCCCCCCCCCCCCCCCCCCCGGCGAACCCATTCAATCATTGCTACTCTCTACAAATCAATGAGCCGCAATTAGCAACAGGCCGCCTCCTAAGTACTATCCTGGACCTTCGGGCTCCTCTGCGGGCCTGCCCGTAGATCCTGCAGGCAGGCGCCTAACCTAATCCTACTCCGGCGGCGTATCGTATCTCTCTTACTCTGGGGGGGTTAAATGATGTTGATGCGCCGCTAACCGTCCCCCTCCTTCTCCACGTGGCGGGTAATCCGCGAGGTGAGTGGATCCGCCGCATCGCCGTACCAGCTCTGTTGACGGCTCCGCCATAATTACTAATCATGCCATTGATTTGAATGGTCCGTTATCATGAGAGTTTCCAAATAAGCACACCAATTTTACCTCGTGGGCTTACATTTTTTTTTTTTTTTAAGTGTGTTTTTTTTGTTTGGCCTTACAATCCGAACAGTTGTAAAATAAATTTGTTAGGAAAAATAGTATGCTCTTTTAGAAACTCCTGTTATCGTCGTGCTTCTTTTATTTCTTTCCTAATTTGATATTTTCAAGAAGAATAAAAAAAATAAAACTTCAGAAAACAGACTAATCTTTTCAAGTTTTTTAGACTTGTTTCTAACTGTATCAATTTTTTTTTTTTTTTTTTTAAGTTCCTGAGAAGTTTCGAACCCAACTTCAGATTGAGACTTAATTTGGACATATTAGGAAAAAAAAAAAGTTTGTACAAGAGTTTGAGTAGCTGAACAAAATTGTAGCAATCTACTACTTAATTTCATGTCCTCTTTAACTCCTAATCAATTTTTATCGACTAAGTAATGATAATCAGTGACTTATAAAATAATCAACCACTCTAGTCGTTATTCAATTCAAAACACTATAACTTGACTTATGTTTTATGTATAAAATATCACAAAGCTTCTTTTTAATTTTCGTAATTGAATATTTGAAAAGTTACTTCTATATTTTCTTTTCATGAGCCATGGCAAATTTAATTTCGAGAAAGCACCTTTAATATTTGGGATTCAAATTTGTCTTGAATTGCGAAATATCAATCAAATTCGGGAAATATTAGTAAGCTTTTTGGTAAAAGATTCTTGCAAGGACTAATTACGAAATAGCCATGATGATTAGGCGGCAGTACATGTACATGCGTATGTAATATTGGGCACGTAAGGAGAAAAGAAAATGATTAAAATTAAAAAAAAAAAATACCAAGAGACTGAGCGCAGTTGCGCAGCCACAGCCGCCATTTTTATTTTCCACTGCCCTTTAACCCTACGAACTTACTATTATTATCATGATATCAAAGGACCTACTAACTTTCTCTTATGATCATATTTTCATCTTTAAGGAGAAAGACATCAAAATTATTATAATTATTCAGTCTGCATAAGTAAAAGAGAGAGAGAAAGATAATGAAAAGCATGATTCTAGAGAGAGAGAGAAAGAGAGAGAGAGAGAGAGAAACTAAGAAAGTGATCGGGCACGCCTCTCCCTCTCTCTCTCTCTCTCTCTCTCTCCAAGTCATAGTCTGGGTCTTTGTCTGAGTGGGCCACCCACTCTCCCATATCATCTCATCCCTCGCCATTACCAGTAGGAAGCTCAAGTATAAATACCCCCTCATCTTCTCACTCTCAATCTCAATGATCACCTAACCTCCTCCTGCTAATTCAGAACAAGCGAGCAAGCATACACGCAGTCTTAGCGATACTCTACAACAAGAGATATATACATAATATCTCTTGCTTCCTTAACCTACAAGTTCTCTTTCTATCGGAATTGTTTGTTATGGAAGACAACGACGCCGCCGCCGCCGCCGCAATTGTGATCAGGGAGTACGACCCCACCAGAGACCTCGAGCAGGCGGAGGCCGTAGAGCGTATGTGCGAGGTGGGCCCCAGCGGCGAGATGTCCCTCTTCACCGACCTCCTCGGTGACCCTCTGTGCCGCGTCCGCCACTCCCCCGCCTTCCTCATGCTGGTTCGTTCTCTAACATCCTACTACTATTATTATTATTATTTTGAATTTTATTTTAAGGAATGGAAAATAAAAAAATTGATATATTCAGGTTGCGGAAACGACGTGTGGGCCGGCGAGACAGATCGTGGGCCTCATCCGAGGCTGCATCAAGACCGTCACCTGCGGCTCCAAAAACTCTCACCGCTCCGCTAAGCACCACCACCGCACCCTAATCTACACCAAGCTCGCCTACATCCTCGGCCTCCGCGTCCTCCCCTCCCACCGGTAACCTCACCTCCCCACACCCAAACGACATTTATTCTCTCCTCCTTTTTCTAATCATATTAAATTAATTACGGATCGTCCACTTACATCATCATCAGGCGAATGGGCGTGGCATTTAAGCTGGTGACCAGACTCGAGGGGTGGTTCAAAGACAGGGGCGCGGAGTACTCCTACCTGGCCACCGAAAAGGATAACGAGGCCTCCCTCCGTCTGTTCACCTCCCGGTGCGGTTACCTCAAGTTCCGCACCCCTTCCATCCTCGTCCAGCCCGTCTACGCTCACCGCATCCCCTCCCCTCGCCACGTGTCCCTCCTCCAGATCCCCACCCCCCACGCCGAGACCCTCTACCGCAAGAAGTTCGCCACCACCGAATTCTTCCCCCGCGACGTCGACTCCATCCTCAACAACCCGCTCTCGCTCGGAACCTTCCTGGCTGTTAGCGGATCCGGCTTCGAGTGGAGCGGGCCCGATTCGTTCCTGGAGAACCCGCCGGAGTCGTGGGCGGTGCTGAGCGTGTGGAACTCGAAGGCGGTGTTCCGACTCGAGGTCAAGGGGGCGTCGAGGTGGAAGAGGGGGCTCGCCAAAACGAGCCGTATAATGGATCGGGTCCTGCCGTGGCTAAAGTTACCGTCGGTTCCGGATCTCTTCAAACCGTTCGGGTTTTATTTCCTTTACGGGCTCGGAGGCGAGGGGAAGCGGTCCGCGGATCTAGTTCGGGTTTTGTGTGGGCACGCCCACAATATGGCACGTGACGGGGGGTGCGGGCTGGTTGTTGCTGAGGTGGCCGCGTGCGAGCCGTTGAGATCGGGTATCCCCCACTGGGAGAGGCTATCGTGCGCGGAGGATCTCTGGTGCGTGAAGAGGCTGGCGGAGGAGTACAGCGACGGGGAGTTGGGTGACTGGACCAAGGCCCCGCCGGGGTCCTCAATCTTTGTGGACCCCAGAGAGTTCTGAGTTCTAACGTTTTTTCTTTTAAATATAAGTTTTTAACTTTTTTTTTCTTTTTAAAAACTTAATTTTAGGATGGATATGTTGAGGTTTTTTCTTTTTTCTTTTTTTTTTTTGGAAGATTTTGTAGTGGGATGGGAATCCCATAGAAGATTTGGGTCAGGGAATGTATCTTTTTTGTTTTTGGGGGGGACGGGGGGGGGGGGGGATTATATCTCTTTTTGCTCTCTTTATTCTAAATTTTCATTCCTCCTGTTTGTTTGTTTTTTTAAATATGGATAGAAATCTTAGGTAAGGGCTTGGAGAACTTTCTAATATTAGTTATTTCAAGTTATGTTAGATATTTCTTTCATTTAGTGAGATAGTTTTTCACTTAAGAACATTAATTTTTGAATTTTATTTTGTAAATCTTACGGTGCTCGAATAATTTTCACGTCTATAACAGGTTGCATTTTAGCAATAAGAATAAAATATTTGTAGATCATATCTGATTAAAAATATCTTAATTTCTGAGATACCAAATACTTTTCTTATTTAATCCAGATAATGGTTCCACAAGATTTTTTGTTTTTTTTTTTTTTTTTCCGTAAGAAAAAACTTAAAAAGTTGAGAGATTTTAAAAGTAGCAAGTAGTCCAAAGTACAATGCCTTCCCCACTTCACCTTTTGTAACCAAGAACTGTCACACTTTAGAATTTTAAAAAGGCAAATTCAATATTATTCCATTTTATGCAAATTCCTTAGGAGAGAAAAGGTAAGATTTCATATCTCGTAACGGTGACTGAATTTTTGAAGTATTGGATTTGTCCGCTTCTGGCGGCAGCACTGATCCCCTCCTCTGACGGGAACAGCTGGACCCATCCAGTTTCGTCCACGTACCCCCATTCCATCTTTCGCAATGACAGTTTTGCCCTTCCTACCAGCGTGGTGTTTAGGGGTGAGTTTTGTCATTTTCGGCTCATTAAATCCAAAATTCCAAGTGCGAGTGGGACCGGTGAATGCACCCATCTCGGGCTGACCCTACCAGCTAAGGTGGGCCCTGATGCACGGGGGAACGGTGGGACATGACAACGCGTGGGGACCGGCGGAGGGTTCGGACTTCGGCGTCGGAGGCCTCAGGCCCACAATCTGACGGGAACGGCTGGGAAGGTGGGTATGTGCGATGGGGCCCGCGGGCTCATGTCAGCCCAAAACCAATTTTGGGGGTTAAAAACACCTACACAGCCAGGATGTTCAGTCAATCGATCGGTCGGAGATCGAAGTTTTTCTATCGGAGAGTAGAAGTTTCCGATCATTGTCGAAATTTTTTTCCGACCAAACTCCAATCGATTTCGATCGTAGTCGGTCGAAGTCGCCGGAGTTGGCAGTGGAATTCGTTTTTGAACGTTCAGTTAGTCGATCCGTCAGAAATCGGAGTCTCCAATCAGATCCAAAATTAGAAGACTCCGACCGCCACCGAAATTTTTTTCCGACCGACCGATTTCGATTCAGAATCGGACGAAACTATCAGAGTCGGCAGTCGTATTCACCTCTACATACAGCACACGTCCTAACTAATAACGCTACTAACAACATAGATGCCTTGTGGTCAGGAAATTCTATTTGCGCATTGCATTTTACTCTTGGCACCCTTAATACTCTTTACACCAAACTCCTATTTTGAAATACTATCATTTTACTCTCTGCACCCAATTTTTTTTCCAAAATACCCCTCCTCAAATATTTTGGTCGGGTATTAATACCCGACCAAGAAAAGTGTTGGTCGGGTATTAAAACCCGACCAACAAACGAATTCTCCCCCATAAAAGAAAACTAATTAAAGATAAATTTCAAACAAATATGCATAAAACCTAAAAAAAAAAAATCAAATCGTATCTTAAATTTGTTCTCTGACACCAATTACATATTGAAATTTTCCATTTGCATAAGAAAACTCAAACTCAAATTCCAAATCCAAATTTCACTTGTCACGGTGAAATCAAAGAATTTAAAATTCTTTTAATCTTTTCAGGAACGTTAATGTAAACAATTTTAAGGGGTCAAGAAATCAAATTGATGATTTTGTAAGAGATGTATTTTTTATTAAATACCAAAAAAAATTATTTAGAGTTTTAGAGAGAAAATAGAGGAGGAAAACGATGAGTCGTAGTTCCAAATTTTAAGAAGTTTTAGTTTTGAATTTATAAGGGTAATTTAGTCAAAAAAATAATAACAAACTTGTAATTATTTATAAGTTTTAAAACCGTGCATCAAGAGTAAAATGCCGGGTGCAAATAGAATTTCCCTTTGTGGTCCTACCAGGAAGTTTGGGAGTTTCCAAAGAAGCACACCATATTTCCTAGTTTGCCTAGATTTCCTAGTGAGCCTACCCACACTTTACAAAAGAGAGGGTTTTTCTAGTGAGTATACTAAATATACCCCAAATACCCTCCTCTCCCATATTTATTTTCATTCTCCCTCTTCTCTCCCATTTTCTCTCCCTCACACTCACGAGCCCAACCCAAACCCAAAAACCATAAATCTACTCTTCCTTCCCCTCCCATTTTCCCTAATCATCTCTTTCCCCTTCTCTACCTCTTCCTTCCAAATCTTCCTCTCTCTCGTTGCTAAAGGCGTCACCGTCAATCTCTTTCCGCCGCCGTCGATCTCTCGCCGCCGTCGCCGCTGTCGTCCCGCCGTTATTTCTTGGATCGAGATGGGTGATATTTCCTAATATAGTAATTTTTTTTAATTTTGGTTTTTTTTATCAAACAATGGGAGATATTTGGGTTTGGTGATCTTGTTGGGTTGAAGAGGAGGAACACAGGAGGAGGCAGCAAATTTGGTGGTAGCAATTTTTTTTAATTTTTTTATAAGTTGATTATAATTAATAAGAAAATAAAATATTGTAATGCTAGTTGTAAAATATGCGAAATTTAATTAATTTTTCAATCGTGGACGGTAATGTTAAATTTTATTAGTTAATCTTGAAGTTTTATAGCATTATCGTAATGGTTGATTAAGTAGCAAAAGAAGGTTTCAGTGTCTTTATATCTTTATATTACATTATCTTGCAGCATGAAAAATAGAGAAAATATGATATTTGTAGCAAATTTTGTTGGCAGTGAAAATTTCTAAGTTAAAAGGATTTTCCGCAATAGAACGCGAAGCTAACTCCGCAGCCCCGCGTTTGGCTATAATAGCCTCGCATTGGAACTAAACGCGAAGCTATTCAATAGCTCCACGTTAGTTCCGCGTTCTGGTTCCTTAGCTCCGCGTTTTGATGCGATTAGCTCCGCTTGAGCAGATAACCAGAATTTCAAATTGATTGAGATTATGATTTGGGTTTATCCAAATACCCTAATTAAGTCCAATCAGAACTCTAAATCAAGATATTTAAATCAAAACTAAGATATTTGATTGGAATCCTTGATGAGTACAAATTCTATTTGGATAGAAACTCTCAAATCATCCTAAGGCTATAAATACCCTCTTGAGGAAGCCCTAGGGGTCTTTTCTTTTCGGCACCTGAGATCCCTTGCTGAAGTTTTAGAGACGTTCAAGTTACGCACAGAGCCTTGAACGAATCAAGACCAGAGGAGATCGATTCTACAGTTGGCCGTCACCTTCAAGAGAGAAGAGTTCGACGTCAGATCGTCCAAAGGAACTACTATAGATCCCATCGCCACAGATCCCACACAAATCTTATTGTAAAAGAGAGAGATTGATATATATAAAATCCTCTCGTTTGTTCTTTTTATCTTGTTCACTTGCATTATAATCTAAGTTGTATTCAATGGAAGGAAGCAAAACTTTTACGGCGAACAAACTGGCGACTACAGTGGGAGCCATCTCTTTCACTGATGAAGAGATTGTGGCGCAATCGGACGTCAATTTGATCGGATCCGACGTAGACATGCTGGTCGTTGAAATTGACCAGCAGAAGTACGAGGAGTACCTCTCCTCTGAATCATCAGGTAACCTGAACGACACACGACACTATCGTCGCGTGCGCTCCAATACCCGAGCAATGGGTAAAAAGGAATCCACCGAGGAACGAGGATCCTTAGAGACCGCAGCCATAGAGCCGGTGATCGGACAGGAAATTCTAGCAGAGGATGACCTCCCTACTGCCGAAGAAGATCTGAGAACTGGATTGACCAGAACCCAACTCCGAAATAGAAATCGGAGAGCGAGGCGTAAAGCTCTCAAAGCCCGCCTTGGACGCGAGGCTATGGTCCCTCGCAAACTGGCTTGCGCTAATCGCGAGACCAGCCATTATCGCATGAAAAGCGAAGTTACAACTTGCGTTAATCGCAAGAAAAAGCCAGCGTGTGGTACTCCGCGCGAGGCTAGTACTGAGCTTAGCGAGGAACGCGAAGCCAGTAAGATTTGCGCTAGTCGCAAAATTTCTGACACTCGCGAGAAACGCGAGTATAAAATCTCTTTAAAGCCAGCATGTGATTTTCCATGCGAGGCTATTACTGGGCTTAGCGATAAATGCAAAGCCAGTAGCACTTGCGAGAAACGCAAAACTTTTGACACTCGCGAGAAACGAGAGGATAAAAATTTCTTAAAGCCAGCATGTGATTTTCCATGCGAGGCTATTACTGGACCTAGCGATAAACGCAAAGCCGGTACAACTTGCGAGAAACGCAAGATTTTTAATACTCGCGAGAAACGCGAGGATAAACTTTCCTTACAGCCAGTGTATGATTCTCAACGCGAGGCTAAAACTGAGCTTAGCGAGAAACGCGAAGCCAGTAGTACTTGCCAGAAACGCAAGATGCCTCACCTCCGCATAAATTGCGAAGATGATTGGCAGATCGTCGTCAACCGTAAAAATCGCGCTAGACGCGAAGTTATGACTTGTGTTAATCATAAGAATAAGCCAGCGTGCAGGAATTTTCTTCCGCGCAGGGCTAAAATTCCAGAAGAAAAACTTTTGAAGACACGCCAAGCCAGCGTAAAACGCGAGGCTAGCGTAGTAAAACGCGGAGCTATTTTTCAGCCCCACGAGATTAAATGCAAAGCTAATTTTCAGCCCTGCGTTCCAAAACGCGAAGCTATTCCTAAGCTCCGCATAGATCAACCCGACTACATAATCAGGGATGATCGTTGCATCAATGGACCAGAGCTGGACTCCAGTGATTCTAAGAAGCTTCAGTGGGTTCCTAAACCCTCTCAAAAGTTGGATGGGTCCCACGACTCCGTGGCTAAGGTCACTGACCTCAGAGAGTATCTATCCAAGAAGAGAGGCATAGAACAAGTTCAAGCAGAACCTGTCTGTCACTGCCAGCAGCTTATGACAGCGGTATCCGCTGTAATGGACAATTGTGGCTGCAGCAAGAGCAGGGTATCGGTGTTCGACCGATTAACCGAGTCAAACAAGAACCCTACTAAGAAGACAAGAACCGCTTCCCTAAAAGAATGGAGAGTTGTAACCTCCAATATTGTGGGAAAAGGGAAGAAGATTGTAGAGACGGATGATGATTTAGAATCGAGTGATGAAGAACCTCCTCATATCACTCGACTTAAATCAGGAGCCGTCCCGCCTCGAAACTATAAGAAGCTTATAAGAGGTTCTTACGACGATGACAGCGATTACTCAGCAATAGCTTCACCTCCTTCCTCTGTGTCATCTCGGCTACAAAAGTCAGCATCACATATGGCGGATAAACCCGACGACATCAATCAGAGATTTGAAGCTCAAGAAAGAATGATTCGAGAGCAACAAAAGACGATTGAAGATCTTAAAGTGATGCTTTCAAAATTTGTTGAGGATAATGCCAAGAGGGGCAAAGAAACTCTGAACGAAGAAGAAAAAGAAGAGAAAGCCCACTCGATGCACGAGGACGAGGATAGATTTTCTTTTCATGATCCACATGGAGAGAAGATAGAAAAATTGCAAAGTCAACTCGAAGCACTGATGCATAAAAAGGAGTTGAAAGAATCAGGGGTTTCAAGACCATACCCACCTGAATGGGATGTGGTACCATACCCCCAGAAATATAAGCCGCTCAAATTAGAGTCATATGACGGGAAGAGATCTCCCAGTCAGTACATTTATTACTTCTTGTCCCAAGCAGGACATTTGATGGGTAATGACCCAATAATGACCAAGGTATTCGCAAGTACCTTGCGAGGGCCTGCCTTTACTTGGTTTATGCAGCTGCCCCCAGGTACTATTAATACCTGGTTTGATGTGGAGAAACTATTTCTCTCACGTTTCTTCGAGAATGATACCGAGATTACGGTTCATTCCCTCCTTGCAACCAAATAAGGGGAATAAGAAACCGTCAAAAACTTCATAGAAAGGTTCCGGGAGAAGTCCGTGCATTGCAAACACGGAATGGTCCAGGAAACTCTAGTCGAGACATGTCTGCATAATCTTAAGACTAACGTGCTCCTAAAAATGGGGGCCGTAGAGTCTAAGACATGGAGGAATTTGCTCAAACAGGGAGAGCAAGCTGAAGATTTGATTCGTCGAGTTGAAGAGTCTCGTGGATCTAAAAACACTGGGAGCAGCAGACCATACACCCAAAATAATAGTAATAAAAATAAAGGGAAAGCGGTGATGGCATCAGAGGCAGCTCCACAAAAGACAAATCCTCCACCAAACCCGAAGCCCCAAAATCAGCAGGGCATCAGACAAAATAGGTCTCAGCAAGAGAAGACCTATACTTTCAAAGCAGAGCAAACGCCTACGCTCTTTCATTTACTCCTGAGAAAGGGAATGTTGAAACTTCCGGAGAATAGGAAGCCGGAGGACGCTGATAAAACCAACGACCTCAATTATTGTCTCTACCACCGGAATGTTGGACACCCTACTAGGGACTGTTACCCTCTGAAGAACAGAATCCAAGCATTAATAGAAGCTGGAGTTCTAGCGCTTAAAGAGGAGCAAAAGAAGGTCACTGCCAACATGGCAACCATAGTGGTTGGAACCCATAACTTCCCTGCAGGGGTGACCCCAATTCCAAAGGGTAAGCTGGTTACGACCCTCATAAAAAGGCCCAACAAGAACTTGTCCCCATAACGACCCAGAAGGGGGAAGTCATGTGGGTCCATCCTGATTTGCTACAAGACGAACAGTGGACAAACACAGGGGGTCAGAAGAAGAAGCGGACTAGCAATGCTATCTCCGCAGAAATAAAAGATGAATATATTGCAGGGGTACCTACAGACTCTGAAGTGGAGCCCGAAGCCATGGCCACTCATCAAGATGGGGCGGGCTCTTCCGGCACTCGATCTGAAAAAACATATCTTAAGGAATACACCAGAGTAGATCCGAAAGATATATACACGGAACTCGTCAATCCTGCGAAGCAGAAAGGTCTTCGTTTTCAGAAAAATCCTGGAAAAGATAAAGGAGCCAAGGAGACTTCCTTCAAATTCGATATTATAACCCAGCTGGCAAATATTCCAGCTCGAGTCACGCTATACGAACTGCTACGATTATCAAAGTCAACTCGTGAGGCGTTAAGAGAGGCCTTGGCAGACTCTGAGTCATTCCTAGCCCAGATTGTTGAGCCGGCTGATGAAGAACAGGACTCTTGCCCCCGCTGTCACCAAGTAAGGAGGCAGGTCCCACAAATTATCTTCTCTCCAGAAGACATGCAGGTGAGGAATATAAAGCACAACAGGTCTTTATATTTCACCGGATATGTTTGATCCACAAAGGTTGACCGAATTCAAATCGATCCGGGTTCTGCACTAAGTGTCGTGCCCAGAAGGTTGATGCAACTGTTAGGGATTTCCCTCCATCGTCTGACACCAACTAATACAACGATATATGGGTTTAATGCCAATAATAGCTGTCCCCTCGAAAAAAATCCGACTCCGATGTCAAATCGGGGATTTGAGGACGGAGGCTACATGCTACGTTATTGATGCAGATACCTCCTATAATATTTTATTGGGACAACCTTGGATCCACGCTTACATGATAGTCCCGTCGACTCTCCACCAATGCATGAAGTATTGCGACGAAGAAGGAGAAGTCTAGATACTAATTGCATATAAGCAACCATTTAAAGGGCTGGAGAATTACTTCACAGATGCTGCACTTTACAAACCAGCCCATGAATTCTCCAATGACGATCTTAGCAAGCCTCAAAGCCTGATGAAAGCCGTAACGAGGCAGATACTGAATATGAGCTTCCTGAAGAAGACGATGGGGGTGATTATGAAATCAACCCTCACTTAGATTTTAGTCTGAGTCTTGATAATGTAGCTGATGTAATAGAGGAAGAGTGGATTATAAATGAAAACATAAAATTAGTCTACGAGCATGCTGTAGCTACTGAGTCTGAACCCTCTTGTACGTCCACTGAAGTGGATGGCCTGTCCGAACCTGAAGTTCTGGCGGCATACCATTTGCCCCTCAGGTCATCCCTCCTCTCTCAATCAAGAATAACTAAGGGACAAGGTCACTTCTTTGAAGTACCTCCTCGACAGAGATCCCAAAAGTCGATCCTGTTCGGCAAAGTAATTACGTCGCCGCGATAAAAACAAAGCAGTGAAAGTGATGAACAAACATCAGCTCAATTTCACTTGTATGAACAGAAATCCCGGCAAATGATGGAGAAGATGGGTTATAATTTTACCCAGAAACCGGGATTAAACTTTGAAAAAGGGTGACGGAATCTCATACCCTCATTTAGACCAAGAGGAAAGATCCCAGATTATTATCAAAAGACTCGCAGGGGGTTGGGCTATGTATCTACTCCTCCCTCATCACCATCCGGACAAGAAGAAAGTTCTTCGGCCGATGATGAATCACCTCCACTTGATCATGACTCGGATCGAAGTACTGGCGCTTGGTTTCAATCCTTGACGACCAATATGGTTTCAGCCGCACCAGAAAGCGATGAGGAACCAATTGATGTTCAAGATGATTCCTGGGCCAGGCATATGGACACTCTCTGGGATGTCCGCTTTGAATAGCGTGACCCGCCCACAGAAGACAAATTAGTACAAGTCAACATGGGAACGGAAGAAAACCCGAAACCCATCTTCATAAGCGACACGCTAACTCCCTTGGAAAAGGAGAAACTTATATCTCTTATCAAAGAGTATATTGACGTGTTTGCATGAAGTTACGAAGACATGCCTGGGCTTGACCCTCAAATTGCCACACACCGGTTAAATATCAAAGAGGACGCCAAGCCAGTTAAACAACAGCAACGGCGTTTTCGATCGAAATTGATGGAGGCAATAGTTGCCGAGGTCAATAAGCTTATAAAATCCGGATTCATCCTTGAAGAGCAACATCCTGATTGGGTGGCTAACATAGTGCCGGTTCGTAAGAAGAACGGCAAAATCAGGATATGCATCGACTTTCGTGATCTGAACGCTGCATGTCCTAAGGATGAATTTCCGCTCCCCATCACCGATGTGATGATTGATAATACTTGTGGTTATGAGAGGATGTCCTTTATGGATGGCTTCTCAGGATATAACCAGATTAAAATACACCCAGATGATGAAAAGCATACAGCTTTCAGAACGCTGCTGGGGGTATACTGTTATACGGTGATGCCTTTCGGATTGAAGAACGCCTGTGCCACCTACCAACGCGCGATGAGTGTCATATTCAAAGAACACCTGCGCAAAACGGTAGAGTGCTATGTAGATGACTTAGCAGTCAAAAGCAAGAACAAAGAAGATCATCTTCATGATTTAAGAGTGGTCTTCGATCTTATGCGAAAATATCACTTGAAGATGAATCTCACTAAGTCTTTTATGTGGGTGTCCAGCGAAAAATTCCTTAGGTTCATAATAACTTCAAAAGGAATCTTCCTCGATCCTGAAAAAGTGACAGCAATCAGTGAAATGCCACCGCCCCGCAATTTTAAGGAATTAAGGGGGTTGCAAGGAAAGTTAGCCTATATCCGGCGCTTCATCTCCAATTTGTCAGGACGATGCCAGCCATTCTCTAGACTCATGAAGAAGGGGGTCTCTTTCGTGTGGGATGAGGCATGTAAACAGGCGTTTGACGATCTCAAAGAATATCTCACTAAACCTCCTGTTCTTATGGCACCGGTCCCTGGGCAGCCCTTCCTTATATATGTAAGGGCCATGGATGATGCTCTAGGAGCATTACTTGCTCAGTATAATGAGCACGGCCATGAACACGCCTTGTATTACTTAAGCAGGACAATGATCGGAGCCGAGCATCGGTATACCCCGATTGAAAAAGAATGTTTAGCCCTAGTGTTCGCTGTTCAGAAAATGCGACACTATCTTTCAGAGCAAACAATTCATGTCATATCACAGGTTAACCCCTTGAAAATCCTGATAACAAAACCAGGATCCTTAAACGGCCGATTGGCGAAATGGCCATTATTGCTATCGCCATATGATATACACTTCATTCCTAAAAAGGCCATGAAGGGACAGGCGATCGCCGATTTCCTCGCAGACCATCCAATTTGGTCCAAATCCAAACAAACGTCAGAGGTCAACAGAGTTAGCAAAGAACAACCATGGCAAATGTTCTTTGATGGTGTTGCCAGACGATCCGCTGCTGGAGTGGGGGTTGTGCTAATATCTCCACATAAACATATATTGCCTAACGGTTACTCATTAACAGAACCGTGAACACGCCTTGTATTGACGATCTCAAAGAATATCTCACTAAACCTCCTGTTCTTATGGCACCGGTCCCTGGGCAGCCCTTCCTTATATATGTAAGGGCCATGGATGATGCTCTAGAAGCATTACTTGCTCAGTATAATGAGCACGGCCATGAACACGCCTTGTATTACTTAAGCAGGACAATGATCGGAGCCGAGCATCGGTATACCCGATCGAAAAAGAATGTTTAGCCCTAGTGTTCGCTGTTCAGAAAATGCGACACTATCTTTCAGAGCAAACAATTCATGTCATATCACAGGTTAACCCCTTGAAAATCCTGATGACAAAACCAGGATCCTTAAACGGCCGATTGGCGAAATGGCCATTATTGCTATCGCCATATGATATACACTTCGTTCCTAAAAAGACCATGAAGGGACAGGCGATCGCCGATTTCCTTGCAGACCATCCAATTTGGTCCAAATCCAAACAAACGTCAGAGGTCAACACAGTTAGCAAAGAACAACCATGGCAAATGTTCTTTGATGGTGCTGCCAGACGATCCGCTGCTGGAGTGGGGGTTGTGCTAATATCTCCACATAAACATATATTGCCTAACGGTTACTCATTAACAGAACCGTGCACGAATAATGTGGCGGAATATAACGCGCTCATTATCGGCCTAAAAATGGCTCTGCAACTGGGGGTGAACCATTTAGAGGCATATGGAGACTCTAAGCTCATCGTCAATCAGATGATGGGTGAGTATGAAGTCAGACATGAAGCCCTCATCCCCTATCATCAGCTAGCTATTGAGCTAGCAGAATATTTTGAACAATTTTACATATATCATATATCCCGGAATGAGAACGTCTATGCAGATGCTCTTGCTGCTTTAGCCGCAACATTGGCGATCCCGCCAGGTGAAGCTAAAAGCATCACTATTGGTAGCAGAGAACTCCTCCACCCAGACATGGTATTCCAAATCAAGGAGGTATGCCAGACAGGCTTAATGCTGGAACCCCGTGATTGGCGTTTTTCATTTATAGATTATGCCTTATATGGGATATTACCAGAGAATCCAAAGGAGGCCGCCTCGATAAAGAGGAAGGCCCCGAGATTCTATTTCGATCATAAACTTCAGACTTTATATAGAAAGTCGAGTGATGGTCTTCTACTACGCTGCTTATCAAAAGCAGAAGCAGATGAAGTGCTGAGAGAAACACACGATGGAGTATGTGGAGCTCATCAGCCCGGTCCAAAACTTGGAGACCGCATAAGAAGGCTGGGATACTACTGGCCGAACATGATTACGGAAGCAATGACATACGCTAAACGGTGCCATGCATGCCAAGTGCATGCCAATTTTATTCATCAACCCCCAGAATACTTGCACAATACTATTGCTAGTTGGCCATTTGAGGCATGGGAAATGGATATTGTGGGGCCTATAACTCCCCCGTCATCCAGAGGATATCGGTTCATTCTTGCGATAACCGATTATTTTTCAAGATGGGCCGAAGTCGTGCCCATGAGAGAGGTAAAAACAACAGATGTGATTAAGTTCATTAAGCATCATGTTATTTACCGCTTTGGCATCCCTCGGAGGATCATCCATGATAATGGACCGCAATTTGTCAGCGAGAGGTTTTCAAGATTCTGTGATAAATTCAGAATCAAGGACATCGCTTCAACACCCTATAACCCTGCAGCTAATGGGTTGGCCGAAGCCTTCAACAAAACGATTATTAAACTCCTTTGGAAGTTCGTCTCTTCCAGCAAACGAGACTGGGACGAAAAGCTGAGAGAATATTTGTAGGCTTATCGCACCACCGTTCGCACCCCGACAAAAGCTACCCCATTCTCCTTGGTTTATGGAAGTGAAGCCGTCTTGCCTCTTGAAATCCAGATACCATTATTAAGAGTGGCCTTAGCCACAAAGATGACGACAGAAGAGCGCCATCAACAGAGATTACAAGAACTAGAGGCGTTAGATGGAAAACGTCTCAGGGCTCAACAATAAATTGAGTTGTAGCAAGCCCGAATCGCGCAAACGTTCAATAAGAACGTTAAACCAAGGACCTTTAAACAAGGAGACTTGGTTCTGACCGTTAAAAGGCCGATGGTGCTAACCCACAAGACTAAGGGTAAATTTGAACCCAAGTGGGAGGGACCGTTCATCGTGGAGACTGTATACTCCAGTGGAGCCTACCGCTTAATGAATCAGAATGACGATAGGATGATGATGTCGATCAATGGCAAGTTTCTGAAGAAATACTATGCTTGACGAACTAAAATGGTGACAGAGTAACTGTCCCATCTAGTTCATAAAAATCTGGTGTGCCCAGTTCAAGTTACGCAGTTGAGCCTTGAACCGCCTCCATTTATTCAAGTTACGCAGATAAGCACTTGGACTTCTTCTTTCTTAGGCATGCGCAATTAGGCGCCTCTGTCGAAATTTGATGAATCCTAACCCGATCATCTTGGTGTGCCCAGTTCAAGTTACGCAGTTGAGCCTTGAACCGTCTCCATTTGTTCAAGTTACGCAGATAAGTACTTGGACTTCTTCTTTCTTAGGCATGCGCAATTAGGCGCCTCTGTCGAAATTTGATGAATCCTAACCCGATCATCTTGGTGTGCCCAGTTCAATTTACGCAGTTGAGCCTTGAACCGCCTCCATTTGTTCAAGTTACGCAGATAAGCACTTGACTTCTTCTTTCTTAGGCATGCGCAATTAGGCGCGTCTGCCGAAATTTAATGAATCCTAACCCGATCATCTTGGTGTGCCCAGTTCAAGTTACGCAGTTGAGCCTTGAACTGCCTCTATTTGTTCAAGTTACGCGGATAAGCACTTGGACTTCTTCTTTCTTAGGCAGCGCAGTTAGGCGCCTCCGCCGAAATTTGATGAATCCTAACCCGATCATCTTGGTGTGCCCAGTTCAAGTTACGCAGTTGAGTCTTGAACCGCCTCCATTTGTTCAAGTTACGCAGATAAGCACTTGGACTTCTTCTTTCTTAGGCATGCGCAATTAGGCGCCTCTGTCGAAATTTGATGAATCCTAATCTGATCATCTTGGTGTGCCCAGTTCAAGTTACGCAGTTGAGCCTTGAACCGCCTCCATTTGTTCAAGTTACGCAGATGAGCACTTGGACTTCTTTCTTAGGCATGCGCAGTTAGGCGCCTTTACCGAAATTTGATGAATCCTAATCCGATCATCTTGGTGTGCCCAGTTCAAGTTACGCAGTTGAGCCTTGAACCGCCTCCATTTGTTCAAGTTACGCAGATGAGCACTTGGACTTCTTTCTTAGGCATGCGCAGTTAGGTGCCTCTGCCGAAATTTGATGAATCCTAACCCGATCATCTTGGTGCGCCCAGTTTAAGTTACGCATGAGAGCCTTGAACCGCCTCCATTTGTTTACGAGAGCCTTCAATTGCCCAATGCCGTTATGGCAGCGGGAAGAGGAGATCAAGCTCCTCGCCAACCCTATCATACTGGGGGTAAAAGTATGAAATTAACTATCCAATGCTGTTAAAAGCAAATGGGAGAGGAAATTAATTCCTCGACAACTCACCATGCTGAGGGGAATAGCATGGCTAGCCCAACGCAAACGACGATTGGTAAATGCCAATCAAATCCGTTGATAGCTGGGGGTTTGCTAAAAATCCCATAAAACCTGTCATGTTAAGTCTTTACCTCTGACAGTATGATTTGGATTATTTCCATCTCCGTTCAAGATACGCAAATGAGCCTTGGACTACTTTATCTAAAACAACTAAATCATTTTGATGACAAGTTATCTGTTGTGCAAACAAATTTGGTAGCCAACAGGTAAAAGAATCAAAAAAATTACCTTTATTCATCAATGAAGAATGGAATTACAAAAAGTTCTCCTTTTTTATTACAAGTTCTTACAAAAGGAATGAAGAATAAAAGAATAGAATAAAGTTATGGATCTCCTAGAAACCTCAACTTATTCGTCGCCTCGTCAATCACTCGACGACGAGTCTCCCCCACGGAGTGTTGAGCCTGCCGGCGTAAATCATCATCATTTATTGTCAGTTACTGGGCCAACCGCTGACGAGATTCTTCAATAGTGCGGCTTCTTATTGAGCTTTCTTGTTCGAGTTGTCCTCGTAGGAGGATCAATTCTTCCCGTTTCTTAACGGATTCTCCTAGCCGAGATTCTCTGGCCTCTAGAATAGCTCGGGCCTTAGCAATAGTATCTCTAGCTCTGAGGATAGCAGCCTGGCTCCCGTCAATATCAAAGTCCACTACCTCTAGCCCCCTGAGGACTGATTCCTGGCTAGCTCGTAGTTCTACCAACTCCAGAGACCAGACTTCCTCTTGGCGCCTCAATTCCTCTTGACGAGCCACCAACTCCACCCGAAGACGTGCCCACTCGATCTCAGTGATCGCTTCAACATCCGCTTGGCGAATTGTGTTGAGCATATTTACCTGATCTTCTAAAGCTTCGAGACAGGCCCGGTAGAGAGCTGCTCGGTCTTGTCCCCAAATCCTTTCAATATTATCCAGATAGCTGGACAACATTGGACGTCCAAGATTAAAGAAATCTCTTCCGTCAAGAATCATCCCGATGCACCTCCTTAGTAGCCGCATAAAATCATTTACGCTATGGTTGAAGAATTCTTCAAGAGGGTCCATAGTGTCTGTATTTAAAACAGGCAGCGCTAAGGAAGATGTCGCTGGAGGAGGAGTAACGTCCGTTGGTGTCAAAGAGGAAGACGCCCGTCCCTGTACTAGATTCATAACCTGCGGGGCCAGTAAAGCCAACATGGACTTGGCAGAACTAGAAACCCGAGGAGAAGCATCATTAGTACAGGTCACTCGGGCAGTGCCACCAGCTGGGGTAGACGATGGTGTTTCTTCACTCGAAGTTCCTCCCGTGACAGAAGTGGCTTCGAATGAGAATTTCAAATTTTCTTCGTCTTCCGCTGGCGGAGGACTCGAAGCCGTAGGAGTCACCAACGTTTCAACAGCCATAATAGTAGAGGACGTTAATATTGCTGGCTGAGGAACAAAAGGCACCCCAATGACTACTGGAAAGGTCTCTTCAGAACAGACTGGTGGCGTCGGAGATGGCAGACTTAGAGATGGCGTGGTCTCTTTGGCTGCGGCCGCAATAACCCCTCTGTCCTATCATCACTCCCGAGTTCATCGATAGGGGGAACTGAAGAAGGAACAGAGGGAGGAGTTGTTGTGAAGTAGTCTGCATCAAATTCATTTGCAGAACTACCTAATCCACCTGCTGAGCCAGTAGTGCCCGAATAATCCACCCTCTCCTCAGATTCTCCCCTGGTAGTCAAATGTATCGGCGAGTGGTGCTGACCACCTGTAAAAAGCAAACAAATAGTGTTACATATAACGTGGAAATATGAACAAGAAGATAGAATAAAAGAGTCATACCAGGAGAAACAAGTCCAGTAGTCAGACTTGAAGGGGGGAGCCATCGCTGTTTCTAGGAGAGCACCCGTTTCGCTACCCTGAGGTTGCGTCACGAAATGTTCAACTGGTTATGTGGTTGGAGGAGTCAGGACCTCAGTAGCACCTGGAGCTTCAGCAGGTTTACTCTCTTCTGCCGGCGCCGGAGGCGGAACTGAGGCCAACAAATCCGAAGCAAACTTGGCCGCCGTCTCTTGAGAGACTAAGAGGGTCCCCGAGGCTAATTTTTGCTTCTTCTTCGCCGGTTTGCCTCTTGCAGGTCTGCGGCGTTTAACTGTTGGACTCCGGGGATGGGGAACTAAGTCTTGAGGAGCGCCGCCAGCATCAGCGTCATCCTCATCACCATCATTATCATCATCATCAGAGTCGTCAACATCTGATGGATCGGCCGCCGCACCAAGGAATTCGTCCATTCCTTTCACCCTCACTCTTTTGGCTCCTTTGCGGCTGGCATAAAAGGCCTCTATCTCCTTGCAGCAGCTGCGGTTGATGGAGAAGTTTGGTACCTCAGCATTTGCAATGCTGTACCAGGTACAGAAGCTTAACACCATGCTTAGTTCTCGTGATTTCAGGAGAAGCATAAATTCTACTCCGGTTCCTCCAGCAACAAAATGGAACCAGCCCCATACCCCTGCATACAGATTTCTCTCGTACGCCAACTTTTTGTTTGGATTTCCTACATAAAGCTGCGTATACCCAAATTGACGAGCAAATCTGCTCAGGATATACGGCTCTATGTAGCACATGGTGTCTTGCCTGTACACCAAGTGTCCGGGGCGAATATTTAACAACCACCAGAAAACCCCTGAAGATAAGATGGTGAACTGATCTGCTCCCAAAATATCTTTAAACATGGATCCATACTCTCCCCCAGGGAAGTCCGGGAAGCAGCGGAAGATCTCATAGTTTTGATGATGATGGAGTGTTCTGCGGATTTGAGACATGTAGTAGCTCTTCCAGACAGAACGTTCATACTTCTCTACCAAGAACGGCTTGTCAGTTGAATTGTAATCCGTAGCACTCATCAGCGACGGGCAGTGCATGACTAGCCACACCATTAGATATGTATAGGACATCTCTACCCTTGGGTTCGGTGTCTTCACCGTGGCAGCTTCTTTGGCCGCTTTACCCTTCCCAGCTTTGCCTTTATTCTTCTCCGCTGGCATGAAACTATTGCATAAGGCCCGGAGCCCGCTTTGGAGATTGGCAACCATTGCCGGCAACAACCCGAATGGTCGTCCATAGGCCAAAAGAACGGCTGGATAGACGACGTTCTTGACAATAGCTTCCTTGGGCAACGAAGGGACGACACACCTCTTCAGCCACAACATTAAGAAGCCAGTAAGGAGACCCCTCTCAGAGATAGGGAACTGGGCTTGATAATGGAAGCTCTGAAAAATCGTATCGGGACTAAATCCTTCTTCATTTGATTCGGTCGTATATGTTGTGGCTTCCAGCTTGGAGATGCGCTCCTTTATCTCTTCAACGCTTCCGGGTGGGCGTCCCCGAATCATTGGGAGACTCTCCTTCAAATTAACGAAGAGGTAATTAGCCCACTTCTTATGGCTAATTTCCTGGTTCCTTACTCCATCCAGGTCGGCGCAAATATGATAGTGACACATCATTTCCCAGTAAGTCTGGTAGATGTGCTCATCCCCCGCTTTCAGCATCTTCAATTCTTCAGCAGTGGGGATGTATTCTTCATAAGGAACTTCGCCCATTGATAAACCAGATACTTCGAACATCTCATGAAGAGCGAATCCAAGCTCACCCACTGGTGTGAAAAAAGTGCCGGTCTCAGAATTATACATCTCCAGTAGGCAAAATAAGTGGAACGCACTTTGAGGCAAGCCAAACTGGACGTTTCTAATGGCTTTGTACAAGCCAATTTCCTTCAGCGTCTGCTCATGGGTGTCCAGTATGTGTTTGAAAAGTCTGAACCACCACATGTTGCCTGAAATCCAAGCATTCTAAAGTCTTTAGCAGGGTATTGACCACCCTTGGCTAAGAATTCGCTAAGGAAAGTCTTAGCACGAATCGGGACTTCACCAACAGGGTGCTCTTTGCTGACTCTGCCCGGGAGGAGTCCTGTAATACATCTGGGGGGACCATCTTGAAAGGCTCCACTCGCGCCAAATTTGCCGGTCGCAACACTATCATACTCACGAGTTAGCTCAAATTCTAACTCGCGGTGGGAAGACAGCCTCTGGAGGTACACCAAGGAGTAGCTGCGCTCCATGTAGGGCAGAAATATGAGCAGATCCCCGACATGGTACAGCCATTTTCCCTCCTCTCTAAAGAGAACCTTATCCGAGTGCTCTATGACATCTCCAAAGAGGAACCCCGGCTTCTCCAACGCCTCCCGATTTGTGGCTTCAAAAGGAGCATCTGTAATGATCTCCCGTGCAGTAGCAGAGCTGTATTTGATTAGCTTCTCCCTGCGTTCTCTCAAGCCAGGCTTGTACGCAGCAAAAACAGTCGTGAAGCGAAACTGGGTGACTGAGTCTGCACCCCCGCCATAGCCGAAGTGATGCCCTTGGGAGATTGGGTCTACAGAATAGCCAACTGAAAAAGAAAAAAACTAAAAGTCAGAAAATTTCTACAAAATCAGAAAATCTTCTAAGTATGGAAGCGCGAAGCTAAATATTAGACCGCACGAAGCTGAAAATAACTCCGCGCGAAGCTAAATATTAGACCGCGCGAAGCTGAAAATAACTCCGCGCGAAGCTAAATATTAGACCGCGCGAAGCTGAAAATAACTCCGCCCGAAGCTAAAGATTAGACTGCGTAAAATTATTAAAATAGCCTCGCGTTTACGAACACGAAGCTAAAATTCATAGCCTCGCGATGAAACGCGACAGCTAGTCAAAATAGCCCCGCGTTTCAAGCGCGAGGATGACGCGATAGCTTCGCATGGAGGAAGATCAGAGACCTTTTCCTTCTTCTCCAGGCCAGTTTGGCCGGAGTAACGGCGATCTCACTGATAAAAGAGAAGATTGGCCTGTTAAAATCGAGCCAAATCACTCTCTAAATGTTCTAAAAAGCCCCAAAAGTGAAATCCTTACCTACGATGGGCGAAGCATGGACTGGCTCGCCGCTGCCACGGCCGCTGCCGCCGCTGCTTGCGCCGGTCGCCGATGGCGAGGCTGGTCGTGAAGAAGCGCGAGTCTTGGGTGTCATTGATCTCAAAATTTTTAAGAGAAATCGACGAAAAGCTTGGAGAAATCGATCAGGTCGCTTGGTCACCTGAATCGCTTGAGCTCTAGTCGCCGGAGTTCTTGAAAATTCTTCAGATGAGTGAAGAAGGAAAAGAGACTCCATTTAAATGAAGGAAACTGCCTCTTGACATTCGGTGCGAAAATCGGAGTGACTGATTGATCAGTTACTCCCTAAAACGAGAAGTTATTTAGCTTCGCGTGGTCATCTAAAACGCGAAGTTATTAACTCCGCGCAAATATGCAAAACGCGAAGCTAACTTGGTATTTTAGCTACGCGTTTCTATAAAGCTTGGATTTGGCAAGCGTTATTTGGCGCCTCTGCCAAAATCTGATAATCATCACTTGATTATTTTGGCACGGACGATTCAAGTTACGCATCTGAGCCTTGAATTGCCTCCATCAAACTAAGACATTTGCAATTAAGCGCCTCTGTCTAAATTAAATGATCCTTATATGATCATTTCAGGTACTAACAGTCTAAGTTACGCAAATGGGCCTTAGATTGTTTTACCAGAACAATGAGTTATTTATTTGTTGAGCAAGCAAGATTCTTGAAGCCAATAGATAAAGAGAAAAGGAATTATCTTTATTCATGAAGCAAAAAAATTACAAGAGGGAGTTATAGCTTTCCCAAAATCTTCTACAAATTCATCGACTCATCAATAACCTAACGGTGAGACTCCTCCACGGGATGTTGAAGCTCAATTCCATGGTTCACATGCAAAAGATCTCCTCTGCAAATGTCAACTATGATCTGTTTAAAGTCCTTAGTGGATTATCTGAAGATACTGCTACAAGAATCCTAATGAAGATGCACAAGTTGGATTCGACATTCTACAAGCCCTTAAATGATCATCTCTATTGCTTTGAAAAGCAACAGAGATTGTCATCTAACAGAAATGGTCCTCAAGAAAACTTAATGAGCTGCCGCAGAGTTCTTGTAACTCCTTCAAAAGTTTATCTTTTGGAGCCAGGGCTTGAAACCTGCAACTATGTTGTAAAGCATATGCTTCTGGCTTCCTTAGAGTTACTTTTGCTGACGAAGACTGGTAAAGCCACATGCACTCCTCTTCAAGAAGGATCTGGTCCTAGTACTTCACTGCAAAAGAAGAATCAAGAGTTAGAGAAAACTCAAAAAATCTTCTAAGTATGAAAACGCGGAGCTAAGGATAAACTCCGCGCGCAGTTGAGAAAATAGCCTCGCGATTTAAACGCGACTGCTAATCAAAATAGCCTCGCGATTTAAACGCGACTGCTAATCAAAATAGCCTCGCGATTTAAACGCGACTGCTAGTTAAAATAGCCCCATGTTTTAAATGCGAGGATGACGCGATAACTTCGCGTAGAAGAAGATCAGAGTTTCTCTCCGTCTTCTCCTTTCTTCCCAAGCCTTACAGCCGGAGAACGGCGATCTCGCCTGTTCAAAAACAATTGGTCGATTAAAACCGAGCCAAAACACTGCAAAGTTAATTTGAGGAGTTTCAAGGTTAAGAATTTCTACCTCCAATTGGTGCAACATGGATTGGCTCGCTGTTGTGGCCACTCCCTCGGCCATCGCCTCCGCTGCTAGCGCCGGCCGCCGATGGTGAGGAGGCGCGCGACGCCGTACTCTTCTTAGATGACATCCTAGTGATGAAAAATCTTTTGGAAGTCGAAGGAAGCTCGGTTGAAGATCATTCCTTCAAACTGATTCGCCTGAGTCGCCTGAGCTCTAAGCTCTTGGATTCTTCGGATGAAATGAAGAAGAAGAAGAGCTTGAGGCTCTATTTAAAATGCTCCGCCTCTTGGTATTCGGCGCGAAAGTCAGAGCAGGAGTAATTACCGAGCTATTACTGAGTAATTACTGCGTAATTATGAGCAGTTACTCACTGAAACGCGAAGCTATTTAGCTCCGCGCAAGTGAACTAAACGCGAGATTAACTTGGTATTTTAACTCCGCGTTTCAGTTTAAGTATCCAAAGTATTTCAAAATTTGCTAAGTTTTAAGCCATTTTGAAAACTTTGGAGGGGGTTCTGTTGACAGCGAAAATTTCTAAGTTAAAAGGATTTTTCGCAACAGAACGCGGAGCTAACTCCGCAGCCCCACGTTTGGCTATAATAGCCTCGCATTGGAACAAAACGCGAAGCTACTCAATAGCTCAGCGTTAGTTCCGCGCCCTAGGGGTCTTTTCTTTTCGGCACCTGAGATCCCTTGCTGAAGTTTTAGAGACGTTCAAGTTACGCACAGAGCCTTGAACGAATCAAGACCAGAGGAGATCGATTCTACAGTTGGCCGTCACCTTCAAGAGAGAAGAGTTCGACGTCAGATCGTCCAAAGGAACTACTATAGATCCCATCGCCACAGATCCCACACAAATCTTATTGTAAAAGAGAGAGATTGATATATATAAAATCCTCTCGTTTGTTCGTTTTATCTTGTTCACTTGCATTGTAATCTAAGTTGTATTCAATGGAAGGAAGCAAAACTTTTGTGGCGAATAAATTTAACTTTGTAACTACTTACTTATACATAGAGAAGTTACTGTTCTGATAACTATCATTTATGAATGAAATATTTTTGATCATAAATTTTAATTTTTTTTATAAGTTTACCTAACAATTCATTCTTTTTATAAGTGTACCTCACAATTTATACTTTGATTAAAATTAATTTAAAAAATTAAAATATTGTAATGCTTGTTGTAAAATATGCAAAATTCCATTAATTTTCCAATCGTGAATGATAATGGTAAATTTTAATATGTCTTGAAGTTTCTAGCATTGTTGTAATGGTTGATTAAGTAGCAAAATAAGATTTTGAGTGCGTTTATATCTATATTTTAGATTCTACCGCAGCATCAAAATTAGAGAAAATATGATATTTGTACGAAATTTAACTCTGTAATTACTTACTTACACGTTTAACTGATAGCCACAATTTTTTCCTATTATTGTTTTACAGAGATATGCACACGCAGTAGCCCTAATGATCAATTACTTGCGCAAGGTGAAAAGGTCTTCAAGAAGCGACATGGGGTGTTATTTAGTGCTCTTACAAAGATTAAAACCGTGCTAACTGGTTACACTCAACCAGAGAAATAAGTAGAGGATCAAGTAGAGGAACAAGACACTCCTGATGCATCCGATACTACGAGAACGACTCGAACCACACGTCAACGTTAACCCCCAAGGAAGACACGCAGACAGTGATTAGTTTAGATTCAAGAGGTAATGGAATCAATAAATTTTTTGTTGAGCCCGTAAACTTTATGTTCAACTGTTATTACGTACCAGATTCATTGATAGCTGAGTGACAGTGATTTGTGGTATTTTAAGATATCTTGAATTGAGTTTGTTTTTGCTTGTGTTTTTAACTTTTGAATTGAGTTTGCAAATGAATCGATAGTGCTCATTTGAACCTGAAATTATTTGACTAAATCATACTGATATAGGTTTTGTATCAGGTGTCTGGGGTGTAATTTTGAAGGGTCAATATATCAAATTATAGACTAATTTGTTCATGATTGTCATTATGTGAATTTACATTATGGTTTGAATTTGAGTTTTGTATTTATGTGTTATTGATGAAATCTCTAGTTTGAAAGAGATAAACTTTGTGTACAAATTTGAGAGATGAATGAATTCTTTGTGTTTTTTGCATAATCAATTATTGGATGCAATTATATTTTGATTTCTTCATCTAATAGGTTTCTATAACAAAAGAGCCTTCAAGAAGCGGCATAGAGTGTTGTTTAATATTCTTGCGAAGATTAAAGTCATATAATATGTTATAGATATGTTATAGACTTTTTTGATAGACTTTATGATAGACTTTTTTTGTATTTGCTTTGTTATGGATATTATTATGAATTTTTGTGTTTTATGTTGTTCGAGTACTATATTTGCATAATATGTATCTAATAATTTCTCTAGTTTTAGACTAATATGAATTTTTAATTTATCTTTGAATTGGAATGAAATAGTTGCTAAGGAAAAAATTTTGTTTGAGTCAGGAATTTAATTAGATTCGTAATAGTTGCACAAGAAAATATATTTATTTATTTGGGAAAATATTAGATTCGTAATAGTTGCACAAGAAAATATATTTATTTATTTGGGAAAATATTAGATTTGTAATAGTTGCACAAGAAAATATATTTATTTATTTGGAAAAATAAAATAAAGTAAAAAGAAATTTGCTGTTGCTGGGGATCGAACCCAAGGCGCTCGCATATGTGGTGGGAATACTCACCACTATACTACAACAACTTCATGAAAAATTAGACTCAAAAAAACTTATTTATAACTGTCCGGACGTTCAGTCCGGACGGATATTGAACCGTCCGGACTGCTAGTCCGGACTTTGAGTTTTTTTTTTTAGTTCATAATTTTTATCAATTCACATTGTTTTTAGGGTTTTTGAGTAAGCAAAGGCTTAATAAAATCAATTTTCGAATTTAATTTGTGAGATAATTTAATATAGGAAAAGATTTGATATAATAGTTGTGTGTTTTAGGTTTTTTTATTTTTTTTATTTTTGGGTTAGCAGATCTGTGGTTTGAAAAGAGAAGGAGAAGAGAGATTGAAGAAAGGGGTAATTTAGTCCAAAAAAATCGATGGCTAATATGTATGAAATTTTTATGTGGACTCACTAGGAAAAATGGTGTGCCCCTCTAGAAACTCCCGGAAGTTTACACTCTGGGCCTTGATTCGTTGGACCTGGCCCGCTTGAACTTCATGGTGTTTTTCGTCGTAAATGCAAGCTTCCTGTTTTAGTATTTAGATGGTCAAAAAACTACTTCTACTAAAATCTATCTAACTTGATTTACTCTGATAGAACTTGATACAAACCTAACAACGAAAAAAAAAAAGAAATAAAATATACAGAGAGAATATATAAAGAAATAATGAGGTTTAATCGAAAAAGATCTCGACCTATGTTCTCAGAGGGATGACATTTCAACGAGTATCATGTTCATTGAGAAGATATTATAATTATTCAAAATGACTCTCTTTACAAGTTATAGATTCCCTTGATTACTTTAGGATCCATCCCCTCCTCTTATGGAGGTAGGATGTACTTATAGTAGAGGATTATTAAAAAAGAGGAGTTAAGGCCAATCTTAAAATCCTCTCCTTACATGTATTTGAAAGAAGAGATCTGTTGTAGTTATTGTAATAAATTTGATTGGTATTCGACTCTTTCCAAAATTCAGTTGCCTTTGGACTTGTGGGCTTTTTGCTGGTAGACCTTCGCCTCTAAGTTGCACAAATTTATATATTAACATAGCCTCCACTCTTAAGTTTGATCCGCTGAGTTTTTGGAGTAACCTTCACCTCCTCCGATTTGATTTGTCTCGAAAACAACTTATTGCAGTGTTGGCTCTTCAAAGAGGATGGACGGTTGAGATCTTTTAGTGCTTTAGGCATCAACTTGCATCTTTAGTTTCTATCTCAATAATTGAGGAGGTGTCACTATTGCAGGTACGATTGCCTTAGGCATACGAAGATTATCTTAAGTGTCTCTCCCATATTTACAAGTCAAACCAGTACGGTCAAGGCTTGTTGTTCATTTAGATTTTGCCAATCGTACATATGAGACAATCTTGAAAAGACAAAGCATCACATCATTCTCGGATCTTCTATAACTCTCTTAATTTTTTGATACTTATATTTATTATGGTGTATCAATCAAGCTAAAAACTATAACTTGACATAATCAATGACCGGTTTGACTTCCAACCAATCAATCTCAAAATTCACAATCCAAAATAAAATTCTGACACTATGATCAATGTTACTAGATTTTTGGTGATTTTCTCAGAATTTTTTTAGAAAGTTCAAAATCCACAAAATACAGGGTCTCGATTAACAACCGATCAGAATTCATGTATACATAACTTTAAATCTATAATTCTAAATGGTATTACGTATTTGGGATTACTATTTTTTTTTCAATATTTGAAATATTTGAGAAATTCTTTGGAATATTCTGGAAAAGACCCAAACCAATAATAATATTCGGTTTTCGATTCTATTAATTTCGACTACGACAATTTTTCATTTGATTATATATCCAATAATTATTCATTTGATTACACGATAGTTGTTTCACTTTATTTATATGATATTTTCTGAAATTTTTTGGGATATATCGCAAAATACAGGCTCGAGAATCAATCAAAATAACCTTTTTCTCTCTCCACTGGGAACCACCAACTCTCTCTTCGTACTTTTTCTCCTTGGCCAGTTAATTGAGGTGGGGAACCATCTTGGAACTTAGCCACTAGGGGAACTATCCTATTTAACTGATGATGTATTTTGATGATGAATCTAATAAACTCTTATTGAAGAATACATCACTGTCAAAATTTTGTTAAAATAACTATTAGGAATTCCTGTAATAATATATTTTAGTTCAAGTAATGATGATCTAGTTAGGAAAGTCGTAACTGGTGATGTTTAAAAGTTACTGGAAGAAATTAGGATAGCCGCCAAGTAGCAGCTTTTTTATTGCTTCCTAATAGCTGGACTGGGTACATTATCGCGTATACATTGTTCCATTGTGAAATAATTCTTGAGAAACAGTTATTGATATTAGACTTTTTCTAATACCCCAAATTCTCTATAGAAATTTTTTGTATTTATCAAAAACAATAATATTGTATTTATTTATTTTAGATAAATAATCTAAACAAAGAAAAACTAGTATTATTTTTTAAATCAATCTTATTTTTATCTAACTTATTATTTTAGTTTATCTCAAATATTATTTTGTTGAATAATAACAAAGTTAATAGAATTTGGATTGGAATAGAAAGTGTAATAACCTAGAATTATAAAGTTCAAAATAATAATAATAATAATAATAATAATAATAATAAACAAGATATTTGTCTAACAAATCTGATTTTTCGTTTTTCACTTGTAATTATTTAATATTAACTAACTAGATAATGATAGATTTAGTTGGTTTAGATTTGATCATATGAAATATTACTCTAGCTTTAATGCCAAAATAATAATAATAATAAAAAGGACAGTGAATAGAATTTCTACTATTGAATGCAAGAGAGAGAGAGAAGAAAAGGAAGGAAGGAAGGAAGGAGAAAAAAAAAAAAAGGATATCGCAGTCAATTTTCGGAGCGGGATTTTTTAGACGAGTACTAATTCTAAGTTATCTTTGCTCTTTAACTTTATATAAAATAAATTATGTCGTATTACATACAAATGCAAGTACTATTTTAAATTTTATTTTGCTTTTTTGTTGTATATATTCGGTAACCTCTTTATTCTCTCTAGTATGATTCATTAAACAAATCAACCCATTTTTAATTAGTATTCTTTATACTAGATTCTTTCATCCTTACCTTTAACACACACATTTTGTATATGTTCACTCTTTTCTCAGTTTATAACTTTGTATATAATAATCATAAACCACTAATAAGATGTGTTTATATTCAGATCATGTGTATGTTTATAGATATTTAAAGTTAAATTAGCCATAAAAGTTGGGGTTATCATTCCATTAACTTAATTTCTTGTAAATCATGTTATGCCCAATGCTTCGGTTTTCAAACATCTTAAGTTGCTAAAAGGATGTAGATTTAGAATAATTAAAGACTCTGTTAATATGAGGATACTATAGAATTAGGATAACTAAACAAATTATCCAAATAAGGGTTGCTTGTATGAAAAAGCAGAAAACATGCTGTTACCAGACTTGAAGTTGTGTGAACAGAGGAGAATAAAAATTAAAAAAATAAAATAAAACCCTGTTCTGTTTAACAAAAAAAAATTGTTCTATTTAGGGAACAGAACAATCGTTCTGTTTATCAGCAAAACAAATATATATATATATATATATATATATATATATATATATATATATATATATATATATATATATATATATATATATATATATATATATATATATATATATATATATATGAAATCTAATGCACTTTCAAAAATGTTGGTGTGTGTTGTTTGACATGTTTAAAAGGAAATGGTGTGTGTGTGTGTGTGTATATATATATATATATATATATATATATATATATATATATATATATATATATATATTTATATATATATATATATATATATACAGCTTAGAAACATAGTAGTATATATAAACAATACACTAAAAGTAGTATATAATTAATAACAGCACAGTTATTATGAGAACTTAACATAATCTGCTTTTTTATTAAACAACATTTTTGCAGCTACTACTATCCTATCACACTTGCTACTTTATTAACTACGTTTAACATATTATGCATTAGAATTTAATTAATAATGTCTATTCTTATGGTGCAAACTGGATAACCAATTAATTTAGTTGTTAGCACGTACATTTTTCCATAGTTTTATTAACTGTACTACTATTGTTATAGCACTGTTAAACTAGTTATGTACTCGTGCTCTAGTTTCTGACTTGTTATTTTTTTAAGTTTATTATAATTTTAACAAATTGTCAACTATTGTCAACATTGTATCTTAAATGACAAATAGAACTAATTAGTAAGTCTTAATTCATATTAATGCTAAAATATACTAACATAAGGGGAGTATATTAGTAAAAGAAAATCTACTAGTCATAATACCCATGCTATGTCAAAGAAGAGTGTTAGAAATATTCAGCTAAACAGAACACAGTTTTGTTTACTGAACAGAACTGTTGTTCTGTTGAACAAAAAAAAAAAGAGATGAGAACTAAACCTATTCTGTTGGGCAGCAAACATGCACATAAAAAAAGGGAAATAATTCTAATGGAATATTGATTTGGGCCCGAAGATTTTACCCAGCGGATAATGTTGGAACATGATGGCTGGAGGTTCATTGGGGCAGGAAAACTAGTTTCATTTAGGCATCATTTATTTTTTTTATTTATTTGTTTTGTATTGTGTTACGAGAGACTATTTTAAACTATTGTAATCTTAGTTAGAACCTTACTTTAAACATTAAATGCGTAAAAAAAAAAAGTAATAAAATTCAGGGGTTATGAGGGAACTCAAAGAAGAAACTGTACATATGTTTTAGGAGTTTTACATTCTTGAGGTTGTACAACCGAACTTAGGGACCCAACCATGGGGATTTTGGGTGATTACTGGATCACCATCAGTATGTAGGTCTGCGCGCCTAGAGCTTAGGCTCATCAGAGTTCATGTTCATTAGTACTTAGCGGTACGTCCTGAGACAGTACTATGAATCATGGTCGTGGTCCCGCGTATGCACGGGATACTCGTAAAACATGTGTCACACTAGTTCTGACAGTTCCAAATAAATTCACAATAAACATATTATGTTATCATATTACACTTGCATGCTTAAATTTTTGTATTTGTTGCAATGCCATTCATAACATGTGTACATGAACATACACATTGACTATTATTATCCTCAATACAACTACAATTTCTCATGTTCTACTCCATCGTAATGATTTGTAATACATTCATGATTTTATAGTTTATATAACTCTTTACCATCATGTTAAATTCCAACAATATTCAAGATATATATTTCACTACTAGTGGTTGAGTTAATATTCTCTTTAAGAAAAGTATAATTTAATACATGTTCCATATTCTTTACAATGTTTGAAATTGAAATTCTGATGCTATCATGATTTTATAATTTTATTCAGTTTTATATTATACACACACACACACACACACACACACACAGTGTGCCTGTGTATTATTATTTCTCCTCTTGTAGTACTTATTAGGTCATTCTAACGACCCTGGTTTGGCATGCCCATATATTGAATTGAAGGTTAACGTGGAGAAAAACCTATTACAGCTGGAACCATATTTTACGGAGTTAACAAATTCTCAATAAGTGCATTCAGAAAGAATGCGATAGAGACCCCTTCTAGTTTGTTTTCCTTTTTAGAATCTTCATTATTCATTTTTCTTTCCTTCACTTAAACTTTTTGATGATGTAACAAAAATTGTTTGGCTCCCCTATACACTTGTATTGATCATTTTTTATGAAAGAAATTTATTGTTTTAATTCCATATTATTATCTTATTGTATATGTGTACGTATTTGTAACAGTTGTACATACGTATTGATGTGTTTTAGGCTTGGCGTATTTTTTTATGATACGTCGCCGAATGCTATTTGTATCTTGGGATGCGGGGCGTTAGAGCCTAGGTTCGGTTTTGGCCTTCGTTTAAAATCTCTATTTGGAGTTACTGCCACATATACGTATATGTATATACCTACTTATTTGGTCCCTATCCTATCTAGTGATTCCAAAATTTTATTCCATCAATCACTATTGATTCTTTGCCGCATCTAATATTACATGTAATTCAGTTGTTTAAGAATTGACCTTTCATTTCTATCCTATCATTTGATATCAGAGTGCGCAGCGAAAACTGTGGACCTTTATCCATAGAATATCTTACGTAATTAAATCCAAAAGGTCGTTTCACTTTAAATTAGATTTTGAGGACGAAATTTTCTTTTAAGGTGGGTGGATTGTAACAGCCCAAATTCTCTATAGAAAATTTTTTTATTTATCAAAAACAATATTATTGTATTTATTTATTTTAGATACATAATCTAAACAAAGAAAAACTAGTATTATTTTTTAAATCAATCTTATTTTTATCTAACTTATTAATTTAGTTTATCTCAAATATTATTTTGTTGAATAATAACAAAGTTAATAGAATTTGGATTGGAATAGAAAGTGTAATAACCTAGAATTATAAAGTTAATAATAATAATTATTATTATTATTGTTGTTGTTATTGTTGTTGTTGTTGTTGTTGTTGTTGTTGTTGTTGTTATTAATAATAAACAAGATATTTGCCTAACAAATCTTATTTTTCCTTTTTCACTTGTAATTATTTAATATTAACTAACTAGATAATGATAGATTTAGGTTGTTTAGATTTGATAGATTTAATTGCTTTAGATTTAATCCTATGAAATATTACCCTAGCTTAAATGCCAAAAAATAATAATAATAAAAAGGGCAGCGGAGTAGAATTTTTCCTGTTGAACGCAGGAGAGAGAGAGAGAGAGAGAGAGAGAGAGAGAGAGAAGAAAAGGAAGGAAAGAAGGCGAAAAATCAAAAAAAAAAAAATATCGCAGTCAAATTTCAGAGCAGGATTTTTTAGGTGAGTACTAATTCTAAGTTATCTTTACTCTTTAACTTTATATAAAAAAAAAAATTTATGTCGTATTACATACAAATGCAAGTACTAGATTAAATTTTATTTTGCCTTTTTGTTGTATGTATTCGGTAACCTCTATGTTCTCTCTAGTATGATTCATTAAACAAATCAACCCATTTTTAATTCGTATTCTTTATACTAGATTCTTTCATTCTTAACTTTAACACACTCATTTTGTATATGTTCACTCTTTTCTCAGTTTATAAGTTTGTATATAATAATCATAAACCACTAATAAGATGTGTTTATATTCAGATCATGTGGTATGTTTATGGATATTTAAAAGTTAAATTAGCCATAAAAGTTGGGGTTATCATTCCATTAACTTAATTTCTTGTAAATCATGTCATGCCCAATGCTTCGGTTTTCAAACATCTTAAGTTGCTAAAGGGACGTAGATTTAGAATAATTAAAGACTCTGTTAACATGGTGGCACTATAGAATTAGAATAACTAAACAAATTATCCAAACAAGGGTTGCTTGTATAGGCAGACTACAAAGAAAAAGCAGAAAACATGATGTTACCAGACTTGAAGTTGTGTGAATAGGGAAGAAAAAAAATAATAAAAATAAAACCATGTTCTGTTTAAAAAAAAAAAAACTGTTCTATTCAGTGAACAGAACTATCGTTCTGTTTATCAGCAAAACAAATATATATATATACACACACACACACTACAACTTAGAAATGTAGTAGTATATATAAACAATACACTAAAAGTAGTATATAATTAATAACATCATAGTTATTATGAGAACTTAGCATACTCTGCTTTTTTATTAATTGCAGCTATTGCTATCCTATCACACTTGCTACTTTATTAACTATGTTTAACATATTATGCATTAGAATTTAATTAATAATGTCTATTCTTATGGTGCAAACTGGATAACCAATTAATTTTACTTGTTAGCACGTACATTTTTCCATAGTTTTATTAACTGTACTATTACTGTAACAACACTGTTAAACTAGTTATGTACTCATGCTCTAGTTTCTGACTTGTTATTTTTTTTTAAGTTTATTATAAATTTATAACAAATTGTCAACTATTGTCAGCATTGTATCTTAAATCACAAATAGAACTAATTAGTAAGTCTTAATTCGTATTAAAGCTAAAATATACTAATATAAGAGGAGTATATTAGTAAAAGAAAATCTACTAGTCATAATACCCATGCTATGTCAAAGAAGAGCGCTAGAAATATTCAGCTAAACAGAACACAGTTCTGCTCACTGAACAGAATTGCTATTCTGGTGAACAACAAAAAAAAAAAAAAGGAGATGAGAACTAAACATATTCTGTTGGGCAGCAAACATGCATATAAAAAAGGAAATAATTTTAATGGAATATTGATTTGGGCCCGAAGATTTTACCCAGCGGATCATGTTGGAACATGATAGCTGGAGTTTCATTGGGGCAGGAAATCTAGTTTCATTTAGGCTAAAGGCTTGTATCATTTAATATCTTTTTATTTATTTGTTTTGTATTGTGTTACGAGAGACTACTTTAAACTATTGTAATCTTAGTTAGAATCTTACTTTAAACATTAAATGCGTCTAAAAAAAAGTAATAAAATTCATGGGGTTATGAGGAAACTCAAAAAAGAAACTGTACACATATTTTAGTAGTTTTACATTCTTGAGGTTGTACAACCAAACTTAGAGACCCAACCATGGGGGTTCTGGGTGATTACTGGATCACCATCAGTATATAGGACTGCGCGCCTAGAGCTTAGGCTCATCAGAGTTCATGTTCATTAGTACTTAATGATACGTCCTGGGGCAGTACCAGGAATCATGGTCGTGGTCCCGGGTATGCACGGGATACTCATAAAATATGTGGCACACTACTTGTGATAGTTCCAAATAAATTCACAATGAACATATTATGATATCATATTACACTTGCATGCTTAAATTTTTGTATTTGTTGTAATGTCATCTATAACATGTGTACATGAACATACACATTGACTGTTATTATCCTAAATACAATTGCAATTTCTCATGTTCTACTCCATCGTAATGATTTGTAATACATTCATGATTTTATAGTTTATATAACTCTTTACCATCATGTTAAATTCCAACAATATTCAAAATATATATTTCACTACTAGTGGTTGAGTTAATATTCTCTTTAAGAAAAGCATAATTTAATACATGTTCCATATTCTTTACAATGTTTGAAATTTTGATACTATCATGATTTTATAATTTTATTCAGTTTTATATTTTATTTATATATATACATATAGCGTGAGTACTTACTAGGTCGTTCTAACGATCCTGATTTGACACGCCCAGATATTGATTTGCAGGTTAATAAGGATGAAGACCTATTACAGCTGGAACCATATTTTACGGAGTTAACAGATTCTCAATAAGCGCATTCAGGAAGAATGCGATAGAGACCCCTTCGAGTTTGTTTTCCTATTTATAATCTTCATTATTCATCTTTCTTTTGTTCACTTAAACTTTTTGATGATGTAACAAAAATCGTTTGGCTCCCTTATACACTTGTATTGATCCTTAATTATGAAAGAAATTTATTGTTTTAATTACATGTTGTTATCATATTGTATATGTGTACGTATTTGTGGCAGTTGTACATACGTATTGATGTGTTTTAGGCTTGGCGTATTCTTTTATGATACGTCGCCGAACGTTATCTGTATCTTGGGATGCAGAGCATTACACTTTTCCATGGATATACATGAATATGCTACAACCTATCATATAAGTCGTGTATCATGCAGCATTGACATGGGGATGGAAAAACTGCCTAATAGATTAAGGAAACCTTATTGTGAATGGTGCCAGTTTTTTTTTACTACAGCAGTACAAGTAGTGGTAGACCACTGTGTGATTTAATTAAGTACCCCTATTGTAATAGGCCATGTATTATTTTGCAAAACAGGGAGTGATCTACTAGTATTTAGCGGTACGATATGGTTCAATGCTATATGTGTGAGGCCAAAATGTAGGTATGCACGAGCACTCGTATGATATATGAAAATAGTATTTATCTTATCTATCACTTGGTTTCAAATAACTCAGCTTGGTACGTTGACCAATACCTTAATAAATAATTATTACTTATGTTTTACCTGTGCATGTTTATAGCCATACTTGCCTAATTTATGACAACAAAGACATATCATGTTTATACACACTTTTTAGTACGTCTTTCTTTCTTTATGTATTATTTATTGAGTTTAATTCTTTGGGTTCCAAATCCAAATTTCAAAAATACGAAAGGAGAACATATCCCAATCAAAAATGCCTACTTCAACGACCGGGTAGAGCGCTAGTGATGGGTAGATGACCTAAAGCTTATTGCACTTATTACTCTTTTGCCTCGGGCACTTTCTATATCTTTTGATATTTTATTGTTGTATATAAAATAACATTATGTCATTATATGAAACAAACTTATGTATTATAAAAGAAGTTTTCATTTTCAGTTATTGATATGTTATTATTCATGAATGTGATAGTAATTATGATTATTATAAGATCTATGTATGTAGGGTAAACTTGTATATGTTTATTTAGGTGACATTTTTAGGTAACATTTTGTTTTGGGAAGCAGCTGGAAAGCGAAATATTACATCTTCCTTCGCTAGGGGAGTTTTATAAATAGCAAGGGAAACCTCTGCTTTTCCCATCATGGAAGAAGAACTATACCAAAAATGGATTTCCAGAGTAGCAGAACCAATCTTACCGTTCATCGGTCGATGATTTTGATGTCGTCAAGTGGATATCAACTTTCACCTTGGAATGAATTACTCGATGAATTCTTTGTTGGGTTTCCGAGAAGATCAGCTATGTCACATGATTCTCAGCTGTTTCTCATTTTCAAAGGCAGAGAAGCATCTCAAACTTTTTTACTTCGTAGATGTTAACTCTCAACATTAGAGATTTCAAGAGCCTTAAAGTCTTCAAGTTCTCTGCTTGCGTATTGACGACATGAAGTGAAAGAACTCCTTAAGGGGCTCAATCTTTACATGTTGGTTAGTCAACTTCGATGGAAGCAACATGCTCGGACTAGCTAGAGACAACCTTTGCCCTACAAGAATAGTCGAATCTTCTTCTCCAAGTCAGAGCAATTGTACTCGTCTTTAAATTATAATGTTAAGTTCGGATTGTTACCCCCGACTTCATGATTTATTTAATAAAAGCGTACTTTTACTTAAATATTGTGTAGTCGGCATTTTTAGCTTTTGCTTGCATGTTCGAACTGTCGGTATACTGGCAACTTCCCGATCACTTTTAGTAGACATAAGACTGAAGTACTTGTTGAAAGCACGGAGTTGTGTTAGGCATGAGCATTTATCGAGCAAAGAGGTAAAGAGCTAGGCACGACACAAAGCCGAGTTGGGTACTCACCGAGCACCAGCTGTTGCAACCTAGAGCCGAATTATTATGGTGGGTTTTGCCACTCGATTATTATGGCATCACTTGAGGATGGCAAGAAAAAGGAAACTGCAGAGAGCTGCAGGGAGCCCCTCGAGCTTGGTCTCAGGTCTTGAGCGAATTATATATAGGATTGTTGGCGAGCTTAGGCCATTTTCACTGTGTTGGGGCCGTACATAGACTCCATTTCTTGATCTTGCTCTTAGAAGTTCATAGCCACATTCACTGGTGGGCATTTCACTGAGTAGGTAAGCATTTGTCACATATGAGAAATTTTGCCAAATGAGCGACATTTTGTCGAATATAGCCATTTTGCCAAGAAGTCGATATTCATCGCATGCGAGGGATTTCGCTAATTGAGTGGGAATTTTACCGAGTAAGTGGACATTCATCGCATATGAGGGCTTCGTACGGTGGACGATTTACCGAATAGGTGAATATTTTTCCAAGTAAGTCATCATATAAGAGCAATGCACTAATAACAATATTTATTTTGTTAAACAAGAAAACAAAGATAACTTTTATTTAAAGGACCGAGTAACTATTTGACGTGGAGCCAAATTGATAAATGTTGGCAGTGAAAGTTTCTAAGTAAAAAGGATTTTCCACAACAGAACGCAGAGCTAACTCTATAGCCCCGCGTTTGGCTACTTTAGCCTCGCGTTTAAGAAAATGCGGAGCTATTCAATAGCTCCGTGTTCTGGTTTCTTAGCTCCGCGTTTTGATGAGTTTAACTCCGCGTGAGCAGATAACCAGAATCTTAAATTGATTGAGATTAAGATTTGGGCTTATCCAAGTACCCAAATTAAGTCCGATCAGAACTCTAAATCAAGAGATTTAAAATCAAAACTAAGATATTTGATGGAATCCTTGATGATTACAAATTCTATTTAGATATAAACTCTCATATTGCCCCAAGGCTATAAATACCCTATTGAGGAAGCCTTGGATGATCTTTTTCTGAAGTTTTGGAGAAGTTCGAGTTACGCATAGAGCCTTGAACGAATTAAGACCAGAGGAGATCAGTTTTACAGTCGGCCGCCATCTTCAAGAGAAAAGTTCGTCGTCAGATAGTCCAAAAGAACTACATCGATAGATCCCATCGCCACACAGATCCCACGTTTACATTATAAAAGAGAGCGATTGAAATATAAAATCCTCTCGTTTGTTCTTTCTTTTTCTTGTTCACTTTCGTTGTAATTTAAGTTAATTCAATGGAAAGAAAGTAAAGAAATTCTGCTGCGAACAAACTGGCGACCACAGTGGGAGACGTCTCTTTCACCGAAAAAGAGATCGTGGCGCAATCTGACGTCGATAGGATCGGATCCGACGTAGATATGCTGGTCGTGGAAATCGACCAATAGAAGTATGAGGAGTATCTCTCCTCTAAATCAGGTAACCTGAACGAAACGCGATACTATCGTTGCGTGCGCTCCAATACCCGAGGAACGGATAAAAAGGTATCCACCGATGAACAGGGATCCTTGGAGACCGCGACCATAGAGTCGTTATTTGGGCAGGAAATCCTAACAGAGGATGGCCTCTCTACTGCAGAAAAAGGTATGGGAACTGGATTGACCAGAACCCAACTCCGAAATAGAAATCGGAGAGTTAGGCGAAAGGCCCTCAAAGCCCGCATTGAATGCGAGGCTAACTTCATTGAACGCGAGGCTATGATCCCTTACAAACTGGCTCGCGTTAATCGCAAGACCAGTCAGTATCACGTTAAACACGAAGATTCAACTTGCATTAATCGCAAGGATAAGCCAGCGTGTGATTCTCCACGCGAGGCTATTACTGGGATTAGCGATAAACACGAAGCCAGTAAGATTTGCGTTAATCGCAAAATTTCTGACACTCGCGATAAACGCGAGGATAAAATTTCGCTAAAGCCAGCGTGTGATTCTCCACGCGAGGCTATTACTGGACTTAGCGATAAACGCGAAGCCAGTTCAACTTGCGATAAACGCAAGATTTTTGACACTCGCGATAAACGCGAGAATAAAAATTTCCTTAAAGCCAGCGTGTGATTCTCTACGTGAGGCTATTACTAGACTTAGCGATAAACGCAAAGCCAGTTCAACTTGTGATAAACGCAAGATTTTTGACACTCGCGATAAACGCAAGGATAAAATTTCCTTAAAGCTAGCGTGCGATTCTCCACGCGAGGCTAATACTGAGCTAAGCGATAAACGCGAAGTCAATAGTACTTGCGATAAACACAAGATTCCTTAGCTCCGCGTAAATTGTGAAGATGATTGGCAAATTGTAGTTAATCGCAAAAATCGCGCTAGACGCGAAGTTGTGACTTGCGTTAATCGTAAGAGTAAGCCAGCGTGCAAGGATTTTCTTCTACGCGGGGCTAAGGTTCCAGAAGATAAACTTCTGAAGAAACGTCAAGCCAGCATAAAACGCAAGGCTAGCATAGCAAAACACGGAGCTATTTCTTAGCCCCGCAACACAAAACGCGAAGCTAATTCTCAGCTCCGCGTTCCAAAACGCGAAGCTATCTCTCAGCTTCGCGAAAATCAACCCGAATACCAAACAGGGCTGATCGTCGCACTAATGAACAAGAGCTAGACTCCAGTAATCTCAAGAAGCTTCAGTGGGCTCCTGGACCCTCTCAGTAGATGAGTGGGCCCCACAACTCCATGACTAAAGTCACCGACCTCAGGGAGTACTTAACCAAGAAGAGAAGTATAGAACAAGTTCAATTCGAGTCTTCTTGTCATTGCCAGCAGCTTATGACAGCAATGTCCGCTGTAATGGATAATTGTTGCTGCAATAAGAATAGGGTATCGGTGTTCGACCGATTAAACGAGTCAGACAAAAACCCTGCTAAGAAAATGAAAGCTACTCCCCGAAAAGAATGGAGAATTGTAACCTCCAATATGGTTGGAAAAGGGCGACGAAATCTCATACCTTCGTTTAGACTGAGAGGAAAGAGCCCAGACTATTATCAAAAGACTCGCAGGGGGTTGGGCTATGTATCTACTCCTCCCTCATCATCACACAAATACGAAGAAAGCTCTTCGGCCAATGAGGATTTACATCCACTTGACCATGACTCGGATCAAAGTACCGGCGCTTGGTTTCAATCTTTAACGGTAAATATGGTTTCAGCCACACCATAAAGCGACGAGGAACCAGTTGATGTTCAAGATGATTCCTGAGCTAAACACATGGACACTCTTTGGGATGTCCGCTTTGAACAGCGTGACCCGCCCACAGAAGATAAACTGGTACAAGTCAACATGGGAACGGACGAGAACCCGAAACCCATCTTCATAAGCGACACGCTAACTCCTTTAGAAAAGGAGGAACTTATATCTCTTATCAAGGAGTATATAGATGTATTCGCATGGAGCTATGAAGACATGCCCGATCTTGATCCTCGGATTGCCACACACCAGCTAAATATCAAAGAAGATGCCAAGCCAGTAAAGCAACAGCAAAGGCATTTTCGACCGGAGTTGATGGAGGCGATAGTCGTTGAGGTCAATAAACTCATAAAATCGGGATTTATCAGAGAAGAACAACATCCTGATTGGATGGCTAACATAGTGCCAGTTCGTAAGAAGAACGGCAAAATTAGGATATGCATCGACTTTTGCGATCTAAATGTTGCATGCCCTACGGATGAATTTCCACTCCCAATCACCGATGTGATGATTGATAACACCTGCGGTTATGAGAGGATGTCCTTTATGGATGGCTTCTCAGGCTATAACCGGATTAAAATGCACCCGGATGATGAAAAGTATACAGCTTTCAGAACGCCGTTGGGGGTATACTGTTATACGGTAATGCCTTTCGGATTAAAGAACGCCGGTGCCACTTACCAATGAGCGATGAGCGTCATATTCAAAGAACACCTGCGCAAAACGGTAGAGTATTACGTAGATGATTTGGCGGTCAAAAGTAAGAACAAAGAGGATCATCTTCATAATTTAAGAACGGTCTTCAATCTTATGCGGAAACATCACTTGAAGATGAATCCCGCTAAGTCTTTCATGTGGGTGTGCAGCGGGAAACTCCTTGGGTTCATAGTTACCTCAAAGGGAATTTTCCTTGATCCTGAGAAAGTAAAAGCAATCAACGAGATACCGCCTCTCCGCAATCTTAAAGAGTTAAGGGGGTTATAAGGAAAACTCGCTTATATCCGGTGCTTTATTTCTAACCTATCTGGACGATGCTAGTCATTCTCCAAACTTATGAAAAAGGGGGTTACTTTCGTATGAGATGAGGCATGTCAACAGGCATTTGACGATCTCAAAGAATATCTCATGAAGCCTCCTGTTCTTATGGCACCGGTCCCTGGACAGCCATTTCTTATATATGTAAGGGCCATGGATAATGCGTTAGGAGCATTACTTGCTCAGTATAATGAACACGGCCATGAACACGCCCTTTATTACTTAAGTAGAACAATGATCGGGGCCGAGCGTCGGTATACCCCGATTGAAAAAAAATGTTTAGCCCTAGTGTTCGCTGTTCAGAAAATGCGACACTACCTTTCAAGGTAAACAATTCATGTCATATCACGGGTTAACCCCTTGAAAATCCTGATGACAAAATCAGGATCCTTAAATGGCCGATTGGCGAAATGGGCATTATTGCTATTGCCATATGATATACACTTTGTTCCTCAAAAGGCAATGAAGGGACAGGCGATTGCCAATTTTCTTGCAGACCATCCAATTTGGTCTAACTCTAAACAGACGTTAGAGGTGAACACAACTAGCAAAGAACAACCATGACAGATGTTCTTTGATGGTGCTGCCAGACGGTCCGCTGCTGGAGTGGGGGTTGTGCTGATATCCCCACATAAGTACATACTGCCTAACGGTTACTCATTAACAGAGCCGTGTACGAACAATGTGGCGGAATACAACGCGCTCATTATCGGCTTAAAAATGGCTCTGCAATTGTGAGTGAACTATTTAGAGGCATATAGAGACTCTAAACTCATCATCAACCAGATGACGGGAGAGTATGAAGTCAGATATAAAGCCCTCATCCCTTATCATCAGCTAACCATTGAGTTAGCAGGATATTTTGAACAGTTTTATATCTATCATATATCTGGGAATGAGAACGTCTATGCAGATGTTCTTGCTGCACTAGCTGCAACATTGGCAATCCCGTCGGGTGAGGCTAAAAGCATCACTATTGGTAGCAGAGAACTCCTCCACCCAGATACGGTATTCCAAACCAAAGAGGTATGCCAGACAGGCTTAATACTGGAACCCCGTGATTGGCGATTTCCATTTATAGATTACGCCCTATATGGGATACTACCAGAGGATTCAAAGGAAGCCGCCTCGATAAAGAGGAAGGCCCCGAGATTTTACTTTGATCGTACACTTCAAATTTTATACAGAAAGTCAAATGATGGTCTGCTACTACGCTGCATATCAAAAGCAGAAGCAGATGAAGTGCTGAGAGAAACACATGATGGAGTGTGTGGAGCTCATCAGCCCGGTCCAAAACTCGGAGACCGCATAAGAAGGCTGGGATACTACTGGCTGAAGATGATTACAGAGGCAATGACATACGCTAAACGATGCCATGCATGTCAGGTACATGCTAACTTTATTCATCAACCCCCAAAATACTTGCACAATACCGTTACTAGTTGGCCATTTGAGGCATGGGGAATGGATATTGTGGGGCCAATAACTCCCCCGTCATCCAGAGGACATCGGTTTATTTTTGCAATAACCGATTATTTTTCAAAATGGACCGAAGTCGTGCCTACGAGAGAGGTAAAAACGACAGATGTGATTAAATTCATTAAGCATCATGTCATTTACCGTTTTGGCATCCCCCGAAAGATCATTCATGATAATGGACTGCAATTCATCAGCCAGGGATTCTCAAGATTCTGTGATAAGTTCAGAATCAAAGATATTGCTTCAACGTCATATAACCTCGCGGCAAATGGGTTAGCCGAAACTTTCAACAAGACGATCATTAAACTCTTTCGGAAGTTTGTCTCTTCCAACAAACGAGACTGGGATGAAAATCTAGGAGAGTGCTTGTGGGCTTATCGTACCACCGTTCGTACCCCAACAAAATCTACCCCGTTCTCCTTGGTTTATGGAAGTGAGGTCGTCTTGCCTCTTGAAATCCAGATACCATCGTTAAGAGTGGCCTTAACCACAAAGATGACGACAGAAGAGCGCCATCAACAAAGATTGCAAGAACTAGAGACGTTAGATGAAAAACGTCTCAGGGCTCAACAACAAATTAAATTGTATCAAGCCCAGATCTCGCAAACGTTCAATAAGAGCGTTAAGCCAAGAACCTTTAAGTAAGGAGACTTGGTTTTGGCTATTAAAATGCCAGTGATTCTAACCCACAAGACTAAGGGTAAATTTAAACCCAAGTGGGAAGGACCATTTATTGTAGAGACGGTATACTCTAGTGGAGCCTATCGCTTAATGAATCAGAATAGCGATAGGATGATGATGCCGATCACGGCAAATTTATGAAGAAATACTATGCCTAAAATAAACCAGAATGATGACAGAGTAACTGTCACATCTGGTTCAGATCCCAAGGAGTATAACCATCCACCAGTTCAAGTTACGCACATGAGCACTTGGACTAGGCATGTGCAATTAAGGCGCCTCTGCCGAAATCTGGTAATTCTGACCCGATCATCTTGGTATGTGCAGTTCAAGTTACGCATGAGAGCCTTGAACCGCCTTCAATCAAACTCTAGGCATGTGCAATTAGGCGTCTCTGCCGAAATCTGGTGATCCTGACCCGATCATCTTGGTATGTGCAGTTCAAGTTACGCATGAGAGCCTTGAACCGCCTCCAATCAAACACTAGGCATGTGCAATTAGGCGCATCTGCCGAAATCTGGTGATCCTGACCCGATCATCTTGGTATGTGCAGTTCAAGTTACGCATGAGAGCCTTGAACCACCTCCAATCAAACTCTAGGCATGTGCAATTAGGCGCCTCTGTCGAAATCTGGTGATCCTGACCCGATCATCTCGGTATTAGCAGTCTAAGTTACGCAGATGAGCCTTGAATTATTTTACCTAAACAAATGAACTATTTTAATGACAAGAGAATCAAAAGATTTCCTTTATTCATCAATCAAAAAGAATGAAGTTACAAAAGAATTCAAAGAATCAGTAAAGTTCTTTCTTCTATTACAAGTTCTTATTACAAAAAGAATAAAAGAATAGAATGAAAGAAAGTTATGGATCTCCTAGAAGCCTCAACTTATTCGTCGTCTCGTCAATTACTCGACGACAAGTCTCCTCCACGGAGTGTTGAGCCTGCCGGCGTAAATCATCGTCGTTTATTGCCAGTTGCTGGGCCAACTGCTGACGAGATTCTTCAATAGTGCGGCTCCTTATTATGCCTTCTTTTCGAGCTGTCCTTATTGAAGGATCAGCTCTTCCCGTTTCTTAATGGATTCCCCTAACCGAGACTCGCTGGCTTCTAGAATAGCTCGAGCCTTAGCGATAGTCTCTCTGGCTCTAAGGATGGCGGCCTGACTCCCCTCAATCTAGAAATCCACTATCTCTAACCCCCTGAGGATTGATTCCTGACTGGCTCGTAGTTCTGCCAACTCCCGAGACCAGACTTCCTCTTGGCGCCTCAGTTCCTCTTGACGAGCCACCAACTCTGCCCGTAGCCGCGCCGACTCGATCTCAGTGATCGCTTCCACATCCGCCTGGCGAACCGTGTATAGCGTGTTCACCTGATCTTCCAAAGCTTCAAGCCAGGCTCGGTAGGGAGCTGCTCGGTCACGTCCCCCAATCCTTTCAATATTATCCAGATAGCTGGACAACATTGGACGTCCAAGATTAAAGAAATCTCTTCCGTCTAGGATCATTCCAATACACCTCCTTAGTAGCCGCAAAAAGCCATTTACACTGTGGTTGAAGAATTCTTCGATAGGGTCCACAGTGTCTGTGTTTAAAGCAGACAGCGCTAAGGAAGATATTGCCGGGGGAAGAGTGGCATCCATTGGAGTCGAGGAAGAAGAAGCTCGTCCATGTACCAGACTCATTATATGCGGGGCCAGTAAAGCCAATAAAGACTTGGCAGAACTGGGAACCCGAGGCGAATTATCACTAGTGCAGATCACTCGAGCAACACCACCAGCAGGAGTAGACGATGGAGTGTTTTCACCCGAAACTCCTCCTGCAATAGAAGTGGCTTCAAATGAAAACTTCAAATTCTCCTCATCCCCTGTTGGCGGATGACTTGGGACTGGAGGAGTCACCAATGTCTCAACAGCCATTATTGTCGACGATGTTAAAATCGCTGGCTGAGGAGTAAAGGGCACACCAACTACTACTGGAAAAGTTTCCTCGGAGCAGACCATTGGTGTCGGAGATGGCAGACTTGGGGATGGGGGGGCCTCTCTTTCTACGGCCGCAATGACAACCTCTGTCCTATCATCACTCCCTAGTTTATGAATAGGAGGAGTCGATGAAGGAACTGAGCATGGGGCCGGCGTGAAGTAGTCTACGTCAAACTCGTTCGCAAAACTACCCAATCCACCTACAGACCCAGTTGTGCCAGAGTAATCCACCAGTTCCTCAGACTCCCCCTGGTGGTCGAATGCATCGGCGAGAGGAGTTGACTACCTGCATTTCAGAAAGCAAACAAAGAGTGTTACATATAATAATGAAATGAATAATGAAAAGAAGATATAATATAAAAACCATACCAGGAGATACAAGTCCAGTGGTCGGACTTGAAGGAGGAGCCGTTGCTTTTTCCATAAGCGTACCAGTTTCGCTACCTAGAGGTTGCGTCGCGGAGTGTTCGATAGATTATGCGGTTGGAGGAGCTGGAACCTCAGTAGCACCTGGAGTTTCAGCAGGTCTACTCTCCTCTGCCGACGCTGGAGGCAGAGTTGTGGCCAGCAAGTCTGAAGCAAACTTGACCGCCGCCTCTTGAGAGACTAATAGGGTCCCCGGGGCTAATTAAAGCTTCTTCTTCGCCGGTTCGCCTCTTACAGATCCGCGGCGTTTGATGGCTGGACTCCGGGAGAGGGGAACCAAGTCTTGAGGAGCACCACCAGCATCGCCATCATCGTCATTACCATCATCGCCATCTCCGTCAGAGTTTCCAATATCTGACGGATCGGCCGCCGCACCAAGGAATTCATCCATCCCTTTTACCCTCACTCTTTTAGCCCCTTTGCGGCTAGAGTAGAAGGCCTCTATCTCCTTGCAGCAGCTATGGTTGATAGAGAAATGGGACACATCAACATTGGCAATGCTGTACCAGGTGCAGAAGCTTAAAACTATGCTTAGCTCTGGCGATTTTAGGGGTAGCATAAATTCTGCTCCGGTTCCTCCAGCAATAAAATGGAACCAGCCCCGTGCCCCTGTGTACAGATTCCCCTCGTACGCCAACCCTTTATTTGGATTTCCTACATAAAGCTGCGTATATCCAAATTGACGAGCAAATATACTAGGGATATACGGCTCTATATGGCACATGGTGTCTTGCCTATACACCAAGTGTCCAGGGCGAATGTTCAACAACCACCAGAAGGCCCCTGAAGATAAGTTAGTGAACTTGTTTGCTCCCAAAATATCTTTAAACTTAGATCCATACTCTCCCCCAGGGAAGTCTGGGAAGCAGTAGAAGATCTCGTAGTTTTGATGATGACAGAGTGTCCTGCGGATTTGAGACATATAATTGCTCTTCCAAACAGAGTGCTCGTACTTTTCTACGAAGAACGGCTTGTCAATTGGGTTGTAATCCGCGGCATTCATCAAAGACGGGCAGTGCATGACTAGCCACGCCATTAAGTATGTATAGGGCATCTCTACCCTTGGATTCGGTGTCTTCACCGTAGCAGCTTCTTTGGCCGTTTTACCCTTTCCAGCTTTGCCTTTGTTCTTCTCTGCTGGCATAAAACTGTTGCAGAGGGCCCAGAGTCCTGTTTGGAGGTTGGCAACCATTGCTGGTAATAGCTCGAACGGTCGTCTGTAAGCCAATAAAACGGCAGGATAGACAACGTTCTTTGCGAGGGCCTCCTTGGGTAGTGAAGGAACAACGCATCTCTTTAACCAAAGCATCAGGAATCTCGCAAGCAGACCTCTATCTGAAATTGGAAACTGTGCTTGGTAATGGAAGCTTTGGAAAATAGTATCAGGACTGAATCCTCCTTCATATGAGTCAGTTGTATAAGTTGTATCTTCCAGTTTGGAGATACGCTCCTTTATTTCTTCAACACTTACAGGTGGGCGTCCTCGAACCATTGGGAGACTCTCCTTCAAATTAATAAAGAGGTAGTCAACCCACTTCTTATAGCCAACTCCCTGGTTCCTCACCCCGGCTAAGTCGGCGCAAATGTAATAGTGGCACATCATTTCCCAATAGGTTTGGGAGATGTACTCGTCCCCCACTTTTAGCATCTTCAATTCTTCAGCGGTGGGGATATATTCCTCATAAGGGACTTCGCCCATTGATAACCCCGACACTTCGAACATCTCGTGGAGAGCGAATCCCAGCTCACCCACTGGTGTAAAGAAGTTGCCAGTTTCGGGGTTATACATCTCCAGCAGGCTGAACAAGTGGTATGAACTTTGGGGCAAGCCAAACTGGATATTTCTAATGGCTTTGTATAAGCCAATTTCCTTCAGGATCTGTTCATGGGTGTCCAGTATGTGTTTGACAAGCCGAACCACCACATGTTGCCCGAGGAATGGAACCATCCGGGCATTCTGAAATCTTTGGCGGGGTACTGTCCACCCTTAGCTAAGAATTCGCTAAGGAAGGTCTTAGCACGAATGGAAACTTCACCAACAGGGTGCTCTTTGGTGATTCTGCCTGGGAGGAGCCCCGTAATACATCTGGGGGGACCGTCTTGGAAAGCCCCATTCGCACCGAACTTGCCGGTCGCAACACCATCATACTCACGAGTTAGCTCAAATTCTAACTCGCAGTGGGAAGATAGCCTCTGGAGATACACCAAGGGGTAACTACGCTTCATGTCAGGCAGAAACATGAGCAGATCCCCGACCTGGTACAGCCACTTACTCTCTTCTTCAAAGAGGATCTCATCCGAGTGCTCCAGCGCATCCCCAAAGAGGAATGCGGGCTTCTCCAGTATCTCTCGGTTCATTGCTTCAAAAGGAGCGTCAGTGATAATCTCCCTCGCAGTCGCAGGGCTGTATCTTATCAATTTCTTCCTTCGCTCTCTAAAACCTGGCATGAAGGCGGGAAGATCAGTGGTGAAACGGAATTGAGTTGCTGAATCTGCACCACCAACGAAGCCGAAGTGATGCCCTTGGGAGATTGGATCCACTGAATAGCCAACTGCAAAAGAAAAATCAAGAGTTAGAAAAGTTTCTACAAATCAGAAAATTTTCTAAGTATGAAAACGCGGAGCTAGAGGTAACTCCGCGCAAAGCTAAGTGAAATAATTTCGCGTTTACACACGCGAAGCTAAGGTTAATAACTTCGCGTTTAATAACGCGAAGCTAAAATTGTAACCTCGCGTCAGAACGCGACAGTTAGCAAAAGTAACTTCGCAGTCAAAAAGCAAAAATAACGCGATAGCTTCGCGTGGAGGAAAACCAGAAGTCTTCTCCTTTCTCTCCAAGCCATTCGGCCGGAGTACGGTGATTTCGCCGACGAAAGAGATGATTGGCCGGTCAAAACCGAGCCAAATCACTCTAAAAATGTTCTAAAAAGCTCCAAAAGCGAGGTTCCTACCTCCGATAGGCGCAGCGTGGACTGGCTCGCCGCTGCCACGACCGCTGCCGCCGCTGCTTGTGCGGCCGCCGACGATGAGGTTGCACGGGAAGAAGCGTGAGTCTTGGGTGCCATTGATCTCGAAATTTCGGAGAAAATTGACGGAAATGGGAAAAATCCAGTCGGGAAAACACTAGGGTCGCTTGGACTCTGATCACCTGAGCTCTGGAGTTCTTGAAAATTCTTGAAAGAGTGAGGAAGAAGAAGCGTTGGAACTCTATTTAAATGAAAAAACCCGCATCTTGGTATTCGGCACAAGAATCGGAGCGATTACTGATTAGTTGCTCTCTAAAATGCGAAACTATTAGCTTCGCGTGGTGATGGGAAATGCGAAGCTATTAGCTCCGCGCAACTATGCAAAACGCGAAGATAACTTGATATTTTAGCTACACGTTTCTATGAGAGGCTTCGACTTGGCATGTGTGATCAGACACCTCTGCCGAAATCTGATGGTTATAACAACGATCATCTTGGCATGTGCAGTTCAAGTTACGTATAAGAGCTTTAAACTGCCTCCATCAAACTAAGGCATGTGCAATTAGGCGCCTCTGTCTAACTTAAATGATCCTTACCCGATCATCCTGGTATAAGTAGTTAAACATCTTCACCAAACTACCATTTAGCTCTATTTAATGGGCTTTACCGAGGTTAATAATTGTAACCCGGTCGGTACTAACAGTCTAAGTTACGCAGATGAGCCTTGGATTGTTTTACCAAAACTATGAACCATCTATTTGTTGAGCAAGCAAAATTCTTGAAGCCAACAGATAAAAGAGTCAAAAGAGTTATGTTTATTCATAAAGCAAAAGGTTACAAAAGTAGAGGGAGTTATAGCTCTCCCAAAAGTTTTAAACCTATTTGTCGACTCATCAATAACTCGACAAAGAGTCTCCTCCACGGAGTGTTGAGCTTCCCCGCGCATGTCATCGCCATTTAATGCGAATTGCTGGGCCAACCGCTGATGAGATTCTTTTCCAGCTCAATTCCCGGTTTACATGCAAAAGATCTCCTCTGCAAATGTCAACTATGATCTGTTTAAAGTTCTTAGTGGATCATCTAAAGATACTACTACAAGAATCCTAATGAAGATGCACGAGTTGAATTTGACATGCTAAAAGCCCTTAGATGATCATCTCTATCGCCTTGGAAAGCGACAGAGATTGTCATCTAACAGAAATGGTCCTCAAGAAAACTTAATGAGTTGCCGCAGAGTTTTTGTAACTCCTTCAAAAGTTTACCTTTTGAAGCCAGAGCTTAAAACCTGCAACTATATTGTAAAGCATATGCTTCTGGCTTCCTTATAGTTACTTTTGCTGATGAAGATCGGTGTATGGCTAGCCTTTAAAGATATATCAGGGGATAGCTACGCTCCATGCTAGATAGAAATATCAGCAAGTCACCAGATTGGTAGAGCCACATGCACTCCTCTTCAAAAAAGGATCTGGTCCAAATACCCTACTGCAAAAGAAGAATCAAGAGTTAAAAAAAGTTTTACAAAACTCAAAAAATCTTCTAAGTATAAAAATGCGGAGCTAAAATTAATTCCGCGCACAGCTAAGGAGATAGCCTCACGTTTCACTCGCGAAACTAAAATTCATAGCCTCGCATTGAAACGCGACAGCTAGTCAAAATAGCCCAGCGTTTCAAATGCGAGGATGACGCGATAGCTTCGCGTAGTAAAAGACTAGAGGTCTTCTCCGTCTTCTCTTTTTTATCCAAGCCTTACGGCCGAAAAACGGCGATCTCGCCGGTACAAAAATGGTTGGTCGGTTAAAACCGAGTCAAAACAATTCAAAATTGTTCTAAGGAGTCCAAAAGTTGAGATTTTTATCTCTAATGGACGCGGTATGAACTGGTTCGCCATTGTGTCCGCTCCCTCGGCCGATGTCGCTGCCGCTAATGCCGGCCGCGGATGGTGAGGAGGTGCGCGATGCCGTACTCTTCTTTGGTGACATTCTAATGATGAAAATCTATGGAAAATCGAAAGAAGTCCGGTCGAAGATCGCTCATTCACATGAGTCGCTCGGTCGCCTGAACTCTGGATTCTTGGATTCTTCGAATGAAGTAAGGAAGAAGAGTTAGAGACTCTATTTAAATGAGAACCCACCTCTTGGTATTCGACGTGAGAATCGGAGTAATTACTGAGCATTTACTCACTAAAAAGTGCAAGTATACAAAACGCGAAGATAACTTGGTATTTTAACTCCGCATTTTCAATTTGAAGATCCAAAGTATTTTAAAATTTGCTAAATTCTAAACCATTTTGAAAACTTTGGAGGGGGTTCTGTTGGCAGTGAACATTTCTAAGTAAAAAGGATTTTCCACAACAGAACGCGGAGCTAACCTATAGCCCCGCGTTTGGCTACTTTAGCCTCGCGTTTAAGAAAATGTGGAGCTATTCAATAGCTCCGCGTTCTGATTTCTTAGCTCCGCGTTTTGATGAGTTTAACTCCGCATTCTGGTTTCTTAACTCCGCGTTTTGATGAGTTTAACTCCGCGTAAGCAAATAACCAGAATCTTAAATTGATTGAGATTAAGATTTTGGCTTATTCAAAGTACCCAAATTAAGTCTGATCAGAACTCTAAATCAAGAGATTTAAAATCAAAACTAAGATATTTGATTGGAATCCTTGATGAGTAAATTCTATTTAGATAGAAACTCTCATATTACCCCAAGGCTATAAATACCCTCTTGAGGAAGTCTTGGAGGATCTTTTTCTGAAGTTTTGGAGAAGTTCGAGTTACGCATAGAGCCTTGAACGAATCAAGACCAGAGAAGATCAGTTCTACAGTCGGCCGCCATCTTCAAGAGAAGAGTTCGTCGTCAGATAGTCCAAAGGAACTACATCGATAGATCCCATCGCCACACAGATCCCACGTTTATATTGTAAAAGAGAGCGATTGAAATATAAAATCCTCTCGTTTGTTCTTTCTTTTTCTTGTTCACTTTCTTTGTAATTTAAGTTAATTCAATGGAAGGAAAGTAAAGAAATTCTGCTGCGAACAATAAATATGATAACACTATGTGATTGTGGGGCACAAATTTGAGTACTTTACTGGACATGTCGCTGAATGGTATGACAGCTTCCCCCTTTAGGTAGATTAAATCATATAGTATAACTTACTCGCCTTACTAGATTAGCCCGATTGACCTGTCAATTAGGGGTTTGTGGAGAGGGCAGCTGGTTGCCCCTTTATTTTCTCTTTGACGATGGCGTTCTTAAAATAAGCTCAATAGATAAAGTTCTCGATATCAATAACGTTTTTTGCTATTATGCCTAACATCCAATTATACTCGCAAAATTTTCATGAATCTCTTTTTCCACAGCATTCTGATTGGTAGTAGTAGTCAAGGAAGGATGTCTCTTCTTGAATCTGGTTAAGAATTTGGACCGGGGTGCATTCAGGGGGTGTATTCGTCTACGTGGGCATTCACCTAGCGAGGATCGTCACAATGCTTTGGAGGGATCCACCTGTACTCTTTAGACTTCTTGTCGATCAGATCCTTCACCCTCCTAGAGCTTGGCTCTTAAAAGAAATGTCGAAATCTTCTAACCAATGTACATATCGAACCACTTGAGGAGCTCAAGCAATAATGTGGGCCTCCATTTCCAACTGTAGTTTCGTAGCTAGTGTACCTCACCCTACTAATTAAGATAGCAAGAACTATGTCAAAGTAGTCCTCCTTAGTTTGGAGCTTCTCATTTTTGAAACTCTTCAAGAAATCCTGGAGCAATTCGCCAAGTGCTTCCTCTACTTTAAAAAGAGATATAGCACTCTCTTCGTGATTTTGCTCGCAATGAACTATTGAACAAACTTGCAGATCAGTTATTAGAAAGAGTGAATGGATCTAGAGAAAAGCCCATTGTACCAACTCCTTGGTACTTTCTCCAAATTTATGGAGAAGGCTTTATATAGGATGTCGTCACTGGCGCCTTGGAGTTGGATCACAGTGCGATCGTTAGTAATGTGATCGGATGGGTTTGACATGATATCATACTTTTTGGCCTAGATTTGGGACTATGGACCTTAAATCCCTCTAAAGTATAGATTTGGCAAGGGACTCATGATTTTCGAACACGAGTTTGAATCTTTATAAGCCCTCTCCCGGAGGGCTAAGATTGACTCCCTATATCTGTTGTCTCAAAATTGCTTAGACAACTCGGGATGCAGGTCAGTCCCTTTTGATATAGGTAGATTGCCTTGTCATCTCAAGCCCCAAGAGAATTGGTTGGTTCCTGGCGAGTGGTGCAATTAGTACCACCAGGACTTTCACTAGGACTTGGGTAAGAGTATTAATACGTTGGGCAAGTTCTCGTGGGTGACAAGAATGTTAAGGTCCTCAGGATCATGCAACGGATTTGTAATCACCCCATCTTCTCCTTGGGAAGGTCTTGTTGGCTTGACTAGCCCTTGGACCATATATTCGGCATGATTGATCGAGGATACTTGACTGATTTCTACAGATGATACCAATGTTTGCATTAAAATCTTGCTGGCTAGATTTGCTAGATAAAACTTACCACAAACCTAATAATCGAAGAAAAGAAATAGAAATAGACAAAAAGAAAATACAAAGAGAAATTAAGATTTAGTCGAGAGAGATTGCAACCTATGTCCTTAAAGGGAATGACTTTTCAAACAAGTATTATATTGATTGAGAATGGATTACAATCACTCAAAATGACTTTCTCTCTCTCTTTCTCACCTCCTCTCTCTCTCTATGTATGTGTGTGCGCGCGTACAAGTTATAGACACCTTGATTGCTTCAAGATTTGTCCCATTCTCTTATGGAGGTAGAAATGTATTTACGGTAAAGAACCATTAAAAAAGAGGATTTATGATACATCTTAAAATCTTCTCTTTCTATGTATTTGGAACTCCCATAATTATTGTGGTAGATTTAGCAGGTATTTGACTCTATTCGAAATTCAGTTACGATATAGCTTTTGCGGTTTTCACCTGTTGGGCCTTCACCGTGGTTCCATGTTGCACGAATTTATATATCAATATAAACATACATTAGGGTTCATTATAGCAACTTAGAATAATTAGACTACAAACTTTCCATTAAATTTTAAAAGTTAATTTGACACATTTCTCACCATCTATTTACCTTGAGATTTGTGTTGGTCTAAATTTCAAAAGGTGAATAATGAAAAAAGAATAAAGTAATGGTGGACAGTAATGCATGCATGATGGAAAAAATTGTTAGAACTAACTTGAAAAAATGTTAAAACTAACTTTTTAAATTTAATGGGAATTTTTAAGTGCATGTGTAATTAGCCGATAGCTCATGTAAGCTACAATCCATTTCTACTATCTCCGATAATTTTTTGATTTTCTTAATATGATCTCGATTTTCTACGGTACTCCGATACTCAATTTCTTAGATTTTAGTTTTGATTTTGCCTTCCATCGCATAAATACAAAATAAAAAGATTTTAATGAATATAACATTTTTTATCCACTTGACGAGTTAAATAAACTTCAAAATTTATGAAATTTGATTATAAAAAAAATCTAAGGAGGTAGAGATCATGAAAGTATGGAATTTCACAGTCAGATAAAACCCCTATTATGCTCCTTCATTTTTACTAACCAGTTTTGATCATATAATTGATGTTACTATCGATCTCTCCATCATTTTAAAAAATAAACCTAAGTACGTAAACTGATTGCTCATTTGTGGTAGGCATGATCTCTCCAAACGCAAGTATTGTGCTTAAAATTTTCATCTTTTCACTATCTCTCCCAAGTCAGAATAAAGGATGAAAGTTATGGTAGGCATGTGATAGTCAGTGTAAAACATTATCACATATTATGGCATGAGCCAAATCTAGATTAGGCTCTAGAAAAAAAAATCAAATATTTGATTTTAGTTTAACAGCTAAGTAGCAGTGTTAACCGGTACCGGTTAGTCAAAATAAGGAATTCTAGATTGATTTTTATGCTGCATGAACTTAATCCCATAGTGAGCTTTTTCGACATGCATTGAACTTTTATTTGGGTTATGGATTGTTATTTGGACTTCAATCTTTTTTTTTAATCAATTTTTGGTATAATTTCGTGTTTCAATTCGTTCTTCGACTATAGAGCTCTTGCACAATCTCCAACATTTGTTTAGTGTCTACATTGTTTCAACATCTTAAAGTTCCTTCTTTTGACAAAAAGAGGATCCAAAGTCATGATAGCAATATTGATAAGAATGGGCATGAGATAAGGAACAATTAAGAGTCAATTTCTGAGAGATACCAAAAAAAAATTAAAAATTAAAAATCTTGAAGGCTGTGTGGGCCCCCAGTCGGCAGGAACGACTTGGGTCCATTTTTGGGCTCTCCTTGTCTCTGATGGCAGACAAGATGGTTCCCTTGGGTGGGCCTTTTGTCTGCTCCCCTGCACTCTGGGTTGGGTCACTGGGACCATCTTGTCCCGTTGGGCTCGATAGGTCCGTACGCCCTGCAAATGGTTTTGAGCTTACCCATGCCTAACCCACCCTAATACTGGCTTCATCATTATGTAATTAGATATTATTATAATGACAAAATATTAATTGTTATAAATGGTAGAGCTCCTCGTGCTCAATTCAAGTTCGAAAAGTGCAAAGGTACAGATAACAAATGGTAATCGACCTAATCACTACGGCTAATTGATTTCATATTCAGGATCAATTCCCATCATAAATTCGGAGATTATATTATAGATAAAGGTATCTTCGTAAAAAGTTGCTTCACACTTAAATATCAATTTAGAGAGTATATGAAAACGAAACCGCTAGTTATAATTTTCGTGCTCTAAATATGTGGTATAAAAAAAATCATGTGATTTATACACTTTTAATTTTCTATTATTGAAAAACTATTCATTTTGTACCTATTTTCAAAATATATCAAAAATTGCATGATTTTTTGTAGACCATGCATGGAAATGATAATTAACGGTTTGGATTATCTACATACATGCATGACCCGTCTCTAGTCACAAGCGCAGCTCAGCCCCATCCAAGGCTAGGTGGCCGTTCAAGGCATGAGTGCAGTTGTGGCCATGCCTGGCTCGAGCACGGTCCCTATGAGTCTGAACAGGCTAATCGCTGCTCGGCCAACTTGCCAGCCCCACATGTGGTCTTCTTCATGCCGATACTTTATTGTATGCAAAAAAAAAAAAAAAAAAAAAAAAAAAGGGAGCTTTTGCATTCCAATAACTTTACTAATTTGCTTTTTGTAGCCACTATTTGTCATTTTCACCTTTATGACCATTGAGCATGCAGATTCTGGTATTCAAAAAGTTTTAAATGTAATATAAATAAAAAAAATCATAAAATAATTGAGCTATGTCGGATAGAAATAGATTTAGTGGGGACCTTTCGTCCGCTAATTAATCTGTAAGCAAACGAGAAAAACATTAATTGATGCTCCTCTTATTATTATTATTATTATTATTATTATTATTATTAATGTTAGTAGAGAGACATGAAAATCCATAGCGCGTACCAAAAAATAAAAGAAATAATTTAATATACTAATATAGAGATTCTCAAGCTCCAACAAGCTATCAAAATCTCCTTTTTTTTTTTTTTTTTTTGTTTTAAATTGTTAGCATTTTAGCAAAAGCAACATTGGGCCATTGCACGCAAGCAAGCAAGCAGCGCTGATATTTTCTTATATATTTGATTTTCCACTTCTTTTATTTTCATATTAGGTGATGGCATCTTCCTGTGGATTCATCTGTCTTCTTATTATTTTATATTTTTTTACCAAATAATCAATCATTGATGATCTAAGAAATTCTAAAGTATTGGTTAGGCTTAATTTCAACATAACATAATAATAGTTTTTAATATGAGATTATTGTAAATGAGTCCACAGCTCAGAAAACTTACATGAGAGAGTAATAAAAGAATATTAATCCTATTATTTTTTAAAAATCTGTTTTAGGATTATAGGGATTATAGCCTCAACCATATTAGGTTTATGAGTTTCTAATTTCATGTAATTTAGAGTTCATTAAATCATTAATTTTATATTTACTAGATGGAAAGTTAAATCAAAACTAAAACTCTAGAAATTGGATTTGAGTGAACCCTAGAGTATTGAGATTATAATTCAGAAAAAACATTCAGAAAAATAATGAATCGCTATTTTTCTCACCACCAACTCAAGTAATTTACGTGAGGCAACGGCTTATTTCCTATATTCTCTTTCAATACATATTTATTTTTCAGAAAGATTTAATGTATTTAGTTTTTATGCATCAAAGTGTGAACTTGAGAGATGCTTATCTATGTGCTAAAACCTAAGAAACAAATGTTACATAAATCTCTCTCTCTCTCATATATATATATATATATATATATATATATATATATATATATATATATATATATATATATATGAGTTGTTGTATATCAAAGTTGAGAGAGAGAGAGAGAGAGAGAGAGAGAGAGGGTTATGGTCCAAGAGCAACATGATTCATGATTTGTGGTTGTAGTCCATTAATGAGAGAAGCTATGTAGCTCAGCCAGGGATGAGTGAGAGAGAAAGAGGATGCATTGGACCAACACCAACACACAGAAATTAAGTTTGGCTTCTTATCAGTATGGGTATAAATACATATGCATGTATATGTTGCTCAAGGTCTCAAGGGGACCACGACCAAGAGATCGAGCTAGACAGCTAAGCTAGTTATATATATCAATGCATGCATGAAAATGACCATCACTATCAGCATCTCTCTCTTTAGACACTTTCAACAGTAGCAAACTCTTACAGAGACTATGCAACGGCTAAAGTTATGTTACTCAAGACCATGTCAAGTGACGGTATTGCCAAACCATCTGCTATTTGCATTTCTGCTCCTAAGATCAGTTCGGATGGTAAAAGAACGGAGTTGGATAGTTAAAAGTTTCAGGTCTATATCTGGATCACCACCATTATGTGAGAAAAGTAACACTTTATAATATCCTATTCAAAATTTTGAATAGAAAAAATAAAATGTTCATTTTTAATTCAAAATTTTAAACGGAGTAGACAAAATTTAACTTTGAACCCCATCTATTCTCATCTCTACTTTTCACTTCACCTAGTTATACGATACATATTTAGTTATGTAACTATGCATGTCTATTAGATGCATCGTACCGTGAGTTTTATTCAATGAATCGAAGCCCCACATGACAAGTGGAAAAGACTAAAAAAAATAAAAAAGAAGAAAAAGAAAAAAGAAATGATGGGCCCCATCTTGAGGTTCAATAGGCCGAGCAACATTTACTCAAAAAATAACTCGGCCCAAAGACTGACCTTATGAAAAGCCCAGCCCAGTAGCTGTTAGGCACGGGGATAAAATTATTTGTACTTTTTTTTTTTTTTAATAAGATTATGTATGTGTATTGTATTTGAATTTGCCATCCATTTCCGATGCAACCCCTAAAAAAAAAATGATGAGTCTCCAAGTCGATATCGAGTTTTTTAAAAGTTTGACTTAAGATCCGAGTTTTTTAAAAGTTTGACTTAAGATCCTGGTTAGATAATCACAGATATCACGATATTTTATGATATCTTAAATTTTAATTTTAGATAAGTTCGTTTAGCAAGTAAATCTCATATTTGAAATATCATGATTTTTCTAATCATAAAATCATGATTTTCTTACCAGAAAATCATAACATATAATTTATATTTTGAATAGAAATTTCAGTTGTCTTTTCCATTCCATTTTCCTCCATTACTTATTCTTTATGTTGTTTTTTTCAGTTGCAGACTCTCTCCCTCTCATCTTTGTTGTTATCCCCGTAAAAAAAAAAAAAAAAAAAAAAAAAATCCATGTTTATTTAATATTGAAATTGCTAGTTTGTTACATAAACAAAAAAACTAATGTTTTTTTAAAAATACATTATGTTGTTTCGTAGTCTATCCACATAGTCCAATATTACAGAATTTTGGTAAGAAAAAATATATTACGAAATTGCAATCGCGAATAAAATATTTTGTGATTTTACTGTTATGCATTTAAATGGAACCTAATTTCATTTTAGACTTGAAATTCAAACTTACCGCATCTATTGAAGAATGGGCTGGACATAGCCCACCTGGCCCATCAAATATCCTAATTAAAGTTTTGAATTCTAGACTAATTCGACACTAAATTTGGCCATCATAAAAGAAACTCAGCCCAACCCAGCGGGCTTCTAGCAGCCGCTGGGCTTCTTTTAGGCCTCCTTAGAGGCTCCGTTATAGACAACATACATGCTGATAAATCTTAACCGATCCTGCCCATTGAGTTTATTTCCAAAAATTGTAAAAATAACAAGCGAAAATTGATAAATAAAACATCAATCCCCAGATATACCGGCTTTCTATTGTAAAATCAGAGACTACGTAGAAGAGGAGAAAGCAAGCAAGTGAATTTAAGCATCCCAACCTTATCTCTCTCATCAAAATGGATTTCAGCTTGAGCATTGTTTTAAATATCGGCCGCGGCCACAATGAACGATATACAATACAAAAGTCCGATGTTGACTCATAACCCCAATATATCGTCCGATATCTCGATATCGGATATGAAAACTGTCCATCCAGTACGAACGATTCAAACATCTGATATTTAGAGCCTTGAGCTTTGAGCACTCAAAATTGACTGGTTTCTTCCAGTTTGAGCACTCTCAACTATCCTAAGCTCTCGAGTACTGGGTTGCAGTGCAGATTCACCATTTGTCATCTTTAATGTTTACACAAGAGCTAGCCAATGCAGTAGTAGTCCTGGGGGAAGAAAGACGTGCTTCTGAAAGCATCATGGTACGAAGTGGAAGTTAGATGGAGAAGACATGAACTCAAGCAGCATAATTTTAATTAGTATAATTTTAGCATGTGACAACTATTGATATAAGCATACAAAATTATCCTCTCCAAGCTAGTGGGAAAATTATGATTTAAAGAGACTAGCATCCATCCAAAAGAGTTTGTTCTCAATTATCATATTTTTCTCAATTAAAATGTGAATGAGAAACAGACATAAGCACCCTCTCCATCATAATACACATGCACAAGAGACACATAATCACAAATTTTATGAAAACTAGCCATAATTAGACACAGAATGTTGTAAATTTGCGCAGTCTTACAGCACAGTCCTTACATAACATGAATTAATCACGACTTCTTAAGGATTTTATCTTTTTATTTAAAAAATAAAATTGCCGAACTAGGCTTCAAATGGGCAGCTATCCACAAGTTCTTGTGCCTCAAACACTATAGCAAGAAAATGATCATAATATATCTAACAGTGTGAAAATTAAAGAAGGAAGAAGTTACTTCCGTGGAAGCTTGAAGGGAAGGATTCGTTGAATTTGAAGGTGTCTGAAAGTTTGTTCAAGATCCCTCGCCATGGTATGAAATTCCTAAGAAAATCGGGAATTTAATTACTACCCGTGTTCTTTTGAACCTTTTCATTAAATTTTACAAAATTCCTACATAAATTTCTGAATATTTTCATCACTTCGAAAACATAATTATAGTAAATACAACAAAAAAAAAATCCGATACCATAAATTATTCGCCAATACCAGATACTGAATCCAAGATTTTAAACCCTGGTAATACTATTACTCCGTGGCAATGACCCTCAAATGTAAATTCTATACTTGTAATTGCCTGGTTATAGTCTTAGTGTTTTCGGTAAAAAAGATCATTGTATCGTAAGTCATTAGGTCCTCAAAAGTTTTCATGAAGATATTGAAGGTTCCGCCTCCCCAGTCACGATCCATGAATCCCAAGTCCTCCACTTGAGCTTGTCATAACAATATCATATAACCAAAAAGACAAAATGATCATGTTGTATCTTCTACATTTAGATTCTCAAAAGATATGAGATTTATTGCAAAAAATAATAAATGCAAAAAGCAAAAAGATTCATAATATTGTCTACTGATTCCTGCATAATTTTCCAGCAACCATTCAATAATTGACTTAACTAGTAAAAATTAGTGCTTGTTAAGTACTACAGCAAAATTACAAGCGTCACGACCCCCAATCTCTAAAACCTACTAAAGATTAGGTTTTAAGGTTTTGAATGAGGGGAATAAGCTCAAGTTAATCAATAAAAAAGAAGGAAAAGAAATTGAGACTCTTCCAGCGATCAATTAAAGATATTAACAAAGATAGAAATTTCTAAATATAAATTATATTTATAAAAATATTCAGTAATCTTTTTCATCAAGAAGAGGAACAATTAAGAATTTAAAGGAATAACATGTCATTAACATAGAAAACTCACAATTAAAACCCTAATAAAATCTCCTATCAGATTGCTTTCTATTTCAAAAATTGGTACGAAAGAAAAAAGAAAAAAGATGATACCTTTAGTATCTGGATGGCCAGAGCCTTACAATCTTTTCCTGTTTCCGATCAAGAAAATCACCGGTAGACGCTCCAACGTCGAAAGTTGGCTTCGATTTGGAATTGGAAACCCTAATTTGATGTTTCAGTGGAATAAAGAGGCAGACGGCAAAGATGACAGAAAGGATTCGAAAATTTTGAAGTATAAACCCTAGATTAGAGAGAGACGAAAAACTATCATCGGGAGCTTCCGAAGGAGCACACCTTTTTTTCCTAGTGAGCCCACCTTATAACCGTTCCAAAAATAATGGGCTCACTAGGTATAATGGTATGCTCCTTTGGAAACTCCCTATCAGAGGTCGGAAGCGAAGCGGGCATTTGTTCCCTTTGGATCGAGCCGAGGATATGTGAATCTAGGCCTGGTCTTTTTGAACCGGCCTGAATGGCCTCGGAATTAGCCCAACTCCCAGCCCAATGGGCTTTCAGTTATCAACTAGCACGAGCTAAAACAGCCCGTTTTTAATCGAGGCCTTCTCTTTGCTCCCAAACTGGAGATTCTTTATTTCCATTTAAATGTCATGTCGACTTCGCTGATCTCAACTTTGCAGTGCTCTATGCCGTTGCCAATCAGCTCCTTGCGAGGGTTTTGGTTCCTATTACTGTATCTTTATCATGTATAAATTTCATTTTAATGGATAATGCAATACTTTTATGGACCCATATATGTAGCAGACATTTATCTTGTTTCCAACTCGACTCTTGGCTCTTATTATGACAAAGTTTTGGCCTCGTGCACGTTATCTCTATTTCTTTAAGCATGCCTACCGGGACGCATTCAGTTTTTGAAAGCACCTGAAAAACGAGATGTTACAGTGTCAAAGGATTCTTTTATGTCCTTGAACAAAACATATGACTGTATGATGCTTGATACGTGATCTCTATAATTGTATGAAAGCTAACTCGATTTCTGGCATGTAAGCTTTTGGCTACTTAAAATCTGAGAGCGCTCAATAGTGTTATACAAGTATAAGTGTAGATATTAATATTGGTGAGATTGGGACATATATATGGCACTTATTTTGAAGTGTCTATGCTTCATGGATATCTTCATCACATATTATGTAATATGCCAATGTTTTCGATATAGGCATATACCAATATATATTTGCAAATATCATATTGTATTTTGCAGTACCATATGTGATTTACTAAACAAAATCAGCCTAAATTCGCCGATCTTATATGCGTGATATTGTCTATTCTAATACCATAAATTATAAACATATTCTAATTATGATATTTTAAACCTTGGAGTATGTATTAAAAAAAAAAAAAATAGAGAAATAGTGGGAATGCTGCATGTATCAAGATGGAGACTTAGTGGGAATCCTTCATGTTGACAAAGATCGGTGAGTACTATTATTATTCATCAACTTCAAATGATATACTAGACAAGAGAGTTTCCAAAAGAGCACATTATTTTTCCTAGTGAGCCCACTTTCCAACTGATGAAAGTCCAAGCAAAAAAAAAAAAAATTATCTGATGGGCTCACTAAGAAAAGTGGTGTGCTCCTTTGGAAACTCCCCTAGACAATGGGGATACTTTTCCTTCCTTGAGGTCCAATTACACTAAACTGATACTTTGTTGTTTATTGTTTTTAATCATGAACTCTTCATATTACATCCGTAGGTAGAATCAATATTGACATGAATGAATGCTTTTGTCATAGTTTTTATCTGTGAGAGTTCCATATTACTGATACAGTAAAGATCTTGGTTACCGATTTTTGTGATCCATCTGATGATTTCTGTGATCATTTATCAAGTAAAGGTTGAATATACCTCAGTAAATGAACAGACAAGCACTCTAATTGAATAAAAGTCTCGGGTGAATTTTTGCGTTCAATTGTGGCTTGTGTAGATTAAGTGCATTTGATCTGTGTCTTGTATTATCAGATGAAACCTTAAACAACTGTAATACAATAACTGTAGATATAGCTGATATTTTAATGACCACCCAAACCCGCATCTCCCATTAAAATCTGTTGGCTTTCTGGCCCAACCCACTTATATCTTCAGGGGGGTGGGCTTTTTTTAGGTCATTAGGTGGCTATAAGCCCCCTGCATTCTATTATTAATTATTAACATAATAAACTACAAAGTTAGGCTCTTTGCAAGTGAATTTGACTTATTAGGGTTTTCCATTCCGAAGAGAAGTCATCAACGACCTACATATTCTTTGAGATTCATTGGAAAATAATCTCAATTTTTTATCATAACACTTTTCCTTAAAAAATGGATAAAAAGTAGATTGTATATAATATTTCAAATTGCTATTGATGATCCTCCTTTTGATCAAGCCATTCATTTAACAACTTGCCTTCCCCTAATGGAACCATCTTGATTCTTTAGTGTATAAATGTGCTTATTCTTTTAGACAAGTTGCATTCAACTTTAGTCTCAGGACAAAGGTGATCCCTGGGCAAAAGAGTTGCATTATATATAGAGAGATGAAAATGACTTATGTAATTTATCTGAGTTGTATTTCATTTCCACTATATATATATATATATATATATATATATATATATATATATATATATATAAATTTTCTTTTGGATTATGATCTCAACCTTCTTAGGATTAACTCATACCTAATTTTTTGGATTTTAGTTTTGATTTGATTTTTTATCAAGTAGGACACAAATTTAACGATTTTTTATATAAATACAACATTGTGTATCCACTTGATAAAATGGTAAATAAACTCTAAAATCTATAAAATTTAATCCTAACGAAACTAAAGAGGTAGAGATTATGATCCTAAAAGAAATTTGAAAAAAAATATAATAGAGCATTACTTTTCGCCCGATTCACATAACTTGCTTGTGTTGGCTTATATATGTATAGATTCTAATTCTTATGTGAATACAGTATACAATGAGCTGCTGACATGTGATTCATGAAAACTGCAATTTTTTTTTTTTTTTTGGCCATTTAATTGCCTGTTTATTCAACATCAAAAAAGCTAAACACGATTTAATAAACTAATTGCTGTATTTATACATCTTTATATAGCCGATTATCTCATCGTATATAATATTATATATTTATGAAAATTCAGAGAATTTCAGAACTATTAGGTGTGAGTCTACGACATCTGAGGATGGTAATGGACGCGTACATGGATCAATTTTTGGTCTACCTTATACGAAATTTTAAATTAAAAATGAAAATTTTATTTTTCTAATTCGAAATTTTATACAGGAAGAATCAAAATTTAGCCTTTGGATGGGTCTATTGCCATCTCTAACCGCATCTGCTTTTGTAAGCAAATCATTTATAAGGCCACAAATTTGGCCTTTAGCATTGGAGGCAATGATAATAGTAGAATATGCTTTGAATTTTGTGGACCGCGCAAATATAAAGTTATGGTACATATTATGATTCTTATTTTTGCACAACACCGACCCTGTACTACTAATGCAAACTCATGAGCTCTTGAAGAGACAAGAAGAAGAAAAAAATAATAAAAATGATAAATAAACATTACGCACTAAAGAAAGAGATGAAATCGCAAGATGATATAGCATATATTCCTGATTGGGACATGGAGCTTGCTGCCTTTACGAAATTCTTTGAATGGCTGGGTTGGAAGAAGTCAAAATCTCTCCCACCACAACTTGTGATCCAGAGAAGGATATGACTTGCAGTAAATATGAGAATAGACAGATTTAAGAGACAACTTATTAAAAATTTTAAATTAAAGAAATAATTTTTTTTTTAATTAAAATTTTTTATTAGTCCATGGAACCGCCCTATTCTATAAGTTCGGTTTCTATTTTTCACTTTCTTTTTTTTTTTTTTTTTTTTTTTTTTGTGAACGGAAGAAATATATTGGGTTTTGGGTGTCCATAGAATACTCCTAAATATTTGGACATGTTTTGGCGTATTTTTTAGAGTAATTTAAATTGTGGTGTTTTAAAGTATTTTTAAGAACACTTTTTTAGAACGGAATGATTTGGAATGTTTTGAAATTTATATCCCAAAAAAATCCTCTTTTTCTCGTTCCAACTTGTTCCATATCCTTTTTTTTTTTCCAAAATAAAGTAAAATTTTCTTTTACATGTTTATGAAACTAATGAAAAACTATGGTAAAAAAAAACAAAAAAAACCCCATCCACAGATTTGAGAGCAGGCCATTTTGGGGAGTTTCTAGAGGAGCACACCATTTTTCCTAGTGAGCCCATTTTGCAGGGCATTTTTGGTTCACCGGAGGGATATTAAGCGGGCTCACTATAAAAAATGGTGTGCTCGTTTAGAAACTCCCCCATTTTGTAAGGCGTTAGTAAAAAAGTGAGGACAGCAAGGGTGGGCCCCGCGTTCGTGGATAAGTACGTCCCAGCATGAGACGGCGGAGGAATAAAGGGGCGAAGAAAAACAAACACAACACTGGTGCGGAAACACGGAACCGTCCAAAAAGCTTCCCCTTCATCATCCCCCACTACTTTGGAACTCTTCCTTCATTTAGATTATTATATTATACATATACTACTCAAACTTAACATTTTGTTACATATCTATTCCTTAAAAATTAGAATTTAGTATCTCAAATCTTCATATTTATAATTTAGTCCCTCAAATCCCTTAAGTTATCTCACTTTACTCTCCATTTCAGTTATATCCCTGAGTTATTTTAATTTAGTTCTCCCTTTTTCTCTCTCCCTCTCCATTATTTTTCTCTCTCTTCCCTTTCAGTTAATCTCTAAAGTGAAGTAATTTAGGAAACCGAATAAGAAGAGGGAAGAGAGAGAGAGGAGAATCCAAGAAGAAGAGGGAAGAGAAGAGGAAGAGAGAAATGAGGACTAAAGTGAAGTAACTCAGAGATATAATGGGAAATTCGAGCCAAAATTATGTCCGGAGACTAAAGTGAGATAACTTAAAGATTTTGAAAGACTAAATTATAAATATGAAGATTTGGTAGAATAAATTCTAATTTTTAAAGATGTAAGGGACAGATACCTAAAAACCCCGAAATAAAAACAACTCAATAATTACTGTATTATCCCGTTGTTCTATATAATATTCACACTAGCTAGCTCCCTCAACAAACCCTCTTTTTGCCTTGCCTTGCCTTGCCCACGCCCTCCCCTTTGTTTTCTCTACAAGAGCAAACGAAGAATCATGAGTTGCAGCGGCTGCAGGGTCCTCAGAAAGGGTTGCAGCGACACATGCATCCTGCGGCCGTCGATCGCCTGGCTCAAGGGCTCCGAAGCTCAAGCTCATGCCACCGTCTTCGTCGCCAAGTTCTTCGGCCGAGCCGGCCTCCTTTCCTCCCTCTCCTCCGTCCCCGAGTCCCATCGTCCTGGTACTTCAATTATTATATTTTGCCTTTTTAACCAGACGCTAAATAAATAGTCTATATTGTCAAAATAAAGCAAACTATTTTTTTTTTTTTTTTCCAGCTTTGTTTCGATCTTTGCTTTACGAAGCCTGCGGCCGCACAGTGAGTCCGATCACAGGAGCAGTGGGGCTGCTGTGGAGCGGCAACTGGGGCGCTTGCGAGGCAGCAGTGGAGACTGTTCTGCGCGGCAAAATCCCTCGGCCGCTCATAGAGCTCGAGTTCGACTCGGATGGGCTGTACAAGTTGGAGACAAAGAAGAGGAATAAGGCATCGCAGGAGGCGTCGTGGGATGATCTTGATCTATGCTTGACATGGAGATCGTCGGTCAGACCCGACAGTAGGGCGGCGTCGAAGAGACGGCAACGAGCAGCGACACCATCCGACGAGTCCGAGATGACGAGCGCAGAGAGTGGCCGTGAACATCATCGTCAGTTTGCTAAAAGGGGACAGCCCCAGCTTTTAGATCTGTTTGTTTGACGAGTTATCCTTGTGTGTGTGTGTGTGTTTTGTTTTTTGTTTTTTTTTTATTTTATTGTGTGCTTCTTCAAATTCCTAAGCTTTAAAGTTTCAATTTTGAGTAAATTATGCCAACTTCAACTGCATGGGATAAGTGTTGATTAGTCGTCGTGCGTGGACATAGAATTGCGTGTGTTCTTAATCTTTGTGGGTTAATTAAATTTTTTTTTTGCTGAATATTATATATATATATATAGAAAAATGGAAATGAGCTAACAGGTAACATAAGTTACCTGAGCTGCAGTTCATTTTCACTATCTCTAATAATTATTTTCAAAAAATTTCTTTTGAATTATGATTTCAACCCCTTGGGGTTCACTCACACCCAATTTCTTGGGTTTTGGTTTTGATTTAGTCCTCCATCAAGTTAACACAAAATTAATGGTTTTTAATAAATAAAATATTTTACATCTACTTGATAAAAAGTTAAATGAACTCCAAAATTTATGAAATTTGATCTGAAAAAAGTTAAGAATGTAGAGATACTAATTCTAAAAAAAATTGTTGGATCACTATATTTTTGCCGCTAGCATACGTAATTTTTCCTGATCAGCTGGAGGCTCACCTTCAGTAATCATATATATATATATATATATATATATATATATATATATATATATATATATATATATATATATATATATATATATATATATATATATATATATATATATAGAGAGAGAGAGAGAGAGAGAGAGAGAGAGAAAGAAAATGGGAAATACACCGGCGGTGAAGGAAACTTCCTTCACCGCCGCTTAGGTGGCCCAATAAAATTATTACACGTTGTGTCATTTAAGAGAATTCATTTATTTGTTATCTTGAATGACGCTCCGTGTTATAATTTTATTGGGCCACCTAAGCGGCGATGAAGGAACTCCCCTCACTGCCGGTGTATTTTCCGTTTCCTCATATATATATATATATATATATATATATATATATATAAAAGAGGAAACGAAAAATTCACCGACAGTAAAAAAAAGTTCATTCACTAGTATTTAGATGTCCCAATAAAATAACTCCATGTGACGTCACTCAAAGGGCGATTAAGCGAGTTCTTTTATTTGTTAATTTAAGTGGCACCACGTGTAATTATTTTATTGATCGTTAGTAAAGAAACTCTCATCACCGTTGATGAATTTCACGTTTTCTGTCTCTCATATATATATATATATATATATATATATATAGACACACAAGAGAGAGAGATGAATTTATTCAGCTTTTGAATATTGTGGGGGTGGTGCACTAATGGTACCATGGTAGTGGGATTCCACGTCCGTTTTGATCCGTGACGTCTGTTGTCGGCGAAAAACCACAACCGCTATATATATAATTATTTTAATAATACAAACAATAGTTTTTTCATTAAATTTTAAAAGTAGATTTACCACTTCCATCAGGATACATATATATAATTGGTGTTTTAATCAGTATAGCAATATCGCCATCTAATTGGTGTTCAGATCCGTTTAGAATGTTACTTTTCTGATTCAAGTTCAATTGAGACTTTTTGTGATCTCCGATCACATGTAAATGCTCAATAGATGCAAGATACAAACCAATACGTTCCATAGATAGTGAGACTTAAGAATTATATACGTGCACAAGTATCACAAGTTGAACAGGGAGATAAAGAGAATATTTGGCAATTTGGACATAAGTCAATGTTCCTTTAGCTCAATCCGGAGGTTACTGTATATGTAAGCTTATATGTGATTCTTAAAATAGAATTATTTTTTAAATCATAAATGAAGTGAAAACTATGAGAAAAATATTCCGTAAACCAAGTCCATAAACGCCTAGAGAGTACAAGAGCAAGGAATATATAGAGACCTATGGAGTCCCTATATTTATTCCCAAAGTCATTCTCTACAAGTAACGTACCACCTATGTAGTGATCAGGTCTCCAAAACTCGTTAAATTTAAGTTTAGTTTGAATTTTTTTTTTTTTTTCCTTCTCAGTAGTTATTAGTAGTTGTTAAAATT